>QLNU02015360.1:119855668-119868829 GCA_006491805.2 Dysdera silvatica | reverse complement strand
TAAGCAAAATCTATGTTTTCTTCGCTAAATCCAGAAACTTATTAAACGAGAGCTTGTTTACAAGTGGGTATTACTGTATATCAACATCTTTATAATAGTCAAAACCATATTGAAAATTAGTGCATTTTTTTTTAATATGTGAATTGGAAGTAGATCTTTGGTAAATAGTTTGTTAAATAGTTCGCTTCATAATTAGGTTGCCGGTGACTGGTATTGCGTTACTTTTGTGAAACGCAAGTGGTTTTTTTTTGCATAGCGCTCATAGATGGCGCCACTATCCCACTACGATTTAAATATTTGTAAAATTTAACAATCACGGCCTTTTCAGGAATTCCGTAGTGCAGTTGATTCTCATTATAATCAAGTCTGTAGCCAGGATTTAATTTCGGGGGGGAGTATTGATACAATCACAGCATGCAAGGCCGTAGCCAAGTCCCATTAAAAATTTAGTTTTGTGGGGAAGGACCTGTCCCTAAGATCCTCTCTATGGATACAGGCATGCTTATAATGATAACCAATATAACGAAAAATCCGTGGTTATGAAACTAAGACCAATCTCTCTTTTCAAATGCTATTAAAACGATGTATTCAAATTTTCGATTTATGAAAGTAAATTTTGGGAAATTCCGTTATGAAAGTTTATTTGCCATTTAAAAAAAAAAGATACATAAAAGAAGATACTTCAAATACAGAGAATTCAAAATGCAAGAAATAAGGTGTCACTTTTTTGGGGAGAAGAGGGATAACAAAGAATAATATTTGTTGTCAATATAATACTCAATATAATAATGATATATCCTTAGCTAATTTTGTTTGGGACAGTCTATTTTTAATTTAACTGCATTATCTTCTCTTTACCTTTGGCATTTGGACCAGTGAAGAACTTTACTTTGTACTGCTAAACCCCGGTCAGTTTTTTTTTATCGTTCTGTTACATTAAAACATTTTTGAGGGCTGTTAAAATCTGTTTTATTCAGGGCCACTAACCCTATAAGCACTAAGCATGCTCCTGTTTATGTTGCTACTAATCGGTGATAAAAACTGCTTTTGCAATGAAAACATACTCATTGCTTGTGCAAAGTTCCATAGGGATTGAGCACTTTCGAGATGTGCCATTATTTTTGTAAGCGTACATATATATTGGCATGGAAAATCTTTTGTAATAGATGAATGATATATTGTGAAATGAAACAGAGCAGCATAATGAAAATTAACTTGGTTAATGTTGGCAGATTTATCATCTACAAAGGGTGTCAAACCCCCAAATATTGTCAAGGAAATTGTATATATCAATTCAAATTGTTCCTCATTACAAAATTTGGATTTATTAGAAGTTTGGGAGCTCTTAATTTTGCTTATGATGGATTTTAGGAGTAGAACACTAACCATATGTGTTTGAGGTAATTTTAAGTTTTCAGTTTATGAATTTGTTTTGTTATTAGTTTGGATACCTCATATTCATTCGGAGAAGGTATTCCCTCGAATAGAATATTGGCTTTATTTTAAAGATAAATTCGATGATCCAAATTTTTAATAATGCATGTGTTATTTATGAACAGGGGTTATAATATAAAGCTATAATAATTTTACCTTAGTATAATGGTGGCATTATACTTTCTGACTCGTAAAGTCACTGATTCATCTAATTTTGAAAATCGTTGGGCTTTTAATTCAAAAAGTATCTTATTTTTCATCGTGGAAATTCGATGTTTTTCAGAATTGATTTTAATGCATTATCTTATTTACATGCAGAAAATAAGCATTTATTTTTTCTAAAAGCCACTTATTTTAACAGTTAAGTATTTTCTTAATATTTGAACTCTTGTATTGTGCTTTATAGTTTATATAACTATGTATGCTTATAAACATATTTTTATTTGTAAATGATACTTGGAGTAACTAGGTGACTTGCAAATAATAATGATGCTTATTAATCACTCCTCATTTTGATGTATATAAAATTCAACTGACTACTTTTTTGTCAAAGGTTTTTTGATTGCATGTTTTTTTAACTGGGCCTTTAAATTATTAAAATTACATTTCTCTTTAACTGCGTAATAGAAAGTAAAGTATGTATATAATATGTGTTCACCCATACTTATGCATTAAGTTTATAACATGTTTTCTGACCCAGTCTTAAGTTGCATTAGTTGTATAGTGTATTTTCTTTTTTTACATACTATATTATTTTCTTGTTTTTTTATATTTAAAGTCATTTTATAATCATGTATACCATTTTTTTATAGAGAAAAATATACTGATTTCTGTGGTTTTGAACAAGTTAGAATTCTTCTATTTCGTGAACGTTTTGGTCAAGAAAGGAGACTTTTATTTGATTCTAAAGCTGTCAGGAAAAAGGATCAGTTAAACACTTCAGAAAATACAGGATCTCAACTAAAACGACAGGTTAAAGAGAGCAGTATCGAAAGGTCATTCAAGCTAAATACAGCTCCAGAAAATGAATATATATATGAGGTATGTAAATATAAATTCTGTTTGTTCTTAAATGTAATAAAATATTAAAACTGTGTTACCTCAGCAGCAACTTTTGTTTCTTTTATTTGCACATACATAAATTCAGTAAATGCTGTCATAATTTGTATTTTATTTCATCAGTAGTAGGTGCCATGGTTCTCTAGTATTTTATTATGCATATATTTTTAAATATAAAGCTGTTTTTTGTATAATGTACGTAAATGTATATACAACTAAAAATGAAATCCATTGATTTAAAATGTTTAAAGCTTCTATAGCACTATGGCGGCATAGTTGTAACATGTTCATTTGTTGTACCTTGAATCTGGATTCAGTTCAACTGACGCTACAGAGTTCTTTCTTCCTTTTTTTTTTTTTCCTGCCCACCATAGTTGGGGATTTGGTTTCCTAGGCAACAGGTTCATATTCTGTGGAAACTCTTTAAATCTTCACGAACATTAGCAAGCTTACAACTTTTAAATTTGACTTGTCAGAGTTTATTCACGTGATAATTTTCTGTATAATATTGATGTACTAGTTTTTTGCATATTGTATATGCATGTTAATATGTATGATATGGTGTTTATTGTATTAGCAGAGCTCTCACGCAACTTGGAAAACCTGGAATTGTCAGGGAATTTGAAATTGTCCCGAAAAGTTAGGGGGAAAACCTTAAATTCTGTTTTGAATAGCTAAATTTCCCACAAACGTGAAACTTTTTTTTCTCTGCAACCAAAGTTTAGTTGACTGTGATTGGTCAGAGAATTTTTCTGGAAAAGTCGGGATTTTTTTTTTCCAGTATGAGTGGGAATACTGTATTCGGCTGCACAATTGAATCCTAAGCAATTTTTTTAATGTTCAAAAAGGAGGGATAGGAATTCAGTCAAAACTATTGAATTGGTAATTCTATTTCCATGAATAATGTAAATTTGGCACAGAATTGTAAATTATTAAAGTGAAGTTAGTGTTAAATTTTTTTTCCTATTAGAATCTGCCTTTAATTTAATTAGCAGAGTGGGTTTCTTTTTTTTAAATACTGCTGCTCAAATTAGACTTAACTAGTTTCCCTTTCTCTTCCAATAATTAATCCTATGAAATTTTAGGTTAAAAAGTAAACATAATGTGTTATATATTAAAATCTCAGTTTCCATTCATATAATGCAAATATTTATATTTCTAACTGAAACGATGACAGGAGGAAAGTTGAATGGCAATTTGTGTAAACTTGCCAGCTTTTATAGTTCTTTTTAATGTCTATAATGTGAATTAATTTTATGCAGTTGTTTTTGTGTAAATCAAACAAAGTTATTAGATATAGCTTATAGTTAAGTCGGCAGTTCTGGTCTGCTTGAAATTCAGATATTCTGAGATTGCTGTTTTGAAATAATATTTATTTACATTACAATGATTTTATTTTAATCACATATATTCTTATGCAATAATGAGTATTTAGGTTTTTACTTTTCTCCCAGACGTGTTATAAAACAAAAATATGTGAAAAAATCGATTTTTTTTTTTTTAAATTTAATCCATTATTTTATTTTGTTCTTAGTCTCAAAAGTCATGTTCGGAAGAAGAAATGTTAAGAGAAATGATTTTTGGTTCAGTTTCAATATCATATTCGGGGACTACAATGAAAGTGCATACGTTAAGGTACTGTATAAACATTTTTGAAAACTACTATGTAATGCCTAATGTAATTGCCACTCTTAATTTTCATTGCATATAAATACTTATTCCATGTGCTTTCTAATGAGTTTTTCATTATTAATATTGTTAGGCTACCAGTGCAAATCATGCTTAGTGTTGTGTTCCCAGCACCTCCGGTAAATGTTCGTTCAAGGTATGATTAATGTTTAACTTTTTTTAATATTAATGGATTATAAATGGAAATAAAATTCTATGTTCGTTTTTGTTGGATGTTTAGGTTTTGCAAAAATTTGCATTTATTAGATGTGATTGGTAGGCATTCAGCATTTTTTGTTAATTATCTATCACGTTTTCAGTGGGAATATGCATATGAACATTATGTAAAGTGCCATTTCCTCCTGGTGGCGACTTTCGGAATTACTTTTCTTTATCAAAATTCCATAGTGTGCACAGTGTGTACACGAAATTCGACTGTGTTTGGCCCAATAGCTCCTTGACAGTTGAGCCCTAAACACCTCTTTAATTACACCACTAAGTGTATACAGTCAGACTCTGGTGTGTGACTGTGGAAAATGTTACATTGAATAGACACTAAGAGCACTATGGTGTATGGTCGAGGAATATCAGAATTATGTCCGTAAACAAGAATTTCAAAAATTGTCCATAGCAAAGCGTTATTGGTAACCGAACCACTGTTTTTTCTTTTTCAAATGCCAGACTTCTAGAAAGGGTTCATATTCTTTTTTTTTTTTTTTTAAATGGGCAAAGGCAGTTGAAATTATTTTTCCCAGAATGTACAAAAATAGTTCTTCCATGTTTAATAATTTTTACATACTTTTTTGTTTTTAAAACAGTTCGAAAATATTATCCTTCAGCATATTTGATGGTTTTAATTTATCAATAGCTGGCCAGATACATGGTCCGAAATTTTCTATAGATTGTAACTGAAATACCTTCAAAGCAATGTTTCTATCCCCTTTTCTTTTCCTTTTTTTTATTTTTATGCCATAACACGCGAGGTCTTCAACTCAAAATATCGGTTTTCTTCCAGTGAATGAATTTACAACCTGCATAGTGGTAACATTGGCTGGCATCATTAGCTCTTTTATTCTTCAGGATAACCATTTCGTTCTGTGGTTACTGAAACAGTTGTTCAGGATGCTAATAAATTTAAACCCAAAAATATTTTGTTTATTAGTTACGAAGTGTACCACAAATCACTTTCGTTTTGTATCTGTTAAATAATGCTAGATTTTTATAATATCTGGTGCATATCATAAGGAAAATTACTAAGTTACAAGAGCAAAACAGTTGAAAATTTGATTTAAGATATTGTTTGTTTATTTCTACAGTTAACTTTTAAGAATTTTTGAAAATCTTTTACTTTTTCAATCGTATATATATTAAAAGTTACTGAAAAGGTATTGGTACGATGTACAGTGTGTTATGTAAAAATGTAAAGGTTTTCTTTAGTTTTCTATTTTTTTTTAGAGAAAACGAGAGTGATGGACAGCTGTGTTCAAATTATTCTGCTAGCGAGGCAATTGCTTCTAAAAATTGTGAAATAAAATTCGGTGAGTATGCGATTAATTAAAACTCTTAAGCATATATGCTTATGATTAGTTAAATAGTTAAAACAGTATAATTTACAATTTGTTGCTTTATCTTGTTATATGAATTAGTTCTTTTATTGAATGTTAAGTGTTTGTGTGTTATAAATGAAACCAAACTGCATTTTAAGTTTGGTATTTTAGATTGTTAAAATACACCTTTACTTTGTTGTCAATATTTCAAGTAGAGAGAAATTTTTTACCCAGTCGATGTGTGTTAATAATTCTTTAAAAACTGAACAGTTTGCTGGCAAATTTTGGTAAATAGCTGGTTTATAAGGAATTTAAAAATATATATTTATTGGACAGTGTTCCCATGCATCTATGAAAGTATGGTATTGTCGGGGAAAACTTGACCTTTGCTTTGACTAGCTGTGAATATATGCTCGTTAACATGAATCCATTTTCTCCGTAATGGAGTTTGCACTATCAGGTTCCCAATTTTGTTGAAAAATTTTGCGTAAGTTTGCGTAAATTTTGCTGGAAAATTGAGATTTTTTTAATCCAATGTGAAGGGAGAAAGTTGTTGGATATATTATGAAATAAGATATTTTTACATATCAATAAGTAATCAAAGTAAAAAAAACCTGAAGGTTTCATGTGAAGTGTATTTTAAATGTGTACAAATGCTGCACAATTCTTTATATTAAATGACTAAAATTTAATTTTTAGTTAAAATTATTATATTAAACTGTTGGATGTAAATTTGATTCTGTATGACTTCAATTATAGCTCTCATAATGACATTGATCATTGTATCCGGCATTTGGTTCTCAAAAAGTTGGAATTAATAAACATGATATAACCAGAATTGTTAACATGTCATAACTTTTTTGCATCATTATGATTAATTTGGTATTTTCTATTATGACTGTAATATGCAAATACTATGCTTATAATGTATCTGGGTCATTTCGTGTCACTTCACCCAATTTTTAAAAAATTTTAAACTTGATATTTCAGATTTGTTTTTTGATTTTTCTTCTAAGTTTTGGGAAAAATTTCATGAGACCCATATTTTTTAGTTTTTCAATATTTCGAAAATTACGGAAGTTACGAATTTTTGAAAAGGGTGCGGTTAGGCCTAATTTTGTCTTCTCAGCATTGTAGCCAATTGAAAAATAGGTATAATACATGTGTATCTCCAAAGGGATAGATAGTAGAATCTTGAAATTTTCTGTGTAGACACTAATGTTCAGAGATGACATTAAAAAAAACAACACCCTAGTTGTTTCCATTAATCTTTCTACAAAAAAAAAATTAAAACTTCCTAATCAAGATACAACTAAATATTTACTTCAGCATGTAATAACTAATTACTGAACTCACTTTCTGGTTCGATATTCCAAAATACAAAGCAGAGCAAGAGTCTGATTCACTCTATCATATGAATAAAAAATTTCTGCCAAGATTAGACAATCTTTTTAAATACCTCATCTGAAAGCTTGTGTTTCTGACCAGTTCATGATGTAGCTGCCCTGCTGTGGCACAGAGTAATAACATGTTCACGTAATGCACAGAATCCCAACAGTGTACAAAGAACGCTTACTCAGAGATCTCATAAAGATCGCACTGCTCACTGTAGTCCGGGGTTTGGTTCCCTAGGCCTTAAGAGGTTCGGATTCCTCGGTCCAGAGGTTCGGATTCCTCGGAAAACAGTAGGTCCCGGCGCAGCATGACCATTGTAGTCTTTGAGCCGTAAAACAAACAAATCATGATGTAGCTGCTACAGGAATACACACAAGGATGTGACTACTTGGAACCCAGTATTCATCTATATCTTTAGGCCAACTAAATGACTTTGATGGATCAGGTGGATTCATAAAATTAACAAGGAACTCTTGATGTTCCTCAGATTTTTCAATTTTGCATACAATATACCATTTATTTTCATAAATTGCAGCAACGTATTGACTTGGTTTAATCTTACCTGAACTTCAGAAGTATGTAGGTTTTACCTCAGTGGCATGTGTAATAGTCATTGCCCTATACTCAGGAGACGAATCTGCTGATGTGAAGATCATGTTTACTTGATGTCCAGAAGAAGTGGTAACTTCTTGTTCCTTGAATTGTTGACACATGCTTTAGCCTGTCTTTCAACTGCTCTCCACATTCTTCAACTTCCTTTGATGTTATATACAAAGATTTGGTACCACTTACATTCTGAGCTTTCCATTGAAACAGCTGGAGGGGGGCGTTAGTATGTGTGCTGAAGTGAGCTCCTGTAAACTAGCACTAATAGCCAATCTTTTAATAGTTCCCTCTATTCCATTGCACACATTCTTCCTGTGGCTGGTTGCAAAGAAATTCTATTTTGCAGCCAAGCCAAAGTTCTGTTCATGCATAAACAGGCACTCTTAGTGACATTTTATGCTATTCTTTTAACCATGAATACATTTTTAGCTTTTATCTAATATTGGCTTTTCCCACCATATTTGATTTCTTTATGTAGTTTCCTTTCATACATTTTTTAAATTACTTTCAATTCTTTTTTACCATTTCAGTTTTAATTTACTCTCATTCTAAAACCATATGTTTGACCTCACCTTGTATGGTGCAGAATAACCCTTGCTGTCCTTGCGCCGTAAAAATATAACCAACCAACTTCTCACAGGCATTGCTATTTTTTGCCATAATGTATCATAGTTTGAGATAGCTTAATCTTTTACCATGTGAAATTTAAGAAAAGATTTCCAAACTGAAAATGATACATTATTACCCACACATTTTTTATGCTGTATTTCACATTTTTAGCTCATAGTGTTCCTGTGGATGTACCTAGTCGACATTACAGTCATAATGAAAATGTGATTGATAATCCAAGTATGTATTGAATGTATGCGGTGTTGGTTGCAGATCCCCTGCTTGACATATTGCTATTGAATAAACATTTTTTCCAGATTGTTGATTGAGAGTAATGCTTTGCTTATGGTGTTGGTGGTTTTGTTGCCTTGTCTTGTCTGTGCCTATAATTTGAAAAGTGTTCTCAGTTTTATTTGCTTTCCTAATGCATGCATTAAAACTAGATCTAGTTTATTGTTTCAAAAGTTTATATATATAATGATTGACATATATTGTTTTACAAATTAATATATAAATGTAATATTTCTATTTATGTCTACATACACACTTTAAGGTGCAACAAAAAGAAAACTATAATGCTTGTATAAACAAATTTCTAAATACTCTTTACTTTGCAAAGTGAAAAACTATTGCTGTATTAGTAAATTAGACCTTTTTTAAAAATAATGTAGATATTCAAGAGCCCAAAACTTTATCATCAATATTAGATAGTAAATTTATGGACTGAGTGTAGTATAATTATCAGACTAGTTGGTATACATTAGTATTCCTGCTTGTTACTTTCCTGCCTGCTTGTGCTTTATATGGTTTGGAAATTTTTATTTTTTAATATAATGTCCATTTCCTTGTTTATGTATTTTGTATTTAGTAATTTATTTTGGAAAACGTAATATATGTATGTTTTAAAACGCTAATATTTGTTTTTGGTTTGTAGGTTCTGTTTTATCACAGGATGAGTATACTAGTCTTCCATGTTACCATTTGTCACCAGAAAGTAGCACATCAAGTCTTCCACGTTCTGGTAGTTACAATAATCTGCAGCGTCGTCTTTTAAGAAATAAAGCAACAAGCATTGAGTTTGGCTTGCAAAAACATGGCATCAGTTCACAAGGGGATGAGGTTATTATATTTAAGCATTTCTTGTGATTTGAGAAACTTGTGATTCTATTTATAGTTCTTAATGAGAAGTGTGCTTTCGACATTATGCAGTACTATTTGTGAAAATTTCAATAATATGAAAGCATTATGCGATTGGGATGAAATTTACCATATATTATTATACATAAACAATTAAATTGTCACAACAATACAACAAACATAACCCGAAAAAAATCAGTATGTTTTGAAGCCTCCATCATGGCATCGAATCAAAGAGACTTTGGATATGTTTCTGGGGAATTGTTTATCAGTCTTCTTGTGTGTTAATCTGTAGTTTATTCATATTGGCTGCTGGAGGATTTGGATGGGCTAATTGTCAACTGACCATATCACGTGCATGTTTAATGGTGACATATCTGGTGAACTTGAATGCCAAGAAAGGACCAGTATCCACCAGGTTGAAAAGATTTTAACATTCCTGGAAATATGGGTCATCGTTCTGATGGGATATAGCGTGAGGACTGCTCTGAAGGAAGCATATGCCTTCCTCCTCTACAACTTCTCTGATGTAACAGTTGCTATTGAGATTACCTTGAATTCGCATAGCGGCTGGGATTGTGAAAGATATGCAATGATGTCCTACACCATCATACCTGACATGCAGTCATTATACTGTTTTACAATGCGTGATGGAGGATGTTGCTCACCATGGTATCTTTTAATGCATATGCGGTATCATTGTGGTCCATGCATATGTATGTCAATGTAGCCTAAATTGAAGTGGGAATCGTCAGTCAACACGCCATTGTTTATCTTCAAAAATTCATTATAGTCTGAGACGTCAATGGTTAAGTTAACCACAACAAGGGAATGCATGTAGTCAGTCCTTTGTGAAGCGGGCACTGTTAAATTCTGGAACGATTTTATCAAAATATTTTCTTCAATTAATGATATATATTTTAACCTCTTAAGACCTGAGCGTTGGTCGGCATGATGTAATTTCCACAAAAGCAAATTCTTGTCCCGCGATTTTGTAAGCTTTCCAGCAACATATAGTGACACTAAAAAAAGCTTAAAAGGTGCACAAATGATAATACCCTTCAGTCTGAGTCTGCAGTTTATATTAGTTTAGTAGAAAAAGCATTGAAACTCAAGGTACACATATGTGTACCTCTGGAATGAAGAGGTTAAAGAAAGTATTTACAATTAGGATAAAAATACAAAGCATATATACCAGGTACGAAATTTACATACAAAAATTAAACACTGGTAAAGTAGCAAAATAGATTACCTGGGTGATCTATTTTATTATTTTACCAGTGTTTAACTTTTCTATGTAAAAGAAAGTATTTACAATGTACTTACGATTTTTTCATAGGTTTTATCATACGTAAGTTCTTCAATACACACACGATCTCATGTCATTTTGAGCCTACTTTAAATCTGTTGCTTGTATTCTATGGCCAAGGCATTCTTTGTTACATTTCAGTAATAGTCTGCCAGTATGGCACACTTCCATTTCCCTTGACATTTTTCTTCATTGCACAGATCTCCTGGTGGAAGCACTCAGAGCATTACATCCATTCAGGGAAAAAAAAAATTCAAGGGCAAACGAAGGAATTTTATTTCAAGTGACATGTTAAAATATTACTTTGGTAACTCTGCTTGTTTTTCACTAAGTTTTAATAGTTGTACATCTTATAGTGTCCTAAAAGGCTTTCTGTCGCATTTGAAATGCCGATTTTCATAAATTAAGCAAACAAAATCAAAATTGTGGTAATATGGCTAAATGTAAGCTCAAAATGCATGAAACTTGAATACATTACCAGGGTGTCAACACGTTTGGGAAATTTGAAATTCATTGTTATAATAAATAGCTTATTAAAATAATTTTCCTGAACTATGCTTTTCGTACCACATTGCATACTGAAAAATTTGAAAAACTTATACTTTTGACTAAACTTCTTCCAAAAGTTATCATTTTGCACCAAAACTAATATAATTTATATAAAATTATTAAGCCCATATATTTCTCAGGAGAAAATGTTTGCCAAATATGTAACTAAAACTTGGAAAAAAAAAGTTTTTAGCTAAATTATCCAATCTGTAAGGAATTTTGATTGTATCGATCTCCTCCCCTTATAGTCAGTAAACTTTAAATGGAATAGAAGATGAAGCATCAGCTTTGCGATTATATAGTTAAACTCTTTTATAATGAACTTGAAAAGGGTGGAATGGAAATGTTGCTGTAAATATTTAATTAGTGAAAGCTTTTAGTGTAAAGAAATACACTTTTTAATACAGCTTTTGAATTTGTAAATTCACTGTAACTGACAAGGGGAACCTATAGTGAGTGCCCCGCCGATTTTGATGAAATGTTTTGATGAAAGTAGAGCCAAAATAAGGAAATACGTGTCTCGGCATTCGTGCCAATGCGGCTAATTTCCAGAGACATGGATTTTTAAAGATTTTGCATCCGATATATGAGCTTAAAACACGACATCCTCTGCAAGCCAATCGGTAGCTGGGGCGGAAAGTTGTCTGCTTTTCCACGCCATGTTTTTGTGTTTGATGCCCGGGGAAAATCGATAACTATTTTATTTTTTTATGTATCCGTTTTATATATTTATGTATTTTTATTAGTAAAAATACTTTGCTTACAATCGGATTTTTTTCATAAACTTACTTTAATAAAATTCATATTTACATATTTAATTCTGTGATACTATTTTTCGCAGTTATAATTTTTACACGAATTTTAATTTTTAATTGAAGAGTTGTAAAGGTACAAAAAGTTTAGGAGTTAGCTGTAAGTTTTTATGTGAATATAACTTTTATAAAATTTGCGTACTCATTGTCAACCTGTGAAGGGATGAAATTACACCAATAATGCAGTTTTGTTTTATTTAAGGATTGAAAGATTTTTTTCTGAAAACTTTTAACAATTCCATTAAATAAAAAAGAAAACTGCGTTAATTCGTCTTATTTTGTCATTATTAGCCTTTGCAGTCATCCACTATTAGCATCTATTATGCCTAATATTTTTTTAAATATATTTATCTATTGACAAACGCATTTTTAGTATGTAATATTTTATTTTATAACATATAAACATCATTTTATTTTATAACATATAAACATTTTATGTGTATCTCATTTATGTGCATTTTATTTATACAGAAACATTTTATTTTATAAAATGCAATCAATTTTATTTTAAAACTGACTGACGTGAACATATTTTTTGTGTATCACTATCGGAGGTGTCGGAATTGTATACTGGTACACAGTTTTGGATGATAATTATCATAAAAACAATAAAAACATAAAAAAATTCTACAACGTGAGCATTTTATAAATGAATTGTTCGAACAACTGATTTTCTTTGTCTAATATCATCTGGAAAACAAATACCATCTACATTTTCAAAAACGCTTCTTTCGTTTGTTAACTTTGCAACAAACCAAGAGTACTGTAATGTATTCTTAAAAGTTGGCGCCGAAAGTTGATTATAAATAAGTGAATGGATCTTCAAAGCATCTATCTGCTCGCGTGTTTAAATGACTATTTTCTTGTAAGATTTCAACACAATTTTGTAACCTTTTAATGAAATTTTTTACTTGACGGAAGAAGTACACATCACGAGGTTGACAGTATGGGGTACAATGAGGTGGAATTACTTCAACAGTAGAAGAACAGGTGCCGTCGTCATTTGTAAGGACATTATTAAAGTGCGCTGGATCTA
>QLNU02015360.1:119830256-119847073 GCA_006491805.2 Dysdera silvatica | reverse complement strand
AAAAATAGCCCTTCTGGTTTACCAATATTTTAATTGTGGCAGTCAATCTGGAAGGATTATTTCATTGATACTTCTTTTGTATTTTAAATATGTTAAGTTAATAATAATAAAGTAAATAAATAAAAAATAAGATGGACAAAATCATATTAATAAAAATAAAAGGATTTCGTTTGCAAAATTTGGATTCATCCGAAAGGCTGCACTTATAAGGCACCTTAAAGGCCCCTGACAGTTAACTGCTGCCACCGGCGTATACAATGCCTGTTTGACATGAGGGATATTGTGCTTTGCGGGGTTGATGCCACACACACTGTGTCATTCGTTTGTTGTAGCTGGGATTCACAGGACAAGGTAACACGTTTTTTGTTGTCTATCATCCAGTGGCTGTGTGTTTTGGCAAATAGCAGCCGCAGTAGTTTGTGTCTTGCAGTTAACAGTGGAACCTGAGATGACAGTCAGTTGTTACAGCAGAGTTGTGCTAGTTGCCGATAAACAGTTCTTGTGCAAACATTGAACGAAGCACCCGCATTAAAATCTGTCGTAATCTGATGTAAGCTTGCGTATCTTCCTATTTATACGATATGACTGAGCCTTTGAGCACCCCATACATCAATCACTGGTATATAACCAAATTCTGCATGACATACTGGTTTTTATGATTTTGAGATACTGTTGGCACACACATGCTACAATACTGCCCTACATGTCTGGCAGTTCGGCAGTTACTGTTATCGAACGTCTGGCCTTGCAAGCGCTGACAATTTGTCCACAATCAAACTCGCTTACATCACTGCCTTTACCCCTGATAACATTCGTTGGCATGCCTGTAGGTATTTTGATATTTATACAACATGGCACTGATGTCAGTTGGCTGCTCGCAGGTCATTGGGTCCCATTATGCTAATTTACATGGTCACATCGCAGGTGTATATAATAATTTGTCTTTTTAGTGTATTTGATGATGTAATAATTTTACACCATCTAGCGGTCTTATAGTATCTTTGTATCGTTTCTATTAGCTTAAGGTTTGAAAATATTTTATTTAAATTCCATTATTTTAAAATAGAATTCTGATATATAAAAGGGTATCCTTAATAGAGTAAAATACATATTTCAACTACTTTTGATGTCATTAATAAGTGCAATGTTGTTTTACTCTTAAAATGTGGTGCAGATTTTTTAAAAAAAAAAAGAACAAATAAGCCATTGGCTCTAGTGCAGATTTTTCTTAAAAGAAAAATAAGAAATAATGAGTGATACTATAAAATCACGCCACACCATTTCTTTTAGTGAATGCAATCAAATTTTCTGGTTTTCAATATAACTGTCATATTTGATTTTCAACAGATCAAATATGGCAGTCATGAGTGTAAAAAAAAACAAAAAATCACCATTCACATGAAAATGAGTATCATCACTCCATAGAATTAAACTATGGTGGCATTTCAGTGATACGTTTGTCTGCCACGCTACTGGGTTGAATTCCAATGGTACGGTAGAATGTGTTTTTTTTTTTACCCACCATAGTCCAGGGTTTGGTTCCCTAAGCAACAGAAATTTGGATTTCTCAGAAAATTGTATGGCTCTGGGATAGCATGATCTTAGCTTAGGTTGAATAAAATATTACTATGGACTGTTATGGTGCTGTAAAATGAAAGAAACCCTTCCACACAATTAGTCAAGGCTATGCATTGCCTACTATTGTTCAAGCTAGGAATGTCAGGTAAATGTTTTCTGCTTATCGTTATTACCAGAAACTAATTTTTAATCATATGATTTTGTGAAAGAAAATGCAAGGTTTTTCGCCAAACTTTCCACAATATCATATGGAGTATGCTTGATTGCTGTGGTGTATCCTACAGTGGCACAGAGACATTGTGTTCGTCTACCAAGCCATTAACCCAGATTTGATTTCAATGGTATTAGAATATATCCTATTTATTCTGCCCATTGCAGTTTAGGATTTGCTTCTCTATGCAAGAGGTTCAGAATCCTCAGACAATTATATGTGGGATAATGAATTGCTCATCCCACCAGGTGTCGATGAATCATTTCTTTTCTTTGTGAGCAATTTGTCATCTTACACTACCACATCATCACTTAAGATGAGAATTCTACTTTAATAAATAAATAAATTGTACGTTGCTTTGCAGCATGACTATAGCTTTCTATGTACCATTAACTACAATTAATTGTTGTAATAATGCATGTGTACTACTCCTGCCTTGAAGTCTCTATTCCATGCTCTAGTACTGCAGTTGCAAGTTCTTACATTTTCAAAGGTTCCATCAGTTTATGACACTATCCTGGTTTTAGAGCAAAAGTTAGTTTCCCTAAAACACATTTCCTTAAAATTAGTAATAGAGAACCTCTTTATAAATCTTTTAACTGCCCATGTACTTCGATTGCTTTTTTGTTAATGGAAGAGTTCAATGAATAATGAACAATCAGGTAAAGTGAGTGTACCATGCCTTCCTCCATCTTTCAAAGATTTGTGAAAAATGCAATAAACCTCTTTTATATACAAAACATTAATTAGATAATCCATTTAATATATGAATTGAGGAGACAGCAGCACCAAATTTCTGGCTGATTTTTGTGCTATTGTTTTTTTTTCTTTAAAAACCAAAATCACATACTTGGGAAAGTATGGTCAGGGTACCTTTAATTATATAAAACTGACACTACTCAAAGCCATTTGTAGTTCAGTCTAACAACCTGAATGATAGATTTGATAGGTGGATTAAGACGTGAGACCAAGGTTTCCATTTAAAAAAACCAAAACTGCTGATAGAGAGAAATGTTGTGCTGTTGTAGGCCGAGAATTTGTATAAAATGCAAGTAAAGGTCTTTAACATGTATTCATCATTTTTGTATAATATATATGCAAACAAGAAAGTTTTCAGAGATAAAAGAGTAATATTTCTAATATAGTACAAATAAAATGATTTAAAAGATCAATGGTTTTATTCTTATTCCAACACATTTTTTCCCCCTCAGCTTTGTTAGTACATTATTAACAGCTGTCCTCACTCATCACTTAGCTTGGGTTCCTACGGTTATTCCATCTGATACTAAAACAACTTCTTCCCAGAACAGCCACAAACACATACCACGATGGGTATGTATATATTATTTTATCGTATTTAAAAAAAAAAAAATCATATTTGTAAAAACAAGCTTTAAAATTTTGTATGCATTAAAATGAAGTTAATTTTGTTTGCATTAAAACGAAGTTAATTCTGTTGATTTTGAATTCTGGAATTTTGAGATTAATATCATTTTCTGTGTACTGAGTTGTTTCACTGTTGCAGTATTTAATATTTTTCTAACCTACTTTTTCAATAATTTTTTCATTCCATGTTGTGCAGTAATGCGGAAGCACAATTTTTTGACATGTTTTGTTTAAATATTAAAATTGGTTTCTCCTGTTTCTGTTACCTTTTAATAATTTCAATTCCCTTAATATTGCTGAACGTTTTCTTCCCCTTAAATCTCTTTAATATTCAGCTATATGTCCAAAGAATGAGAAATGAAATTGAACATATTGGTAATTTTGGCATTATGAGCATACAACAAATGATATGAAAACAAATAGCACATTCTTAGAAATAATTAAACAAATTTGTAATGTATTTTTTAAAATTGTAGTACAAGTATTAGTTTTATAAATTGCTTTTGGTATGGTGATCATTATTAATTGCAATTATTCAGTTATACTATATAACAGGGTTCTTACACACTTCGAGACCCTGGAATTGTCAGGGAATTTGAAAGATTCCCTAAAAGGCAGAGAAAGGTCAGGAAAAGACAAAGATTTTCTAGTCAAACCTGGAAAAGTCAGGGAAAATTTCCCCATTTCTGTATTGAATAGTTAAATTTCTTATAAATGTGAAGACATTTTCGCAATAACTGAAGTTCAATTCGATACACAAAAAGAAGTCAAAGTAATTACAGAGTAAGTCACGGAATTTTTCCGGAAGAGTCTGGGAAAACCACTGGAAAAGTCTTTTTTTTTTTTCTTTCAATGGGATTGGGAACCCTGTATAATGCAGGAAATAAGGCTGCATTTTTTAAACAATAGTCAAATAATATATTCACTAATATAATATAGAATACAAATTTGAAGATTAGACATTGATTTTCATATAAACATGCAGAAAAACAATATCTGTATCATTTAGATCTTCTCATTAAAAGGAACTTGTTTTTAGATATATATATACTTCCAAACAAGTAAACAAACTTGGATCAGTATTACAGTTTGGTATACACTGTTGCCTGTTATGGTTTACAGTGCTGCATGGTTAGATTTGACAGCAGTTTTATAAGGACAGTATAAGCTAGCATGTAGTAGTTATTGAATCTCTTAAATGTATTAAGGAAAAAACAACTATAGTTTTGAAATATAAATTAAAAAATGCTGTAGATAAAAGCTCAAATGACACTGACTTTCCAAATTTTGGTATGCTAAACCTAAGGTAAACATTTTTCTTGATGCTTTTATCAGTCACAGATTGTTTTTAAATCAACTGTGAATGATAATTTCATCAAAAACATTCATTTCCCATCATTTAAAAGAATCTTGAGCTTTTACTAAATAAGTTCCTGCAAATCACTGAATCAAACTGTACTAGTAGCCCTAATACGTTGGTTAAATCTTATTTAAGTATAGTTTCACCATTTTGTTATGCATAAACTGAAGTGTAAATTACCTTTTTATTCACTTGAAGTCATATCAACTAACAGGCCCAGCTGAGGTGTAGTGGTAATGCATTCACCTAGTGCACAATTAACATGGGTTGGACTTCTAACGGCTCGAAAATAGACATGTACCGACATACTGTTCATTGTACATAGACCAGAGGTTGGTTTTCTAAGCTTTAAGGGGTTTAGATTTCTTAGAAAACTGCCAGCCCCAGCATAGCATGACTGTGGCTATCCTTGCGCCATAAAGTAAACACATTAAATAGTTGGAACTATCTCTAAACTCCACTTTCACTAGTGAAAAGCAATTACTTTCTCAATGTAGCTCACAGGCTTTATTGCAATTTTTTTGTTGAAAACATTACCTGCTATGAGCTATATATTTAATACCTTTTAACTCAGTATTATAATTTTTACATTCGTTGTGTACATACAATTTTATTATTTGGCATATTTTTGGAAAATAAGTTTCAGAAGTTGTATTTTATAAATATTTTAGGTTGATGTACTATCACAGTCAAGACCATATAATCCATTATGGGTTCAACTTGGGTATGTATGACCTAAATAATTTCATTGTTTCCAACATTGTTTTTATGTTTTTTTTGTTATTGATATAGAATTTCATCTATAAATTGGATATCAGTGTATTAATTTCTGTTCAAGACATTAATATATTGCATTTAAATTGTATGTAACATGTTAGTATCTTTTTGTGTGATCTTGTAGCATGTTGATTAATAGTTTGGAAGTCTTAAGTTTTTTTTAGACAGGACTGGTAAGAAAATATCTGACGTAATGTCACTGATTAGTTGGAAATATACAAAATAGGTTCAGACCAACAACTTCTGAATTTTCATTCACCAATGCAAAATTATCAAAATTTTAAGTCATTGCAAAACTGTTATTTTCCCTTATTAGCAGTTAAAACAATGTTAGCACTGGTTATTGCATATGTGTGTAACTTTGACTATGAAGTTAGCTAGGTGTTACTCTGTTTACCATATTTTGTACATTTCATGTAAATCAGTGAGGTCGTTATTAGGTACTTTCCATGTGAGAAGTTTAGATGAACATGTTAGAATGTAGATATATTTAAAAACTGAAATACAAGATGTAAACATTATCATTTATGGTTGTATTTATCTCCTTAATCCATAAAATATTTTGCTATGTGCTGTTAGTGTAATTTAGGCATTTTTTTAAATAACCAAACCTTGCAATATTTTAGGATTTTCATTTTTTAGTTGAATTTAAAAGATTATAAATTTTGAAAATTAATGTTTATTAAATGATGTAGCTTGCTATCACATACACACATACTCACATTTGCTCATTAATTTTTCCATTTTATTTCTTTTAAGTAATTCCATAACTAGCTTCTTTGTGCGATATAAATTTAACCAGCCAACCATAACTATTTTATATTGGAAAATAACAGATTTGTGAAAATAAAAATTTTGTTTAATGGTTAAATGTTCATTCTTTTAGATCTTAGATTTTTAAATGATTATTATACAATAGGTTAGTACTATAGGTTAGACAAACAATAATTTTGGGCTCGTTCCTGCTATAAAGTCAGGCATATGTATTTAAATTACTGTCAGTTCAATTGAAACGCGATCTATTTATGTAAACTAATATTATTGATAATGATCATCGGCTCACACATTTGGTGCAGTTAGACAACTTCCTAACTAATTTCTTAAAATTAGTTTATTACTATGACAAGCTTACTATTAATTTTTAGTAACAGAAAAAAATTTACTGATTTATATTTCATTGCGATGTAGGTTAACAAAAGTGAAAGCTTAAATTTTTAATATGGGGAAAATAAAAACTATGTATGCGATTTTGATATGTGATGAATTTAAAACTTATTTAATATTTATTTAATTTATAAATAATTTAAACTTAGTACTTTCCAATGGTTCACACAAATTTAATTTTGAATTGCCAAAAATTGCATAAAAGTGCTAGTAAGTTATGGTGTAGCATGTTTTAAAACATCATAAAAAATAAATCAAAGCACTGGAAGTAAAAATAAAATGGCAAATTAAACAGGAGAAAGTAAAGGAAAATTAATAATTAACTTACATTGGCCATACACGTAAACGGGGAGGGGGCGTGGAAAGGCTTCCCGTTTTGTAGGGAGCAAAATTTTTAAGGTATCACGTTAAAAAAGAAATCTCTAGCAAGTGAAGTTTTCTGTGGTTAGTAGTTGGCGGAGTTGTTGCTTTACGCCAAGGTTAGCACCCTTGTGAGTAGATGCAGGGGGCGAGGGTTAGCAGAAGTTCACTGGTCCCCAATGAATCTCTTATATTTATTTCTTTTTTGCTTTTCAACCCCTTTTCTAAGTGTTGCAGCCACTGGCGTGTAATCTTCTTTGCCAATTTTTCCCCTTTCGCCATGGGAAACTGCTGTCGAATGTCTCTACCTTATTGTCTTGGTTAAAATTCTATTAGTTAACGTACGACTTTGAAATGTAACGTTCTTTGTGCATTTCAGGCCATTGCTGAAAGTTTAATGGGTTGCAGGTGGCATTTGGAAATAAAAATCTCGGAGGGTTAAGAATTTGAGGGGTAAGGGTGTGAAATTACGAGGGATTTTTAGAAGCAGAAGAAGTTTAGCAAGTAGAAGAACTGAAATTCCAAGGAGGAGGATGTGGGTGTATACAAGTGACTTTAAGGGGAATTTATGGCTAGAAGCGTTTACAGAAAGAAAATGGCTAAAGTAGTTTTAATGAGAGAAAAGTTATTTGGCAAAGTAACATGTTGAAATTGATCCTAGTGAATTAAACAAAAATTTGTAATAAACAATGAGATATTACAATAATCATTATCTCTGTGAATTCACAGCTGCTTCTGCCGATGAATAGTTTTTCTTAATTGACCATAATGAGAACAAAACACAAAGAAATAAACAATAATTATGGTTAATAACTTTTCGTAACAGCTCAATGGTTAGACCTTCCTTATTTAAATTGCTTCTATTGTGCTTGAAAAAAAAAAGTTCGTGAATTTTAGTTCACTTCCAATAAAAATGTTTACCCGGTTTATTCGTGGCACATCCATTATTACTATTGTACATACAGTCCTTTTTATTTCTTCTCTGCATGGTAAATTTTCTTGTTTTCTTTAAGTTATATTGCACTTTTGGCACCACCTGAAAACGAAACAGACAGACAGTAATAAAAACATAAAATGGACACGCTTTGTCTTTCAATTTTTTTATTCTGTTATGCGTTAAGTGAAAGGTGCATGGCCGGATTGTGGGGGTTATTTTAATGGATTTAAATATTTAATTTAATTTGTTGAAAAAGATAATTTTGTTTCATAAATTGTCTACTTAATATAAAATCGCAACTTTCAAGCTTGTGTAGCAATTTTAACTTTTGAAAATTTCTATTCAATGAAAACGTAACGATTTTCATTTAAAATATTGCAGAAAAATGGAAGATATACACCAAAAACAGAAAATAATGCTGAAAAACTAAAATTCTATTAAAAAAAAGTATTTGGGAGCTATTCTATCACCAATCTCATGGACCTAGTGCAAATTACGTAGTTCTTATTTCAGCTCACTCTAAAGAATAGAGAAAAGTTAAACTTGAAATTTCAATGTGTGTATCTATTGGTCTTAAATTCAATGATGTCTAATTTAAAAATTTTCCTCTTTTGAAGTTAGTACATGTAAATTTTTAGAAAATAATGTACATTTAAAGTGCACCTAATTGCATTTCCTTAAATGTAACTTTATTATGTTCTGGCTAACCTAATGAGTCCTTCCAACATGAAAAAGTTCCTTCACCTCTGTCCCAACACAAATTTTAAATAACTTTCAGTTACTCATGAGATGTCGTGGCAGGAACATATTGGCAACTTCAGTTTTAAATTTTATAGTAGTTTTTTTAAAGCTTCAAAATTCTTCCTTACCATTTTCTAAATGACTGAGATACTGGAAATAGGATGAGTTACATTATTTTTCATTTGTGCAAAGATTTGAAAATAGCCTAAGTAACTGTTTTTAATGATAATAACAACAAATCCTTAAAATGCTCAATCAAACTAAACAAAAGCCCACCTGGGTTGGGTTTAAAAAGAAAAACTCTAGGTTTTATTCAAACTTAAAAGATGCGTTCTTTCAGTGTTATCACTATCGTCAGTGATGTGAGAGTTCCAATATGTAATTGTGCTTATGTGAGAGGACAAATGCATATATTTAGCTGTCGTTGGATGATGTTTATTAAGTGGAATAAGTTTAGACCTTATTTGAAGATACTGCAATATTTGGCAAGGTAAAGCAATGAAAAACGCTAATGTAAGGTAAAGCTTAGGGTGGGGGAGCGTGTCAAGATTTATAAATTTTTGCAGAGTGATAAATAACATAGATATCAATAAATGAATTCTTTATTTTATTTTGTACAGTTTTATACTTGTAAGATTCTATAATGTTTGTAAATTTAATGACTATATTTTTCCATTAATATAAAAATAAGGTCAACACAATAATTGGTTAATTTTACGCAATATCTATTATAGCAATATAACATATCAATGAAATAGGGGCATAAAGAATTCAACATAGTGATTGGAAATTCATTTATTCAGTATTGGAGAAGTGGGTTCTTAAGTGTTTTTTTTTATTTTGGTTTTATTATGTGTTTAAAAAAAAAAACACTTGGGTTTTTTGAGTTAACCAAAATTGGTACAACCCTGGTGTTGAATGCTGTACACTCCTATTTTATTGAAATGTTATATGTTTACTATACATACATTAAAATAACCAATTATAAGAGGAAATAATATTGAAGAATTGATAAAAACTGGACAGGAAGAAATTGGAAAATATGAACTTTGGTTTAGAAGTAATCACATGAAAATAAATGACACTAAAATAAAAATATTAATTTTTAAAACGAGGAACAAAAAAATTGGTAAATTGAGGGATATAGATAGAATTTATATTAATGGAAAAGAAGTTGAAATTGTCAAAGAAATTGATTCCTTAGGAGTAACATTAACGAACGATTTATATTGGAATAAACAAATTGAAAAAAAAAAAAAAAATCAGTTCGGGAACAGGAATTATAAAGAAATTGTCACGTGAAGTTAATAAGAATGTGTTACTGAGTCTGTACTATCTTTTTCTATATAGTCACCTGATTTATTGCAATTGTATATAGGAAAATTTGAATAAGAACAACACAAAGTTACACAATTAAATCAGTACAGAATAAATTTTTAAAAACCATCGAACGAAACACCAGCTTAAGTTACATTACATTATTTGTAAAATATGGTATATTACCAATTGATAAAATCAATGAATATTGTACGCTAGAACTAATGTATGAAAGGATAATAGAAGGAAAACATTTTGGATAATATTGATATCCAATATCACGAAAACAATAGAAATTTAAGAAGAAGCAACCAAATTAAGCTACGAGAGATTAGAACGGAAATGTACAGAAAGGAATTGAATATATGGGAATAAAGCTTTGGAATGAATTACCAAATAATCTTAAAAATATTAATAATATAAAATTGTTTAAAAAGAAATTAATTGTATACTTATTAAACGGAGTTTGTGCGCCAGCGGATTAATAGGGTCCTCAACCGGTTAAATTTTATAATTTAAACTGGGGACCCATCACGGGGAAATGCAAATTGTATTGTCTGTTCTAAACTGTGTGAAATTTATTATACTTAAATTGAAATTCAAGACTGTATGCAATATGTAACCCTTGTGACAAATAAACATTATTATTATTATTTATTTTATATTATTAATAGAAAACTACATTGATAAGAAAAATACAGATTTATAGAAATTAAAAATATATTAAATTTTATGATTATGAAACTTTACAAAATACGATACGGAATTCATTTATTAATATCAGTGATAATACTTCGCAGAGATTTACAAATCTTGACCAGCTTTACTGTTTCGTCTTGGAACATTTGTTCTTGGAACATTTCTCTTTTAAAATACAAATTACCGCTTGAAAAGTAAAGGATTTCAAGATATTGAGATACAATTGAATGTTATGAAGCATCCGTATGCTATTTCAGAAGCTGACTTTAAAATAATGCATCAAGTTGTAACAAGAGCCCTAGACGAAGTGTGTTGGTTCAGAAAGGAACTGTAATTGAAGATGGTTAAATATCCTGTATTTTTAAAAAATATGTCCAGTCTAGATACTTCTTGATCACACCATGTGTATGCATTATAAAACTGAGTGATTTATTTAAAATACAAAAACTTCAAAGCGTAGGCAAAGTATTTATAAAATCAAACTTTTTGAATACTCAGTTATATTAGTATATAGTATTTAAAGAGGGACCCAGTTTATTTACTAAATTATATTTATTGAAGTTATTTGGGTGCTAGGATGAAACTGGTGGTACCTGTTGCATGTATCTGAGATATTACATGACCTTAATTTGTTAAAATTATTAGCATGTTTTAACATACATTATCATACAGTTTTTTTACATTATTATCTTGTGTAAAATTACACTCTTCAGGATAAAAACATACTGATATTATCTCCAAGTTGATGTAAATTACAAGGTCATCTGAAATTTGAAGTAAAATTTGAAATATTAAAAAGGAGAATAAGCGCAGATGGCAATTGTTACAGTTATTTATATTTTAATGTGTCAAGAGAGAACACTCTGACTTAACTGTAAAATAAATATTAATTCAAGCCAGTTGGCTGAACATGTCTTCAGGGAGGGTCACGAACCAGATTGGCATTCGATGAAAATATTACATCAGAATGTGACGAATCTGGGGAGTAGACTTTTTCTGGAATCATGGGAAACCTACGGTTTGAGGAGTCGTGCAATAAACATCGCAAAACCTCTACCAGAACCTTACAGGATTTTTGCCAAACCTCGAGTTGGGGTGAACATCTGATGTCATCGGTGTGGGAGTTTCCCTGGCGAGTATCCCAACTGGAACTGCTCCGCACCAGATGACGTCAGATGGGGATTCCCAACATGCGGGTATATAAGCTTAGGACTTTCACGAACTCTTCATTCTGCCTTCACTTGACAAAGGGAGCAGTTGGCTCCCGAAACGTCGTGTTTTTAAACCTTACGCCAGTGTCGAAATAACTGTCTGTTATGGAATCTCCTGGTGAAACTCTGTTTCGTTATAAATGTTAAAGTAGTTTTATGCAAGTAATTACATTAAAAACTGAATAAAGAAATTTATATTTAACATAACATTAGGTTTTATTATTTTTTTCTTAGAGATTTGTATGGAGCCTTATCCCTTCCTTTCAAATTTGCTAAAACAGTTGTTACGGGAAGTAAATCTGATCCTATTATGCAATTTTTGCAAGTATTAAGCTATTTTATACGCTGCAGTGATATTTCTGAGAGAGTAGACGAGAAAGTAGATGAGCCTGATGTAGAAGAAATAAAGTAAGTTTTGAGATATATTAATTATTAATAATGTTTATTGTTGACTATTCTTGTTTTTATTTTTTGTCAGTTTTTAAAAACTATACATAGAACTTTATCCTGTCGTGGCATAGAGGTAACATTTTCATCTATTATGTTAACGCAAGTTAGATTCCAATGGTGGTATAGAATGTGTGCAGTTTTTGCCCATCATACTCTGGAGTTTTATTTCCTGGAGCAACAAAGTTTGAATTTCTTGAAAAACTGTAGGTCCTTGTGCAGCCTAACCTTAACAGACTTTGTGCTGTACAGCAAAAACATGTACAAGTTCGCTTTGTCATAGGATGACCTTTGCACCATAAAAATTCAACCAATGGTAGTTTGTCATAAAATTAATATATATAAATAAATTGGAAAATTATGTACAAACATGAGAGAAAAGGGAAAAAAAGCATGAAACGGCAGACCCAAACTTGGGACCATCCCATATAGGAAAGTTACAAATTTGGGTCTCTGTAGTCTTGTGTTTTTTCCTTTTCTTACACGTTTGTATGCGACTTTCCAATTTATATATATTTACACTTGTGAATTTCAGCTGAAATGTATGAATTGTCATATCATGCCATTTGTTGTCATGAAAAGAAATACAGTAGAGTCTTGAAAATCTGATTCTCAGAAAATCGAGCTTCTGTTAAATTCAAGGCGATAAAATTTATGGTAAAATTTTTGGAATTTCCCTTTCAAAGCTCTTTCTTGGCCATTTTTTTAAAGAGAAAAATTTTAGAAATATCTAGTACAAACTGATAATGATGACAATAGAGTTTTGAATTTTTTAAAAAAAAAATCAGATTGAGAGGAGTCTTGGTGTGTACTGGATAGCGGAATCATGAGATGAAATAAAGTATAATAATCTAAGTCCTGAACTAAATTTTTATCTAACTTAATGAAGTCTATAGAAAGGATAATGGAAATGACGAGGAAAATAGACTTTTATCAGAACCTGTCAAATTGCCAGACTGTGAAAATTTCAATAAATATGAAATACAAAAATGACCAAACAGTGATGAAAAGTTTGAAATCTGTGATTGTGCAAATGATAGAAGACGAAAGTAGATGCCATGGTAATTAAGAAATTTCCTCTTTGCCAACTGAAGAAAAAATCGTGCATAGTGAAAGAGTGGTGGCATTAGAAATTGTTTGAAGTACATAGAGCAACAAGATGAAGCCACTCCTACTGACATTATGCTCCTGAGACGATGGCTTGATGATGCTGCTAAGAAGAAAAGCAATATGTTAAAACAGAAACTTGACAATTTCTTTAAGTTTTAAAATCATCTATTCATTATTATTGAAGAAATAAAGGTGTGTAAGTATTTTGTGAGGTATTTTCAAGTGAAATAATATCTGTAGGGATTAACTATGGGTGCTGATGACATAAAAATGTAAGGCGAGACTGTATACCAGTGGAAGGCAACTTGTTAAACAGTGCTATAGCCAGCGGATGGTCCATAGGGCCCTTCCCCCTTTTCGAAATGTTTTTGCTGCCAATACATATCCATTAGTGAGATTGTAAAAATTTTTGCGTTCCCCAAAAAAATGTATGGTTAAGGCCTTGTTGTTAACAACTCTTTACAGGGATAACAGACATCAACAAAGAATTGTTCAATTTAAATCTGCTTCTGCTTGATGACATTCACTTTACCATAAAATCAATATTGTAGTTGCATTACTAGTTACATTTTCACATGCAATGCTCCTTAATAAATTGCGTATTTATTATGCTAATAGTGATGGTGTAGACAGTCCCTTTAATTTATGTCGTTGATAATGAGCTTAATGGGTCAAAAAGGTCCCTGAGCTTGTGAAATTAAAATGGAAAAACCATAGTTGTAACGTTACTAAAAACATCTCGTTTGAAAATTGAGATAATACGTCAATGAAAACGCTGCCATGCAGAAAAAAGCGCTATATAATACAATCCAACAAAAGGTCTAATTACATCAAATAAATGACAAAGTGCATTTTTTTATTTCGCACTAAATACACTACGCCGAAAAATATAACTCACACTTTTTAGATTAAAAACAAAATGTTTGGACCACATTATCTATTATAAAATTTTTGTTTGAAATTGGGGGGACATGGAACCCTAATACCAACATTGACGGGGATGGGTCCCCCTGCCCCCCCTGCTAATGGCACCCGTGGGATTAACCTTCACAAATTGTTAAAATATTCAAGTTGTATATCTATTGGAAACACTATGTAAATCATTCTTTTCATGTCGCGAGTTCTCAGTTTTACATGCCAGCTAACCAATATAAAAGAACACAGAAATATCAAAGTTTCATAGCACCTTCTCCATATACAAAACTGATGTACTCGCAATTACTTTGTGTTAACTGTTACGTCCATCTCATCTCAATCTAGTTCAATAAAACATTTTGCTAACGCGATTTGAACCAGACATCATCTACGATGGCTTGAACGTATTTATGAGGAATACAAAGCCGATCATATGCCTACATAACGTCAACCCTGACCACAGACTATTTTAGAAATAATAAACTTTCTGTGATACCATTTACGTGAGGTAAAACATATCACAATTGTCGACTGCCAATGCCTGCTTCTCAGATCAAGATGCATTAAAAAGGCCATCATTGCTAAATCTCTATATGAAGGTAACAGACACATGACAGACTTAGATTCCTTTACCAAACATCTCTTTCACCCTCAATCTTTCACAATGCTTACATCCTGGAGCCCTTCAACAAACAGAGGATCCACCTGAAAGAAAACCTTTCATTATTTACAATTGTCTACTTCCATCCTCTACAGGAGGGTACATGGCAGACGTGGATGTCTTCAAGCGTCTCTTTCACTCTCGCTTTCGTCATTGCTAACGGACATCTTTTTCACACGTGTATGCCTGGGAAACAAAATTACCTAACTTTATAAACGGCACTGTGTGTCTCAATGTAACACTAAAGATGTAACGAATTACAAAATTATCTTAATGTTATCCCACAATGCAATTTAATCAAACTTGAGTTTACTTTAGGTCCTGGAAACTACCAAGCCTTTGCTTGCCAAATGCAGCCAACAATTTGGTGCAAAAGTTTTGCTTAACATCTATGTAACCTCAGGTAACTCATACTCAAATGGTATTTTGTGCAAGTTCTAAAGCACTGACTGAAGCATCATGCTTTCTAATGCACACTTTAGTAATGCCTCGTCCCCACGCAGTAATGTGCCCTCAGAACTTTGCGTATCTCCACAGTATTGAGCAAAACATAATTTTTCATCATGAACAGGCCCTGCGGTGGCACAGTGTGGTAACGTGTTCACCTAGTGTACCGTTAATCTGGGTTTGACTCCCAACAGTGCAAAGAATGCCTACTCAGAGATCTTATAAAAGATAGCACTGCTCACTGTAGTCTGGGGTTTGGTTCTCTAGGCCTTAAGTGGTTCAGATTCCTCGGAAAATAGTAGATCCCGACGCAAAATGACAATTGTAGTCCTTGGGCCATAAAACCACAATCAATCGTTGTGCACAACCTTTGTAATAAGAAGACTTTTACAATAACCACACAACGTAAAGTCACATGCAATCTGTGCACATGCAAAGTTGCATTCAATCTGTGCACATGCAAAGTCGCACACACAAAGCCGCATATCATTCACATGCATAGATAAGCCGCGTGCCGGCTGTGCATATGAAGCCGTCGCCTAGATGCATCTGTACCATATTTCGCTATAACCTCTCTAGTGTAAACCACATACAACTGGTTGCTATAAAGTACAAAACAAACTGCTTCAACAAATGCATTTTCGCAAATCCACACCTTTGCCGTTCTCTAGCAATCTGTTTTCTGTTACCTAAGCACTTAAAAAAATTTAAGTTTTTTCCCTAAAAGGGGGAGAGTATTGTAGAGATTAATCTTCACAAACTGATCAAATATTAAAGTCACATATCAACTGGAAATGCCATATAATTCATTCAGTTCATAGTCACATGTTCCCTGTCTTACTTGCCAGCTAACCAACTTAAAGGAACACAGAAATATCAATATGGGATAGATAATAAAGCACCTTCTCTATTAGGGTGAGTTAAATTTTCAAAAGTTGCTCGAATCGAAACGTAATAGTGCGGAAAAGTTGCTTTTTCTCGAGATAAACACAGTGAAAAAATAAGTTTTGGAATCGGATAATATCTTCAGGTCACACATGACCCTCAAAATTTGTGAAATTAGCCATAAATTGACCTTTTTTAGAAACTTTTGAATAGTGCCTTAAATTGATCGGATTATCATGAATCTTTGCTTATGGCAGTAATTTGAAACTAGTTAACAGGAAATAATACTTTGATGGACAAAAATACCTCCAAGGCGAGCGGAGAGGGGGTCGCATTAGGACGAAAATTGGCCAAAATTGTGAAAAAAACAAAACACCGTAGAAGCGTTCATGACTTCAGAAAAATAGTTACTCAAACAATCTGCTTAACCTATTATCGTGAAGCTCTTCACCCGTTTCAACTCCACATTCAGTGAAAAAGAAAAAGACCCAGAACTCATTACAGGAATGTGGCCGCACTTCCAATTCCACCCGCTCCTTTCCCAACCAACCAACTATAGCTGGACGTCGAAAATCACTACTGATGCGATTTGGTTTGGTTCCCCATGAACT
>QLNU02015360.1:119802286-119821252 GCA_006491805.2 Dysdera silvatica | reverse complement strand
TAATGACCTTTTTAATATTTCCCTGAGACTCTGTGGTGGTAAATGTTAACATGTTTATCTAACATGCGTGATTATTTCAGGTTCACTCCCAACTGGCTCAATAACTGAACTTACTAACTGCTCACAGTAGTGCTGGGTGTGATTCCCTAAGCCTTAAGACAGGGTCTTCAACCCATGGCCCCTCAAGCCACTTCCCTGCAACCCGGGCCAACATTTATGCAGCCCACTCGCTCAGCAAAATTAAAATTGCTCACACAAAATGGCACTTTCTCCTGCTGAGTCCTAAATATATCTATTTTATTCTGTTCACATTTTCACATTTTATAATTTCTTAAAAACACCAGAGAATCCAGTAATATGCAGTCTTCCTCAATAGTTTTTTACTTTAGTTTTTAGCACATATGGGTATGAGGGTAGTTTTTATTGATTTGCAGCTAACAGTAATTTTAAAACAAAAATTCAACTTATGACTAATTGAATTCTATTCTGACCCAGGGGGCACAAGGAGCAACCTCCTGGATTTGCCTTTGTTTAGTCTTAATATTGCTGATACAGTAGTGCGGCCCATGGGCCTACAAGAATAAGCAAAATTGGCCCTTGGACTGAAAAAGGTTGAAGACCCCTGCCTTAAGAGGTTCGGATTTCTTGGAAAACTGTAGCTTCCACTGCAACATTACCCTTGTTGTCCTTGTTGCTGTAAAATGCAAACAAATATTTTTTGTTGTATTATTTGTCTCATTACCAAAGTGTATTTTTAAAAAAGTCTTTCCCTTATATATTGTCATTAGTTCTTATTCTATAATAAATTTACATCAATTCTTCAGTGTGTTTTAAATTTTTTTTAATCCTGTCATATATGGGCATTTTGACTGCAGCTTTAACAATTTCATCTTTTGAGTGAAGTTATGGATTTTGGAACATACATATCAAATTTTGGATTGAGAGATTCAGCATGTATTTCCGTGACTTAATATTGTGGACAAATATTTACTTATATCAAAATAAGAAATTTTATGATATACTTGTATGAAAATATGAAGGAGAGGAAAGGTACACATGCTACTTCTCTTAACCATTGTTCTTTAACAAAAAAATTGTTTATGCATGAATAATATCGAATATCCCCTTTTTTTCAATAGGTCAAAACTTTGTCTTGATGCTTCTAGTCCAACTTTATATAAAAGTTTTGGGTGGTCATTGATGGCTGGTTTAACTGAGCGTTTTCTATCAGATTTTTGTCTTCAAGGTGTTCTTGGAACAGTTACAGAAGAAGAAATTAAGAAAGATCTCCTGAAGTCTACTCAGGTAATAATGCAGTGTCACATACTTCAATGGACTCCCCTGACTGCCCGGGAATGTTTAGCACTCTAGTAGTACAAAGAATTGACTATGGCTTTTTTTTTTTTTTTAAACTCCATGAGTTGGATTTGCACTCTTGGTTGTGTGTAATCATTTTCTGTATTTTATACGTTAAGCCATGGGTTCTATTTTTTTTAAATCATTTATTCAGTCCCTTTGAGGCAAAAGTAAATAATGCTTGATACACTCCAAATTTTCAAGTGTGAATCATGTTACATACACAGTTTAATGAAATACAGTATGCATGCTCATAATTGAATTCACTATTTTCTGTATAATGATGATAAATTTTTCCATATAATTATGTTATGTAATTTTACAATTTTTTATATTTTCCTTGTATTTATAAAAATGAAATAGTACAAGTTTTGTCCAAGTTGTGAAAATTAATCATAATTATCTCCTTATATTAATTTATAATACAGTTGATATCTGTTTGGTGTCCTTTTGTAATTTATTGATGTTTCTCTATTAAATAAATCTTTTACTGAATTTTATCTTGAATTTTCTTTAAATTTTGCTTTAAGTATTTAATATTTTCAATTTCTTCAGCATTATGCATTTTTCAATTTCTTCTGTCTTCTATCATCTCGGGCCTGTAGCCAAGCCGGGGCCAGCAGGGGCATGACCCCAGTTGCCCCATGCTTGTGCTCCAGTTGTCCCATCAAGCTATTTTTATATATAGAAAAATCCGTGATGCCCTGTGCCCCATATTCCCTTTGTTTGGCTCCAGTTACCTATCCATCCTGGCTACAGGCCTATACCATCTGAAAATAAATTAGATTCTTTTGGAAGCAAACCAACCTTGAAACATACTTTCTATTAAATAAAATCATTTCATTTAATAAAACCAATGATTGAATATGCGAAATGTGTTGTGAATTCATATTTTTATGTTTTAGATAGAGTTGGAATGTTAAAATTATATATTTAAGTATAAAGGACTAGTTTTATTTAAACATTTGACAATTCCCAATTTTTTTTCTAGAAATCCAAATTGTCCATACCGAAATTGTATGTAACACAGTCAAAAAAAGTTAAAGCATGCATCAATGATCAAAAAAGTGTAAATTTAAATTTCAAGGAACTTTAATCTACATTGATAGTTACATACAGTTATTACTTTATGTGAAGTTGTATGGAATTACATATAAAATTAAATAGAGATAGGTAATATATTTCCACCATGTGTATGAGCTAAAAAAAATCCTAAAAATGCAATTTATGAAATACCTATTTCTAAGACTAATATCAGTAAGATATTTATGTATGTATTTAAATTATAAAATTATCTGTTTAAGCATAATACTAAACAGAGATGAACCTAAAAATTCTAAACATTTGTTTTCTTTAGGCTGATATATTAGGTGACTCTGTAGTAGAAGCTGTTTGTATTTTAGCTAATACAGATACATGGTGAGTATATTTCATAGTGTCAGCTCATAATGTAAGTTACAAATTGTTATGTGCAACATGTATAAAATTTTGCATTAAATTGTAAGAAGGTTAAATTCTATTTTTTCAACTTACATTCACAAATCTAGAAAACTGAACTTTCATTATTATTTTAGATCAAACAATCATAATACTGTGTATTTTTGGGCATAATGAATAAAATAAAGTGAAATCAAATTTGACTAATAATTTGTGACACTCACATTGAAGCTCAGACTAGAGGCTTTTTAAAAAGAAGAAAAAGAGACACTTTCTTTGCCCAGAGTCAAATTGGGGATCCACCGTATGAACCGGCATACTTTAATCTGTTCAGCCACCAAGGCACAGGAACAGGAAAGGATGCTTCCTTTCTTTGTATATAAGGTTTTTGTAAGAGAGACTTTTACCCATAGGTGTAATCTGGTTGGGGCAAGGAGGTACTTGCCCCCATTTTTGTTAGAAAAGGGGCAATACCATACTTTTTCCCCATACAGTTTTGGGTTTTTTGCTTTTTTTTTGCCCCTCTCCCCGGTTTACGCTATATTTAACTTAAAAATTACATTGTGTTTTTACTCTTCTCGGGGTTAATACAATTGCCAAATTGTCAACATATAAAGCCACTGGGGCATATTCTTTGTGGGGAATTGATGATTAATAATTTTTTATACCCACATTGCAGTTCAGACTAGGGCTTTTTTCTTAAAAAAAGACGCTGCCTGTCTGTCAAACCGGGGACACATCGTATGAAAGCACACTGGTTGGACTCTGGGCCAGGACAGTGTCCCTTTTTGATTTTATAAAAAAAATCCTAGTCTGAGCTATGTGGGTGTCAAAAATTATTAGTTATCAATTCCCCACAAAAAATTATAAACATGCCTAGGTTGCTTTATGTGTTGACCATTTAGCAATTATGGTAACCCTGAGAAAGGTAAAAATATCCCATAAAAAAAACCATTTTTTTGCATGACAATTTTATAAGCTGTACGATATTTAACCAATCATGTCAATCAAATGAAAATCATTATTGATGATGAATTAGATATTCAGTAAACATTTAATTGACCTCAGGAATAAATCTGTTGCATTTCATTTATTCACACATACTCAGTAGGCAATGCACACAGCATTAAATTACATATATGTTAAAACTTTTTTAAATATACAGTAGGACTCTTATGTAGTGAGGTGCTTGGAACCAACAAAATTGCTCACTATATCCAGTTGCTCACTAAATCCATTTTGGAATTTAAAATAAAGTCTGTATAGATATGTGTATGCAACATGCATGCAATAATATTTAACTTTGAATTTGCTTAAAATTTAATGTACAACATACTACCACTAGAATGAAAACAACAATAATATAATATTATAGCGGTATTAGAAGGTAGCATTGCAGGACAGAGAAAACGTACGTATATTTGAATGCTATAAATAATACCTTATTAAATTCGTTTTTAAAAAATCCAGAAGTATAAAAAACATAATCGCATAACTTGTTATTAGTTTTCCTTCTTCTTGGAAAAAAGTTAACAAATACAAAATAATGTTTGGTTTTCACACGTCGAGGTGGGAGCACTACAATGTAAAGGATTTTACCTTAGTAATCATTCCCAAACGAAGTATTATTAGGATATACTTTAAAATCATTTATAATTGTTTGCTTCATTTTATAGTATCTATGTTCTTTGAAGTTTCATCCTAAAAAAAAATATTTAGCACATAAATACATAGCCATCAGTGTACCCCATTGCCTAAAAAAAAAAGTGAACTCCTTACTATATTTTGAAAAGAATGAGTTTTCAGAAATTCTCTTATTTCATATACTAGAAAGTTGTTTTAAATTATTTTTTGATATAGCACAATTACCAAACATATGGGCTGATACCGAAAAGCCTTTGAAGCAGTAAATTTTGTTTCCTGTAAAATTTACATACAGGGAAAAAGTAATTATTTCCCAAATTCTGGTGGTCTAGTGGTTATGATGCTCTAGTCCAAATCAGTCCAATTCTGGTTCAGGACGATGCTCTTTTTATTCTTTATAAAGCTCTACCTTCAGCTACATACGTGGGTGTCTAAACATCTAAAATTTATTTCATATTTGACTCAGTTGACATCCTTAATCACTGAATTTTTATGCTGTTTACAATTTCTATATTTTGTTTAAATCTCTCACTGTTTTTCACAGTACATTTGTTATTTAGTAGCTTTTATAAAGTGATCATAATATAAATCTCATGTCAATATGCATGAAATGTATTTTTTTTTTAAAACGTTAGATGACAGCAGATTGAAAACAAATATGTAATAAATTTGCTGAGAAAAGTGTGCTTTAATAAAATATGAATATGTAATGAAATATATATATATTTTTTCAATTGTGCTTACAGGAGTGTTCAAATTTTATCGAGCAATTGGTCTGAAGGGGATAAATCTGGATCTTCGGGTTTCCATATTGGTATGTCATCACTTGTCAGTAGTGCATGCGATAGTGTTTTGGAGGCAATTAATCTTGGACTCCCACCAGAATCAGTAAGTAATAAAAAATTGCATAGAACTTTCTAAAAATACTTTCAGATGTGACCTCCTTTTACCACCATTCATCAAATGCATTTAAAGCTAATGACATTTATTAAATTGAGATAGATTCTGTGCCCTGAACATGGAGTTGCTATAGTAACATTTCAAAATGAGTAACTGAACACAGCATTATATGCATTCCCTTGAGAGCTGTTTTCGGATCAAACTTGAAAGGATTTATATGGAACAATGAATATCACAATAAAATTGTGATGTGATAAATGTTTGTTTTTTGTGATTACTCTTTATATATTTTATATTTAACCATTGACAGTCCATTCCTGGAAAATGAAGTTTTACTTAAGCACATTTGTCCTAAGATTTGTATCTCTGTGCCCTTTCAATTTGCTTCTTAATTTCATCAATCTAACATAAGTTATATCCTTATCCTTTCATTATTGCTGAGTATCCATTTGTTAATTTTCATGTTTGTATGATGACCAGTTCTTTCAATGTGTCCATCACATTGCTGCATGTGTGTTTAAAGTTTAACATTTTAATAGCTGTCTTCAATTGTAATTGTTGCTTGCTTCCTCATCCAGTTTTTTTTTAAAGTTATCGTAGAACAGCTTGTGTACTTTCCTGTTAATTTTTCATTTAGCCTCTTCATTGCTTTCTTGACGTAATGGTATAGGTCCACAAGAGAGTTGATAAAACACAGTGAAAGTACCTTCAACCATAATGCTGATTTCCTTTCGAATGAACTTTTCAGCTACACCCTAACTAAAATTAATTATTTATATAAATCGAACACTATGCAGATTAAATCAAACAACAATATAAATCAACGTTTATTGGCGTCGGCGTTTATTAACATCGGCGCTGGTATCACTATGCCAATAAACGTTAATTTATATTGTTATTTGATGTAAATTTAATGTCTTCGTTTTGTTTTTCCTTCATAATTTTGCTTTTCGTTTATATTCATATGTTTACCTTGGCAAACTAATATCAATCAGTGGTGACCAAGTTGCATTGTTATATATAACAAATAATTTCATTATAATAAAAAAATATTAATATTTATTTTATTAGAATTGTTGTATTTTAGTATACCTGGTGATCAAATATTCTTCCTATGTAAAAATCCTATGGACTGGAATTTTAAGGTATCGGAATAAACTTGAGCTATAGATATTTCAAGCTGTGTTCACTCAAGAGTTATGTACATTCAACCCTTACACTCAAGAGGTGACCCTCATTCACCATATGATTCGATGCCGCAACTCGAGAGGTGATTCTCGCTCACCGCTTGGTATGACTCGGAAACTTGATGCGCGGCAATGACTATTCATGTTTAGTTTCTTTTAAGTGGCTTCCTAAGCTCTTTGGGTACAATCTTATGAAGTGCAGAATGACATCCCTTCAAATACAAATAAGATTTTCTTATCTCAAATTAGTCTGCGATTGCGGACCGGACTGCGTTTTCGGCGTTAGCCCTCGCCCGGCCAAGTCTGGGTCTTTTCTGACCCGGAGTTTGAACAGCTCTTACATTGTTTCTTCTCTATCGAGAAGTGACTTTTGTATGTTGCGCTGGAGATACCAGATTGTAGTCGGGTCTCCGGAGACCCAGACTTGGCTCTCGACGGTCGTCGAGCCGATTCGAACTTGACAGTCGTGGTAAGAGGATCATCAGGAGTTAGAAAGGATTGCAAAGTTTGCTCTCGACGAAATGAGCCCGGCAAACGACATCAGACAACGTATTATTGCGATTCTTGTCTCGACAAACCGGGCATGCATCTTGGCATTTGTTTTGTAAAATATCGCACTAAGCACCATTAAAGAGTTTATAATATTTAAGATAATTTATCTTCTTAGACCTGTAAAGATAGATAAAATGTTAAAATATAAAAGTTTTATACATTAATTTGTCAGTGTAATCGTTTTAAGTTAGAGGTAAGAAATTCACCAAGAACATCGAGAAACGTCTCGAGTTGCTGGTTCGCCCGAGAGAAAAAGGCCTTGAGTGCAAAGGGTTAAAAAAAAAGAATTCTATAGTTGGAGTTAACAAATTTTGAAGGGCAACACTCTTTTTTTTTTTATTGCAATATGATCAGTAAATGCCATTGAAAGTTTTCCTCGAACTGTAAAAATGGCTGTGCAAGAGCAGTATCAAATATATGAATGACAACATTTAAAAGAAAGGCAGCAGTAAACATCCTGCCTTCAGCAGGTGCATTTCGTTTGTAGCAGTGATAAAGCATGTATCATAATCTGCATTGCACAATGCCAATTGGCAACCACCGTTTTTGTTACATCATCGCAGCCAGTTCCTATGAATAACATTGACCACTGTAAATTCAGTTAGTAAGGTGCTTTCACATGGTGGAGAAACAAGATGTGAATTTCCGCTAAACATTGTTGTGAACTGATCAAACAGTATTACAAAACTGGTGAAAATGCCACTGAGGAATTACATGTTTTCCATCGAATTCATAATGTTTGACGATTGCAGTGTTCTGTGTGAGCTGTGCATGACTTGGTTCACAAATTTGAAGAAATGGGTTGCACTTGCGATAGATTTTGAGCTGTACGGATGTAGTTACGGAAGTGCATCACACGGTTTTTGAAGAGCCTCGTGTAACCACATGAGGCGTTTCCCCTATTCTTGATGTATCAAAACCTATGGTCTTAAACGATTACACGATTTGTTCTCCATAAGTTTCTGTATCGGCTCTAGATGTTGCAATCTGGTGACGAACAGCTACATTTAGACTGTGAATGACTTTCTCATATGGTATGGTAGTTGTAACCTTCCATCCAGGTAACATCCATCTAGATAATGGTCATCAGCTCATCAAATTTGCAGAAGATGAAAATCGTAGCATAATGGATTCATTATTTAAGAAGAAACCACAAAGAAAATGGATATGAGGACACTGTAATAGAGGAACCAGTGAAATTCATTATATCTTGGAAAACAGAAATTCATCATCGAAGATTGCAACAAACTGAACAGATTTAATGCCGAAAGTGATCGCTAAATGGTGAGATGTGAAATGCGCTTAAATACTAAATTAGACAGAAACCCATCACACAACATGTAAGAGGGTGGATTTAAAGAAACTGAAAGAAAATACTGAAGCCTTCAAGCTGGAATTAAAAAATTGCTTTTTTTTGCACTGGAAGAACTCGTTGAAGTTGATACCTTAGAAGCAAATGAAAACATTCAGGCAATTATTGAAACTACAGGCTGGGGGGAATTGCTGGTTTAACATATAAAAAGCAAAATGACAAATTATTTGAGATGATACAGCTCATGAGGAGATCTGGAGGTAGACAATGAGAATGCCACTTCCAAAATTGAGTATATAAAACTTCGTGCAAAAGCACGAAAGACATGAGAAAATTCATTGTGATTTAGTAAGGAAAGCCATTGAAAGCAACAAGAGCCTTAGGGCCATTAAGAAATGTTTGCTTATTGGAAAGAAACACACCATTACATTAAAGGGAGAGGTTGGCACCATAACAAAAAACAGGGAAGAATTACTTAGAGTTGAAGAATTGTACAAATTACTATATGAAGGAAACAGTAGATTAAATGAAGACACTGAAATAGTCGAAGGAACAGTAGATTAAATGAAGACACTGAAATAGTCGAAGGAACAGCTCCAAAAATCTTAAAAGAAGTAGCATTTGCAATAAAAAATATGAAGAAAGGAAAAGCCCCTGGTGATGACGGCATTATGTTAGATATCTTAAAAGAAGCTGGAGAACATGTAGAAGACATACTTGTAAAATTCTTGACCAAGTATCTTAACAGCAGTAACATACCAAACTAATGGGATTCTGCAACAGTAATTCTTTTGCATAAAAAAGGTGATAAAAAGGATTTAAAAAATTACCAACCAATTAGCCCTGTCACCCATATTTATAAAATCTTCATAAAAGTGCTAACACATCACCTTCGCAGAAATTAGATATAGCTCAACCAAGAGAACAAGCTGGATTTTGAGGTGTATACAGTACAGTGGACCATTTTCTCTTAATACTTGAAAGTATTAAGAAAATTGATTGAAACAATAAATTGATATGAACTTCTGTTGTGTGTGGCATTTATTGACTATGAGAAGGCCTTTGACTCCATCCAAATATCAATGGTCATCGACTGTTTGAAATCAACAGTCATCGATGATGTGTACATTGACATGGTTAAGCATGTGTGTAAAAATGCAAGTGGAAAATTTTGGTTACACAAACATATAAAAAATATTGAAATTCATACAGGTGTGAGGCAAGGAGATACCATTTCTCCAAAACTTTTTACCTCAGTCTTACAGATGGTTTTCAGCTGATAAACTGGAATGACAAAGGAATGAAAATAAATGGCAAATATTTAAACCATCTGCAGTTTTCTGATGACATTGTTATTTTTTCAACGGACCCATCAGAACTTCAAGACATGGTACAGGAGCTTTCAATTAGAAGTAGAGAAGTGTAACTCAAGCTGAATCTACAAAGAACTAAAATCATGTTCAATAATTTTGTAGAGAAAGTAAAAATACAGGATGACATTCAGCTAGAATTTGCTTTTTCATATATAGTCAACCAAAAGTCTGTATAAACTTTAAAAATTCATAAAAAGGAAAAATCATCACAATGAAATGTGGTTTGTGTGATAAATATTATCTGGATGTAAGTTTTTTAAAGAAATTTCTGAACACAATAAAAAACAGGGTTTGTATGGAGCCTGGAAAACCGGGAAAAGCCTTAAATTTTAAAAAATCCTTCCAAGGCCTTGAATATCTTGGAAAAATTTCTGGTTTTTCACAGTGGCTGGGAAAATCCTTGAACTATTATTTTTTATTTTATTTCTCCGAGTAGGCTATTTTTAGTTAAGGTCACTGCATTTGGATTATCCAATCGCGTGCATCTGTAATTAGTGACGTGGCACCAGCTAAATAAAACTTTTCCATGCTATTAGAAACTTTTTTTTTTATTTATTGTACAATTAACAGTAACAACCGGCTGAATAAACAAGTTATGCCACTTCTCCCTCTTTTTCTTTCATGTGTTTTTCGGCTTGCGAACATCTTGCCCCTGTTGGCTCAGTTTCCGTCATACTTCACATGCATCGTTCACTTATTGATTGTAACGATCTCGGAGCATTCTTAAGTCCTGCTCTCATCCATCCATCCTTCCTTCCTTTCAAGTGATATCTGGTAGCATAGTTTTCTAAGCGTTCTTAATTTAAACTGAAACATGGGTAAATGTACCTTCCAAGAAATAGGGTTGAAGAATCCACACTATTGTAAATGAAAGCAGGGATGGAACAACTGTGCCAAAATGATGTATATGAATTATGACTTTTTTATTTGAGGGGTGATGATGAATACACTTGAAGATGGCTTGCTTTTGAAATCATGCTATGCCATTGATGTATATTTATACAGGGATGGGACAACTGCGGCGAAATAACGTTGCTATGCATATCTGCGCTAAACTTAACGATTTCTGTAAAATTCCGCTAGACTGCACCAAAACGTTAAATTTTCCAGTACATCGAAATTCAGTTTCGCATTTGTCAAAATTATATTTACTATTCTATTTTGTAGTGCCAAATTTTCCTTCCTACGCAATCTGTCTTGGCACGAAAATTTTTCCAAATTTGCTACACTTCCAGTTTTCTTGGCATTCAAAGTAACTTGCCATTTGTGTGACTGAACAAAGAATCGACAGACAGCATGCCCCTCCAGAAAATTCTTGACAAGCACTGTTGCTATACAGGGTAGGTAAATACAAAGAATGTAGAGGGAATAAGAAGGTAAGCTTCCTGATATGGCCTTGACATGACATTTCAAGTACCCTCACGTAAACACTTTGGATATGGAATATGATAGTTATAGCTCCAATAGCAGCCTAGAAAAAGGATGGGGCTTCAAACTTCCCCAATATGCTCCTGCTATGTCTAGAGATTTTAACACTAGGATTTGGCAATACTGCCAAAATGGGTAGTGATTGTTTGCTGAAAGTGAAACTACCCGAATTTCGGGTCATGGTATTTTTAAACTGCCACAACCCATTGTGGACTTTTTTGCTCATTGAACGTTTTCAGTGTTTGAGCCTAACATAACTGTTTGAAAGGGTCAAAATAACGATTTCATTTTTAGCTCTTTCTCACAAGTGTGTGAAACAATTTCATTTTTAGCTCTTTCTCACAAGTGTGTGAAACAATTTCATTTTTTCCCCCGCAAAGATATTGTACTTTTTATGCTGTCCACAATGACATATCACAAAGTGGAGGGAGGTGCCATTTGAAAATTTAAAGTTGAAGGGTTGGAGGGGTTGAACAAAAAATTCTTTGATATTAATCTTGGGCTTCCCCCCCCACTGGAAATAAAATTGACACTTTTTTTTTTCCTGAATTTCTACTGATCTCCTGTCAAGAGTTATACAGGGTGTTACCTTTTCAATTGAACACATGGTAGAGTGGATGATCAGTTAACTACCACAATTCTTTCCAAGATGCTCATTATCTGAATTGTGTGTTAATCAATTATTGATTTACTAGATATTTTTATGGGAATTTCATGGGTCGCTTCTGTTGGTTCTGTAACATGTTCATTATCTGAACATATATTCATTGTCAGAACATAAAAATCTATTGCAAAAGTATTTATTGTCCAATTTGTTCGCAGTCCAAACCATTTATTAACTGATTACCCACTGTGTGTATACATATCTCAAAGACAATATTAAAACCATCTCTGCATTACATAAATTAACGTGCCTGTAGCCAACACATGCCAGGGTCATGAACTGTATTCTTGGCTTAGTGCTATTTTAGTCAGAATTTTGCTTTATCTCAATATTGGAAAAGAAAAGGATTGATTTTATTTCAACGTAGGCCAGATTGTGGTAAGACGTCTTGGTAAGAACATCTCTTAAACAATGACACTAGTAGGCTACTCATTCTGTGCATAGCAGATGATCTGTAACAAGTGACGCTTCACGCTCTTGACAAGACTGGTGCTAATGTAATTTATTGATGAGTGAACTCATCCCAGGCTTATCTGTAGTGACAGTAGACCTATTGTGACCGACACTACCCATAATTTTAATCGTAATGAAGGACTTGTTGTGTCACTCCGTTCAACATACCCACTTTGGATATAGGTGTCTATAACCACAGGCCCATTGGGGAACCATAGGTGGCTTTGATGTTTTGGCTGATCGGTGTAAATAATATGTGGTTGGTGTGTGTGTTGAATAAAATATAAAGCATTTTGTTAATTCTTTATATTTAGTCATTTATAGTTTTTGGTCACATTCTTTAATTTGTTGTATTTAATAAAATCAGATGTTAAAATGTATCATTGAATTATACTAGTATGCGAAATTATCATGTGTACCATTTGTATTTAAGTTATTATATGAGGCATTAAATGTTAGATGTCAGTCATGTGAACAATAACTTAAATTTTTTATTTAATTCTTTATGAATATAAATTTTATTACTGTATAATTTAATGTCATTAACATTTTTATTGAAATCGGTTTGATGGTCTGTAATATATTTTCGTTTTTATTTAAATAGTGTGTGACTCATTTGGAAGATAAACTGCAGGAAATCTATTTCCATAGTCTGACCTTAGCTGAGTATTTGTGCAACACCCGGAGTTCTACCACCATTGATAATGTTGCTTCTGTTCTTAATCTTAGTACTAGTGATATACCATTATTACTGTCAATCGCAACAATTCATACACCTTATTTAGCCGTTTTTGATCGGTGGCGTTGGTGAAATTTTGATTGGGAAAATTTTGTAGCAACTATGTTGTATAATTATGTATTTGTGTTCATTATTTATTGATCATGGTGGTTTTCACTGTAAAATTCATAATTGTGTAAATATATCCATTGCTTCTTGATCATTCCAGTCACATTTCTTGTATACTCATGTTGTAAAGGTAGTTTGATATTTTTACTATTTTGGAAGCTTAACAAAAGCATTGGAACGTTTACTAAGTTAATTTCTTTTTAGTCAATTTTTTATATTAATAAAAATGTGAGAAACTTTGTAAACAATAAATATCATTTTGCTGAGTATAATAAAATATACCTTATCCTTTAGTTTAATTGGCATTCATTATGATCAAATTACGATTAAACTGCAATAAATTAATACACTTAGGCTAATAGATAAACCATTATGTCTCTGTAAACTAGATTTTCATGTTATTCCTGGATTTAGCAAATTCTTAAAAACAACACAGTTTGTAAGCACTTCATTAGCACATGCACACACACAAACATAACGCTTCTTTTTAATACAGCTTAAATTTAATGAAAGTACTGTAGTGTTTGATACCTTAAACTCCCATTTCTCATAATATTTTAATGTAGAAGCTATTAGGGAAAATAAGAGATTTTTAGAATTTCCTATACTTGGTTTAAGCCACAATTTTTTCATATGTTTTTGGTATATTCATATTACTTAATAAAACACCTATGTAAATTACTTAAAAGTAAACACATTTCATTGAGGATTAGAGAATTGTTAAAGTAATTATGTCTGAATATATATACCAATCTTGGATTTTCTGTAATCAAATACGTGATATTTTTAATATTTCTATTATGCTTTTTAGGAATTCACTAGTTGCACTCTAAATCTTTATTTAAATTACTATATTAACTTAGCAAGAATGTCTTAGGTTAAAAGTTATCAATATTGCAGTAAGTTAGACATTCTAGTCATACATTGTTAAAAGTCATTCTAATTTGTCTTCCACTATTTTTAATATTAGTAACATGTTATGTACATTACCTAGAAAAGAAAATGAGCATAACACACTTATGCAGTGTATCGTTATTCTATGAACAAACAAAAGTAAATGAACTTGACACAAAATTGATACGTTTACACACACACACACACATATACACACACATATAGGTTTTTGACATTTGCTTTGGCAGGAACACGTCTGCCTTTGTAGCATAAAGGAATTCGTATTGGAATGAGGCAAATGTGTTTTCTGCAGAAATAATTGTAAACTATTTAATAAATTATTTAACTACAGCAGTTGTGCATCTATTTTGTGTCAATTACTTGTGTATATGTATTTACCATTTATGATTGGAGTTAACTTGAAGTAATAATACAGTACAATTTTGAACTTTTTTTTAAGGAACCACAAAAATTTATAATTAGTCATAAATATATACAGTTTAATGGAATACTCTTTGAAGCAGATTTTTTTTCTTAGTTAAGAATATTAATTTTTTTCTTCAATGACAAATTTTACACAATTTATGTTCAGAGCAATTAGTGTCATGCACAATTATTAATCAAACTGACATACATATTAATTAAAAAATGTGCCCAAAAATACATCTGTAAAAAATGGAATTAATATTTTTGATAGATTTTCTATTGTATATTATTGCCATGTATATAGCTCATCAGTTGGTTGTCCTTCCTCTCTTTAATGAAGTATATCTGTATTTGTCTACAGTTTTACTTTCATGCTGTTTTTATATGGTAAACATATACTACCTCATAAAAATTAGATATTTATTTCAGTATATCATGCCAATACTTACATACGCCTTAAGGCTTTAGCCATTATTCAACTTTTACAATTTAATATCTACATATATAAAAAATTAGGTGTAATATTTATTATATTAGGTATAATATAGTGCAATGTTTTTGGTTAAGAATAAAATTAAACTTCATGTGTGCATCCACTGTATTTTGCTATAATTATTTTTTCTTTTGCTGTCCTTATTGACTAAATTCAGCTAGTAATTAGCTGTTGCATATGAATATTTGTACCACTTTAGAAATTTATCAGTTAACATATAAAAGTTTTTTTGTTTTTGTTTTCTGACAAAATAAAACTATGACATTGTGTTATATACTGAATATGATAGGATGATCTTTTAATATTGATTTATATGTATATGCAATATTTTAGTAAAACAAAAGAATCCTATTTTGTATATGTTAGAAAGCTGAATTTGTGATGTGAGGAAAAAGTCGTAAAAGCATATATCCTAAAGTGACAGAGGTAACATGTTCATCTGTCTTACCATCTATTTGGGTTGATTAGTGGTACCCTAGAATGCATGCCATTTTTTTTACCACCATAATCTGGGGTTTGATTCCATAGGCAACAGAAGTTTGGATTTCTTTGAAAAATATGTCCGAACATAATATGGCCTTAGCTGTTCTTAAGTTGTAGAACATAGAATACACATACATATATATATATAAAACATATGGTAAGAAAAAGTGAAAAGTAATAAACATATAAGGAAAATATATAGAAACCCTTGATAAAAAAAAGTTATCTGTACAAATAGTGTGTATATATGGCTACAGTTAATTCGGAAGATAAGTACAGTCAAACCCCGCCGTAGTGGACCTGACTTATAACGAATGAATTTTATGGTCCTGTTGAATGTCCTACACCTATGTTATTGGCTATAAGGAACCCTCATATATAATGAACCAAAAGTTCAGTCCCTTAAGGTTTGCTATAGTAGGATTCGACGGTATATATACTATAAATTAATTTTTATTAAAAATAAAATATTCATAAATGGTAACATTATGGAAAAGGATAAATTATATTAGAGAAAACAATACTTGCTATATATATATATACACACACACAATAAGCCTAGAAGTTAATATAATAAAATATTGTAAAAGTAGCAAATAAGGAATATGTTAAATACAAATTATTAAAAATTGCAACAATGGATAGATTGGAAAAAAAAAAGGAAGGAAAATTAGTGCTACAGGAAAAAATGCTATTAAAATTCTCACTGAACAAAACTGCAAAAATGAGCAATAGCTGTATGATTACAATTAAAATGATAGCATTACTTATACTTGTATGTAAGGAATGAATTATTTTTTGCTTGTTTGGTGAAAGTTACGTTGTCTATGATATCTTAATATCAGTGACAAAAGTTTAAGTACTCATCTCATTAATTAAAGTAATTTTTGATTAATAATACATATCCAGTACATTACAATTATATTTTCAAAATTTATTGATTTAGTCATTTAGTATGTATTATTTTTTTCAAGGCATGCACTTAATGAAATATTAGTATTATACATAAGATATATCTTATTTTAGTTAATTCCAAGATCTAGTGGTAATTTGATAGTCAATGGTAGTTGCTTTTTCCCAAAATACCATGTCTTCAGTAAAATATTTTTGTTATGCACCAGAGTTGTGGATTAACAAACAGGTTATATTGTATCATGGATGCAGAATGACCATTGCTATCTTTGCACCATAAAAATAAAACTAATCACCATTCATTTTGTCATGTATTTTTTATGCTTTTTAAAAATTTTGATAATGAAATGGTTTGCCATAATTAGTTATTAATTCTCTTTGTATAACTTTAGTGAAAATATGTGTAAACACAGCAATTTTTCAGTGTTCTTAATGTACCTGATTTATTAGTAACGAAGGTTAAGTTAGAATGTTTCATATGGAATATGTGTGGAAAGTGTTAAATTTTGATATTTACGTTTGTTTTTCGGCTTTTTCTTCAGCGTTTACTTTTTGAAATGTAGTAATTACATATTAAGAGCAGTCACAGAAATTCACAAAAATGCAGGGAATGATTTCAAATATATAATATATTGCTTAGTGTATGAGAAATAGAATGTGAGTGGAGATTTTTTTATGCAGTGTTTCACAAAATTTAGGTAATCTTAAAGTATATATTTTTAACCTAAACTGTATCCACTGATGTTGACAGCAGCTTTTCTTTTAATATTTTTATTTATGCTTTTTACAAGGTACAATCATTAAGAGTATCTTTTTCTTGCTAATTGAGAAGATGTCATGTGGAATAGGTCTTTCTGTTTTTAATCTCAACAAGCATTTATATTATCTCATGAAATGTAAACCCAACGAAAACATTGATTTATATCAAACAAACTTTTCTTGAATATTTTAGATGCTTATCTTATTTTGTATGGTTTATTGAATTTTCATAAATTTTATCAGTAAAAATGCATTGACATTTAATATGTTTATGGATATTGTGATAACTAGTCACTGGTCCAATGTTGGACCAAATTTACTAGTTATGATAAGCCCTGGTCAGTTGTTACATTCTTTTCAAATATTGTGAGATTGCTAAAATTATGACCTCTCACTGCAGTAATAATGTTTTGCACTTTTAAGGTAGCTTATTCGTCTTTTAGATCACATGCTTAAGCAATTTTTTATATATAAGATTATGGATGTTAACATTATGTTTGTGGTTAATTCAAGTTTCCATTGGCTCTTCCAATTAGGCCCATGCCTTACATTTGCCTGTACACCAGACATTATTAGTAACATTTAAATCAAGTGTATTATCCTGCATTCTTATATTTAGTGTATTGCAATTTTTTTTCACGTTGATGTTTCTCTTTGTAAATTGAAATTTAAGAAATTAGGCAAAAGGTAAATTTTTTTTTTTACTTGTGTTTCAAGTCGTAACTGCTTTCAAAGACATCAACCAATAATTTTTAATATGTACATCATATTGCTTTGCAATATATATTCATATTTAGAGCACATGTTATTTGATTGCATGTTTTTAAATAATATATTGTGTATTCATAATTGTAATTCCTTAATTTTTTATATAGTGGACTTAAACTTGTAATGCCTTGATAATTGACCACCAAAGAATAGTTTTCTTATTGCAAGAGTTTTAAATTTATTTTTTTACTCCTATATTGCCAAAAAAAAAAAAAATAAAAAAAATAATTTGATACTATGAAATATAAATTGTTCATTTAGTATTTTATGTATGGGCAATCACAGAAATTGTTAAGCAAGTTTATGTATGTATTTTAGATCACTTTTACCTAATAGTCAATTGAAAGTACCCTTTTTTTTTATTTGATATACATGAAACTGCATTTTTACTCATACAATTGTGCATGACATATATTTTAAAATTCTTATGGTGTGGATTTTCTATAGTAGTTATATAACTCTGTTTAAGTTGCAAACTTTGTGCACAAAAAGTATGGATGAAATTTTTTTTCCAAAACTATAGGAGTTTAAAGTTTTAAGTACATTCTGCCTTCACTTGACAAAGGGAGCAGTTGGCTCCCGAAACGCTGTGTTTTTAAACCTTACGTCTGTGTCGAAATAACAGTTTGTGTCGTAAGTACATGCATATAAAAGTTATAGTCATTTCATTATTTGTTTGTGTACTCTGATTTCTCATTATATTCATTCAGTGATATCTTTTTTTTTATTCTGGCTGAGTTGAAGCAGGGGAATGGTTATTACTTAAATTGTTGATCTTGCGCATGTGGGTTATGAAAGCACTTGTTTTTATGTGGTAATGGGTTTTAAATGTTAACTATGACCACTTTTATGCAAGGCGCAGTATAGCCCAGATGCTCTTGCGCCATAAAAAATCCAAACAAACAAAACTTTTATGCAAACTATATCATATATTTTTAAAAAAATTGTAAACCTTTTTTTTAGGTACTAAATTTGAGTAGTTTAATGTAACATTAATATTGCTGAATTATAATAACCCACCACATTCTTTGGTTCTGAATCAATGAGCACAAGGCTTATATTAAAAAACAATAACTCG
>QLNU02015360.1:119776067-119802186 GCA_006491805.2 Dysdera silvatica | reverse complement strand
TGGATTTTAATATTCAGGCGCTTGTTTTCAATCAGTAAGGCTTTTATTAAAATGAACTTTTCTAATATAAGTATCTAAATATTACTGAATTACTAAATTCAGTGTCTATATACGTAGTTTTTTGGAGTGGAATTTCGGAAACTAAACTTTTTGTTTCAAAACGTATTGCTCAAGAAATGTCACTTAGATTAAAAAAATCTGGACAAACACATACCATTGTTATCCCCTTTAATTCAAGTGTATAGGCTGAATTTATACATGCCAAAGAACGTGAATGTTTATCAGATGATCGAATTGTTACAAATAATATAGCAGTCGTCAGTTTCATAAATGACTGCAATTATTAAAAAAAAATTGAATTTATATAACATCACAATAATTTATAATTTTTTTTAGAAATATAGCTTTAAATATTAATCTTGTGCTTAACTTAAAAGCACTGCTTCTAGGTTATGCCATTTGGTAACGATGTTTCTGGTGTTTGTAAGCATATCTTGCCAATGTTGAAGTTGATCTCCTCGTGCATACATAAAGGGCCCTATTACAATTCGCCCATGTGGCTTGTCTTTCTGATCAGCAGCACCAGCTAGCATTACGGTGAACGTGAAACTGCAAGAATCAAAAAAGCGTCCCGATACACCAAAATTGAATGACTCGTCAAATAGTATTTCTTTTGTGTCCGTCTTCGGTATTTGAATTAACGGTTGTGGAACAGTCCGTTTGCTTTTCATCAACTTGTGACCATGATATAATTGAACTCTGACATATATTGCTGTTATAAAAAAAACAAAAACACACAAACAATGAGTTCTACAATTTTTCTCATAAAATATCTTTCATTATGTACAGTAGCACTCCAATTAACTGAAATAAAGGGGGAGAACACTATTTCTGATAAGCAAAATTTCATATAATCCGGAAATTCAATTTTCAGTGTAAAGATGCAAAAACAACACGTATTGAAAAATACACATTGAACTATATACTACTAAAATACTGCACTAGAACCCCAATTATCCAAAACAAAGGGGTGTGGGGCGATTTCGGATAATTCTGAACTTAATATTTCAGTGTCTATTCAAAAACAAGCTATGACGTCATGGGTCATTGGTGTACGCAGGTAGGTGTTGATAGGGACTGCGACCTCTATTGCAATGAAATTTTGTATATTTAACATAGGAATATATGAGTTATAGCTCTGTCCCCATACAGGAACTTTCTGTGTACGCTTATGTCATGAGTTTTCTCTTGTGGGGTGATTTACTTTTCCTTTCCCTCATTGGGATCAGGTGCCCTGGGTTTAACTATTTCAGTACAGTTATTAAATCTTCTGAACATAACCACTGAGGGGGAATTTCGGTTTGGCGATGGGGATTTACAGAAAAGACGCCGAATTTTTGGTTTTTTTCAGCTGAAATACACCAGTCAGTATACAATGGGGTCTTGTTAGAAACACGCCATTTTCACTTTCACATCACGAGATCATGCATGGTCGTAACAGACTTGATTGGTGAAAAAGAACAGACTAACAGTACCCAACTTTTCTTTCATGTATTTTGTTATTAAAATTCTTGAATAGAAAATTTGTGTTGGTTTCTTGCTTAAGATCGGATTTACTAGAAAACAACTACGAGCGTTTTTTGCCAAAAATATTAAACTGGTGTCTACTTAAAACCAAAAAACCCCAAAATGGGCCATTTCGGTTGTACGAAATTCGGTAAAACGGGAAAATGGGGTTCTACTGTATATATCGATAGAGGTGAACGGAGAACTGAGTGAAGGTTTGCATATATTTTTAATACGTATTTCATTTTGTATAAACCCACCCACCTTGAAATATATTTATAAAGAACTTACACATGCAAGAACACGCAATTAAAACGAAGTCTAACACTACGATTAGATTTTTGCGAAGTTGTAGCTATGTCCACTGCTTTCGCACACGCAGAATTTGGGTTCCTCTTTGGTTGGCTGTAAGGTGGTACCAATTGCTTATCTTAATGCGCCTATGATAAAACGACTGCTAATTTTCTGCTTTTCTCTGACAGTTTAAAAAAAATGTTAGACACCAAATGGTTAGAAAACCGCAATCGTGGGCATTGGAAAAAAAAAAGTTTAAATTAGAACCTATTTTTTGGCTCAGCATTTGACAACTCACCTAGTCTAGAGTCTAGCCCGAGTGAGTTGACAAGTTTTTTCAAGGTCCGTGCTTTGAACTTCCAAAACTTAGTCTCCGGGTGCTGTATTGTATCTAATTAAGGCGATGGTCGCGTGGCATGTAAGCATAGAGTGCTAAGGATCACTGGAATGGTCCATACTACTTTTCGTTACTGATATTGTTTACAACTCTCGTTTAATTTTGAAGCAAGACTTCAGGGGTTTGAAGAACTGAAGATCAAATGAAGTAAAACGCAATTCGCTAAAATCTATTAAATTGTATTGCGTTTAATTATTATACCAAACAAAATCCATATTTTCCTCGCTATATCCAGAAACTCGCTAAATGCGGGCTCGTTGTAAGTGGGTCCTACTATATCTCACATCCCTCTCCAAATTTCCTTTCTGGATCTGCCACTACTTGATAAGTGCTGAATTGTTTTTCTAAATTTTAAACTATGACACTTTTGAAGTTAACGGTAGTTGAATATACAATAAACAGCGTTCGGATGGAAGGATTAATTATTCCCCATTCCCCCTCCCCAAATAAAAAATCACAATATATATATTTTTATTATTATTATTGGAGAGGGGGAGGAATGGTGAACAACAGAAGAGTAAATATAAAGTCGAAGAGAAATTAAAATACAGTTGACTCGTACTTTCACGAACACCCAATTTACGAACTTGGACGTTTTTACAGACCATTAGGTTGGTTCAGAAAAATTCTATTGAATTAATGTTAACTTCTGCTACCTAATTTACGAATTAAAATTATACGTTCATTCTGTTTTACGAATTCAATTTCCTTACTTACTTTTCATAGATTTCCTTTGGACGCCAAAATTTTGGAAAGGGGAGGTATGGAATTTCCTCAAACTGGGTTGAACTTCGAATCTCCAAAGTTGGGGGGGAGGGGGGAGGAATTTGCATTACATTTTGTATTTCATATATTTACGTCAACATGAAGAGCAGTACATTAAATGAAAAAGGTTGAGAGAGTGAGGAAATTGTTTATGTTGGTTTGTGGCCTTATTTGAGAAACTGCGATATAGGGCAGGATAAAGCTTAATTTGACGCTTATATTTTAAATTTTGAAGGTAAAGGTATGTGTAATTTTTGGTACCGGAATTTATCGATGAGTTACAGTGTTAAACTTTAATTGTTATGTATGAGTTAAATCTATCCGGAAATAACTTCAGGTGTCGTTACTAAAAGAAAAAATGGGAGAGGAGGCTTATTTATACAGGAGGCTCTGTATACAGTGAATATCGTATGTTTGCCTAGGGAAAGACCATATTTACAAACAATTTTTAAAGTCGTCTTCGAAAATGGAATTAATTTTTTTGTCTACTTAATGTCACCCCCATTGAACTCTTGAATATGTACATTTTTGTACTCCATAGGGGTTCGTAAAAACGCGAGGCTACTGTATATTTGTTCGCTAATGAAAATATATTATAAAAAAGTACTCTTTTTCATGAATTCACGAACTTTATAGACTTTCAAAGATAAAAGATATAACATTTGCATAATTGACTCGTATTGAAACATAAAATCGACTCGTCTTGCCTGAAAAAATTCTTGCGTTTTATAATTTCTAATTATTTCTATCGCACGTGAGTTAGAATTACCAGATATCCTAACTTCTGATACAACCGCCGACACCTCCAAGGAGAGACTGTTGCATATTTTTCGAACTGGCCCCTCTGCTTAAAGTTTGAGCAATTTTTTCAGCTGTTTCAATTTTTTTTTGTCCGTATCGGGAGTCGAACCTTCGTCTGTAGCATACACCTTCTGGTATTCTTCTTAGAAGGTGGGTGCTTATACCATTGGGTCACTTCCCACCCCCCATCCACCCACACACACCCATACAGCCAGCCAGCAAAATTGTAGTATGATTGTGACATGTAGTACCTTCTAATGTAATATACATAAATACACTACACTTAAGCATATATTAATTTAGACAAAGTTAAAGTAGAAAAGTAATATAACACTAGGTAGTCAAACCAAGTAAATTAAAATAGTAGAAACATCTCAGAATAAAAATTGACATTGTAGTAGTAAAAGGTGAAGAGGAGTAAAAGATTAAACAATACCAAGAATTTTGTTCTTCATCAGGGACCGCACAAAATCCCTGTTATTGGTTTGCTTTTTCTGACTACAATAATTGAGATTTGTGATCAATACTGAATGAACCAATATTGATCAAAAATTAGTTAAAAATAGTATAAATCCAGAACAAATAAAACAAAATACGCATAATATATATACAGAAATATAATTTGAACAATATTAAATACAAAAACGTTTTTGAACATAGAGAACTCAATAAATATGCATACAACAGCTAGAAAAAGCTTACTATAATTCTCAAACCTGATATCAAAACACTTACCTACATTACAGAGATAAACTTGTTAGTATAATAAATAAAAATGTAAGAAAAGCTAAACTACAAGTGACAAGAAATGTTTAAGAAAAAGTACTGAAGGATTAGAAGTAAGAAAGTTGATAAAAGAAATAAGATTTGCCATGTCTTGGGTGTAGCAGAAAACACCAAAGCACTGGGGTTCTTTTTGCTAGAAAAGTTGCCTTTTGTCCACACTAAGTATGTGTGTGTGTGTAGCTTGGCTTTATATATATGCTTAGCGCTATTCCAAACACAAGGATGAAATAATTCTATATAGGCCCCAGTGGCCATGCCCACCCTTCGAGACTTGATTGGACTTGCATTTGACTCTCTCAGTAAGCGTGGTTGTGCTTAAATATGTCGTTGCTCAGAGGACACATTCAGTCGTTTGTTCCGTCTCTGATGACCTATAGCGCAGTGGGGACGTAAAATATGCAAATACAAAATTTTATGAAAAAATTAAACAGTTTTACCAAGGGAGAGCAATGTGTCAAGATCCATGGAAGAATTTATATGCAGTTGTAATACATTTATAAATGGGTAAATTTTATTTTAGTTTAACTTTTTATAAGAATTTGATTTGATAATATCGTATTTACTAAAAGGGTGACGGGAATACAAAACATTAATAAAACTGAAACTCCTGTCTTACACATCTCATCAGCACCGATTTCTTGAATATCTTTACACCGCCAACTACAATTTTAATTCTACTTGTATGGGGTTGTATCCGAGGCTTAAACGAATTTTCCCCAAAGCAGACGATTGCTAAAAAAGTAGAAAAAATTTTAAAGACAATTTTATTTTGTGTGTAAAATACAAAACTAGATGTATATAATAAATCTGAAAACTGCAGTAAAGTGTTTATTTGACCCAGGAGGGATTTTTTATTCTTGATGTCTATATGAAACTGTCAATTTACGTTCTTATTTGTGGTATATCATTAGGGGGTTTTAGTATAGGGTCCTTCAAATTTCTGTTTTCAATTATTTCTTTCGTTAAATAATTTTAAGCACTTTTCGGTCTTTTCCCGAGAAGATTATTTATTGTAAAATATTAGATGTGACCTCATTATTAATATGGCTCAAGCAACATGGAAACTTACGTTCTGAAAAATGGTTTAAATAAATTACTTGTGTTGACGTTTTTATTTAAAATTCTAAAACTGTAATTGCCATTTTTATAACATTCATGAATTTAAGTTTCTCTTAGGTGGCGTAATTCGGACCTGTGTGTTATTCATCAGTTACAATTTTGAAGGCAACTGATGCTATGTATAATTTATTATGGTATATCTGGTTCGAATTTTAATTTTTTATTCATATTTTTTGAAAAAAAAATTTTTGTTAAACATTTTTAGAATCAAAATTTAATCTCAAGGTGATTCAACTTCAATCGTGTGTCAGTACTTAGCTTTCAGAAAGATTAAAAATTTAAATTTCGAAAATTTTATTTTATTTCACTTTTATGTTGAAAGGGAATGCTTTGAATTTTTAAGAAATTCATCCCATGAATATTGAGTGAAAAGAGAGAAAGTGGTTTAAAATATTAATACAAGTTTTTGTGTATTTCATTTGTGATTTTGCATCATAAAATGGAATTTATTACCTGAGTTATTGTATCAAGATCCCTCCAGATAACGTCATCATTGAGGAGTTCGAGTTGAGATAGCGGAAAGATGACATGACCTAAGTTATGACGAACTTTACGTTTGTCAACATCATAAACGGAGAATCGAAGACTCCTTTTTATTAAAGCTTCATTATTTACCTGCAATTTTTATGGCAAGCATTAAAAATGATTTAAAAAGAACATACTTTCCAAATAACTATTTTTGTTGTCAAATACGCTGTGTTGGGGAAAAAATACCCGTCCCTGAAAGAGAGAAATAGATAGATAGATAGAGAGAGAGTCCTTCGTTCTGCATGTACACTCTTAAAAAAAAAAAAATCCGATTATCTCGAAATTTTGCATGCAAATTCCTTTAGACCAAGTATGCAAATGATTAAATTTTCAAAGCCAATGAGTGTTAACTTCGATCATAGCGCGCATTTCTACTGCGCAACTGGCATCGTATAAAAGAGGTAAAAATTGCGAACGGTTTATTTTTTTTCGTTATCAGCGTTGCAGTTCCCTGGAGACGCAACCAATAATGCCGTTACGACGTTGACGAGGACCTTATAGCCAATTGGATGACTTCGAACGTGGTCGCATAGTCGGGATGCTTGAAGCTGGCTGGTCCTACCGAGTAATATGCCGCCACCTGCACCGTACGTCCACTGCTGTGCAAAGGTGTTGGCAGCAATGGTTTCTGCGAGGAACTTATCGGCTGAATGAAGGCTCTGGAAGGCCAAGGTGCACTAATGCAAGGGAAGATTGGTTGGTTGTGCAACAAGCCCGAGCTGACCCAACGGCATCATTGTCCGCCATCCAACGTGCTACAGTCTATTCCATACCACCCGTGGCACCTTCTACCATCTTACAACACTTGGCTGAGGTGGGGTTACCCTCACAATGGTCTTTAAGACGTCTGTTTTTAACCCCACACCATCGACAGAGTCGTCTGGAGTGGTGTCATAACCTATCAAAATTGCTGCCAGCAGATTGGCATCGTATATTTGTGAGCTGCCTCCGCTCTGTTGATACTTTTCCTTGGTAAGCAAGATCATCAGACCTTTTGCCAATCGAACATGTATGGGACATGGTAGGCTGCTGGATTTGGGCACCGCAAAATGTCGCAGAGCTGGTGCAACAAGTGAGGAATGCCCGGCAGAATGTGTCGCAGGATGACATTAGGAACCTTTATCACTCCTTACCTCGACGTATAAAGGGTATGCATACGCTGCCGGGGTGAAGTCACCAACTATTGATTTGAACATTTAATGTGCAATTCCTAGCCATTGATGGGTCCTACGGCCTTGAATTTTTTATCATTTCCTTACCTGCGTATGTGCTGGATGTACATTTAATTTCAATAAAAACAGATAATTTCTTCATGGTTCTTTGTTTTTTTTTTGTTTTCAAAAGAGTGTATGAAAGCTACTCTATGCTCTATTATATACATGTAGTTGGTACGAATAACTGTGGAAGTTTAAGAAGGGTCACATCTAAGGCCTAACAGAAATGAGGGGATATGTAGACTTGTCAGCCGCTGAATTGGTCAGAGTAATGCCAAAATGCTCTGACGTGAGCAGTAGTGGATTCAGAAGATCTCACATAACAGCCATGATGGACCTGCATGCTCCAAAGAAACATCTGTCTAAAAGGTTCATGTGGTTATGAGAGCATCCATAACGATATTAATGGCGTCTTTATCCCTTCATCCTTCAGTTTTACTCAAAGCTACACATCTTCCTCTATGCTTCATCATGTAGTAGGTCTTGCGGTGGTTCAGTGGTAACTCTCGTTTACTTAATGTGCCGTTAATTCGGGTTCGATTCCCACCGGTGAAAAAAAGTTTACTAACTAGCTGTTCACTACAATATAGTGGTTGGTTCCCAAGGCCTTAAGAGGTTATGATTTCTCGGGAAAATATATCGACTGCCCCACGGTGGCGTAGCGGTAACGCATTCGTCTATCGTGTCATTAACACGGACTTGACTCCTGATAGTTTTATAGAACACGTTAAATTTGCACAATATTAGGCTTCAGACATTTTCTACGTAACGTATCTAGTAATCATGTCTGCAAATCTTGTTGACAGTCCAAAAATTGTTAGTTATTATATACAATTAGTTTATACAAAATTTTTAGTTGTGACTAATTTTAACTGTGGGAAAAATCATCCTAACGTATAACATTTAAGAGTACGTACAAGATGGTTTTTTCAACGTTGACTTCAGAAGGTTGTATTTTCTATTTCTCCTGCAGTATTGCAATGGGAAAGGGAACCCAGCTATCAGAGTTCGAGAAAGGCCAGCTAACAGCTTTAAGGAACAAAGTCTTTCATATAGACAAATATCTAAGCAAATCAAACGATCTAAAACCGTAATAGACAATTTTGTGCATCAGGGCAATGCTTATAGGTATCAAAAAAGGAGGTGTATAGGCAGAAAAATGACTTCCAGGCAGGAAAGAGATATTGTGCATCGTTTTTCACAAGGTGGTATTTCCCTCAGACAATTGGCCAAAGAGGATAACATCCCTGTGACAAAATCAACCCTGTCACGGATTGTAAAATATACAAAAAACTTCCAATATAAAAAAAGGAAACAGCAGCCCATGTTGAAAGCTATCCACAAGCAAAGGAAAGTAGATTGGGCCAAATATAATCAAACCTGGAAGGACCAGTGGCATCGTGTTATATTCTCAGATGAGAAAAAACTTAATTTTGATGGCCCAGACGGCCTTGCATTCTATTGGAATGATATGAGGGAAGACTGATATCATGAAATGCTTATTATAGGTAAAAATTTAGTCCATGCTTAGGCTTCAAACATCAATGTATTATGATCATCAGGCCGAAGTGTAACATAGTTAAATATCAATCATTTTTATATTAAACATTATGTCTTCATTAGTTTTTAAGTAATAATTATGACAAAAAAAAACAAGAACATTTAAAAAGCCATCCAAGAGTTATATTTTTAACCTGCGTATTTTTTTATTAATTGAATGTAGGATATAAATAAAATACCCTGAGGAAAGGACACTTTACTTGGAAAATTGCTTAGTTATATTTTCGACATAAATTACTCGAGTCATTGCATTGTCGAAACAAAATACATTTCGTACTTCAAAATTCGTCAAGCAAATGCAGAATGTATATTTTAAATCGCAGTATTTCGTAATTTTTTACACTTTTAATGCAAAAATCGAAATTATTACGAATAAGCATTGTAAAAGAAATTAAATAATAGATAACAATCTTTAAAAAAATTTTCTCGGACATCTTTCTCTTGCTATTTGTTTTAAAAATATATTATTTTTTTTTACTGTTAAAGATGGGAAGTAAATGATTTCCTGAAACTTTTATTAACAAAAAGTGAATTTAATTGGTTTTATCGTTTAACATAAAAAAATTCAGCACGCGTCAAATGAATATTTTTATTTATATACTAATACTCGGTACTAAAACTCGTTATCTTAATGAGGGTAAACACGTACGTATTTTTTTATTAAACGAATGCGATTACTTTTTTTCTCGAATTAAAACGCGGCAATAATTATTTTTATAACAACCATTAAAACCACATCGTCTGTAGAGAATACGAAAAACTAATCTGAATTGTATTACACAAACAACTGGAAGAAACAAAATTCTCTTTGCAACTCAGCCACTAGAGAGCTCGTTTTTATAGAATACCCTAGTTACGTAGATCACATGCGAGAATAATACTAAAAGTAATAGTTTTCTTAAAAGATTTGTAAAATGGTGCAAATTTTTGCGATGACGGTTAACTCTGTATGAAGAGAAACATTTAGCTTCGGAATTTATGATTTTTCACCTTTTCGCTGACTAACAAATATGAAAGAATAAAAATATGTCCACACTTCATTTTCTTAATGTTAATTTAATGTTTTATCGTAATTGTAGGTAAAATTATAACTAATCTTTTAAAAACTAAAATAAAACCAACTTTATTATCATTGCATATAATTAGTAAAGAAAGTGAATTGATGAAACAATATAGCTCTAATAAAACTTTAGAAATAAAGGTTATATAAATTCTACTTTTTGTAAATATGATAATATCATTGCTTTGTTTTCCATTAATTATGATAGCATAGCTATTTTAAATTTAACAAAAAGCGTTAAAAATGCCGACTATTTTCTTTAAACTATCAGATAAATAAAGTTCTTTGGTGAGCAAAATTTACTTTCAATTTCATAGAGCTCAGTCAAATTTCTAACTTCAAAGTAACTGTCTATAATATGTAACGATATTACGTATATCGCAGGTTAAACAAACTATTAATATAAGTAAAAACAAGTTTAAAAACATATAAATTTTTTAATTTCACAGAAACTGAACTCCTAATTTTGTCAAAAAATGTTCAACTAACTCTAAAAACTAATTTTATTCAAAATTGTTATATGTTGATTTTTAAATACACCAACCACTCTGAAGAGAAATCAATTTAAATAAAATTAGAATAATAAAAGAGTGTATGTTTATTTTAAAGTGAGAAATCGCTTTAGACACTGAGCTCATTTTATTTATTTCTCTCTTATTAGTTAGCAATGTAGTTCGTGTAAATTTACGGAAGCTCTGCCATTTTCTCATCCAGGTTGACGATTAAATGTATTTGCTTTATTAACCAAATAATCCATTTCTAATTAATTATAGAGCTTTTTATTTCACCTTTTTCATTCACCGGCATTTTTAAATTATTCCTGACCCTTTAAAAATAACTTGGAAAAGTTTTTCTCCTGACAAAGTTTGGAAAGGTAAAATTGAATTTCAATAGAAGACATTCAAAATTTCAATAACAAATCATTTTTTACAAAACGATTAATATTTTAAAGTGAAAACAAAATACATATAAATGAAATTTATACATTTACTTATTTGAGCTGAACTGTAATATATTAAGTAATTCAATTCCACGTTCGATAAGGAAGATTGATTTTTCGTGTAGATGTAAGTATTGTTTGGAAAGTTTTTTAGTTTTTACCCAGCTTTGTTGTGATCGCTGAGAGTCAGAAATCTAAACATCTTGTTAGCATGTTTTAAAAAATGATTAATTGAGATAGATTGGAATTTATCATTATGCGAGTTCCATTGAAGCCATTGGTTTATAACCAAGATATAGAAATGCATACCTATAGGTGTGTAAAAAACTGGCCCAGAGCCGTCTATAAATGAAAAGCTCCACAACTTATAAGCAATATACGCTCATTAAAACACACACACACACACACACACATATGCGCGCCCGCAAACGAACGAAAGAATGGACAACGTACCAAGGAGGAGTTATTGGAATCGAATAAAACTTTATATATGTGAACGTAATGTTGATGTAAGTGATTATAATATTAGAGCGAAAGGATAAGTTTATTATGGAGATAACTGTACAATTCAAGGTTCTCTACAATTCGAGGTTCTATTACCTCGTTGGGCTGACTCTAGCCTGATACAAAATGAGATACGGTCGGATATGGAGGTATACAGGTTCCGTATGGTATCCTATGGTACATTTGTCAACAGATGTTGCAAGGAAGTTCCTAGATTTTTGCATCCTCGTGGGCTCCTGAAGTTGGCTTCCAGATCGTCTCATAAATGCTCGATCGGCGATATATCGCGCAGGCCAAGTAATGGTGTCAACCTGGCGGAGGCATTTTTGGGAACCCTTGCTGTGTGAGTGTGAGCATTATCCTGTTGAAAAATTCCCATTGGAAGCTTTGTCATGAGAGGCAACATATGTGGCCGCAGGATATCCTGCACATATTGCTAAGCTGTTATCAGATCAATACCAGGGGTGGCCGACTGTCGTATGCGGTGGTTCCCCTAAATGACCACTCTAATAGTTAAGGCATTATGTAGCTCCATAAAAAATGCAGTGTTAAGGCGTTCACCATGTATCTTCGACACTTGAACATCACCATCGTCGGCTCCCAAAAAGAACCTAGATTAGTCGCTAAAGATGATACGGTTGCAATCTGTAGCAGTTTAGGTTTCTCGGCCACGACAACATCGCAAACGAAAACAACGGTGGATCGATGTCAATGGTAAGCAAGGGCAGATACAGCGAGGGGCGAAGGGGGCGATGGCATCCCCGTTAGGGTTAAATAAGAAAAAAAATTAAAGACGATGAAGAATATTTTATGTATTGTTTGTTACTACTGTAATAAATAAAAGTCTTACACTGGTGTCCAAAGTATCTAAGTCTTGGAGAAATGCGATCAAGACGTTTTTCCACGAATCTACAAGTTTCTCGCCCTTCAAACTACGTTTTCAGTAGGTGTTGCTTCAGCAGAACGTAGTTTTTTATCGTCGAAGCGCCGTCAAACTTGGCTTCGAACGCGGATGACAGAAGAGAGACTTTTAATGCACACCCACAGAGACATTCATATTGATGTAAATAAAGTGATTGACAAATTTTCAAAGAAACCAAGATGGCTTGACTTTGCACTATAAACTTCAAGTTTTTTAAAAAGTTGCTTGTTATAAAAAAAGTAAAATAATTACGATGTTTTTGTAGTTTAAATTTAAACTTGTTCTATTAATTACATTGTAAATTATCGTTTTGGTTATTGTATATGTCTCCTTTACTAGCTTATCCTTCTGTCATACTTGACTATAATATGCCTTAAACCATATAGTTTAATTAAAGAAAAGCCCAACTTTAATTCATTGTCATAAATTAAATATTTTGGTGAAGATAAAGGAAGGCTAGTAATATAACAACATTTACCTAAACTATTTAACAGTCCAAAACTAAAAATCTTCCCGGTAAGGGTCCCGAAACTGCCCCCGCCCTTGATGGCAGGAAAACAACTGCGTCCTTCTGTTAAGCGCCTGGAAATGGTTCGGACAGACGCAGGATTCTATAATGAAGGTACCATCTGTCTTTGAATGTGTGTGTGTATGTGTGTGTGTGTGTGGTGAACAACGAAACTGTTGGGGCTGCTTGTGATTGTCCGCAAATCAAATGATCCTTCGTATTAATTATCTGTTTGGGCCGTCCGGAGTCTGTTCACCGCGTACGCGTGCCCTCACTCAATCATTGCTCCCAACACTTCCTAACGGCTAGGCCAGAATGGCCTACATGTCGGGAAGTTCTTCGAAACGTCCATCTCTCTTTTCTTAGTCCAAAGATGTGCTTGCTTTCAAAGTCTGTTATCTGGTTAAAATGCCTTTGACTGCGTCGTAGAGGCGTATCCAGTAATCAACGATCTCTCAAACAGGAATCAACAACCGAAAAAAGAAATACACTACAAAGATGCGGCCTCTGAGAGGTATTTTTTTTTATAGTGGAACGGAGGTAGCATTGTTACGACCTCTGGCGGCATGACCCAATGTTCAATCATAACATAGTTGTAACCATTTTAATATTTGTCTGAGATAGAACCATGCCGAGTTTTGGCAGTAATCTACAATTCTTTATATGGTGTATCATTATTTTTCAATCAGTATATATATATATATATGGCCCATTATTACAACCTCATGGCCCATTAGCCAAGGAACTTACGGCGATAATTGAAGACCCCAGCAAAATGCCTGAATTCCTCTGCAAGGGAATAACTTACCTCCTACCGAAGGACCAGGATACCAGTAACCCAGCGAAATACCGACCCATTACGTGCCTTAACACCCTGTACAAGATACTCACGGGGTGCATCTCTGAAAAAATAAGCCGGCACAGCGAAAGCAACAACTTAATGACGGAAGAACAAAAGGGATGCCAGAAAGGGACTCTGGGATGTAAAGAGCAGCTTACCATCGACTCAGTTATCCTGGAACAAGCAAGAAAACAAAAGCGAAAACTCAACACCGCATACATAGACTACAAGAAGGCTTTCGACTCTGTTCCGCACTCGTGGCTCCTTGAAATACTCAGCATATACAAAGTGCATCCCTCAATCATCCGATTCCTACAGAGCAGCATGAAACAATGGAGAACCCGGTTACAGCTAAACACGCCAGACAGTAAAATAGAAACGGCCGAGATCCCCATCCGCCGCGGAATCTTTCAAGGAGACGCACTAAGCCCCCAGTGGTTCTGCTTGGCGTTAAACCCCTTGTCAAGGATGCTGAACACAAGTAAATACGGATACATGCTGAAGAAAGACAAGAGAAACCTACATAAAGTCTCCCACCTCATGTACGTAGATGACATCAAGCTATACGCGCCAACAATCACCCAACTCCGACAACTCATCAGTATAACAGAGACATTCTCCAAGGACATAGGAATGGAATTCGGCCTCGATAAGTGCAAAATACAGAAGAATAGCAAAGAAGATTTACCAGGCATCGAACTCGAAGACGGGAGACTACTGAAGACCTTGGACGAGGGCGAAACCTACAAATACCTAGGGATAATGCAAAAACGGCAGCAGGAGCACAAGAAAGTCAAAGTCCAGCTCACGCAAGCATTCCAAGAAAGACTTAGAAGCATTGTGAAGACGAAACTGAGCGGGAAGAACACCACGCAAGCAATTAACGCATATGCGGTACCAGTGCTCACCTACTCCTTCGGGATCATCAAATGGTCCAACACTGAACTAGAACAACTCCAGCGGAAAATGAGAACCATCCAGAGAAGAGCCGGACAACTACACCCTGCAACGGCAATTGAACGGCAAACACTACCCCGGGAAGAAGGAGGACGCGGACAAGCGGACCTCAAAGACTTACATGACAAGCAGATCCAGAGCATGAGGCAATACTTCCAGTTGAAGAGTCCCCGATCGCCACTCATCCAAGCCATAATACAAGCAGATGCAAATTACACGCCACTAAACCTGTGTAGTACCGAAGAGCGTGTCCTCGAAACAGCCAACGAACAGAAACTGAGAACTTGGGCCGGAAAACCATTACATGGCAGGCACTACAATGACCTGCAACAACCACACGTTGACAAAAAGGCATCAAATTCTTGGCTGGCCAAAGGCACTCTCCAGCCAGAGACAGAAGGATTCATGCTAGCCATCCAAGACCAAGTGATCGCAACAAGGAACAATCAGAAATTCATCCAGAGAAAAGACATAGAAAGCGACAAATGCAGACACTGTCATGCGGCATCGGAGACAATCCAACACGTGATGGCAGGATGCAAGATCCTTGCGCAGTCAGACTACAAACATAGACACGATCAAGTAGCGAAAATAGTCCACCAGAAATTGGCAGCGAATGCTGGCTTTCTGACAGAAAAATGCCCGTACTACAAATATGAGCCAGAGACCGTGCATGAGAACGAAACACACAAGCTTTACTGGGATAGAGCAATCATAACAGACAAGACAGTCCCACATAACCGTCCTGACATAACCCTCGTCGATAAATCGAATAAGACCACGTACTTAATCGACATAGCAGTACCCAACACCAATAACATACAGACAACCTACACAACGAAAATCACCAAGTACCAAGATCTCAGACATGAAGTACGAGATATATGGGGTATGGAAAAGATCTTCGTCATCCCGTTAGTCATCTTAGCAACAGGGATAGTACCAAAGACGCTATATATATATTAGTTTTATAGAAATAAAATACAGGGTACCAGGGAGGAAATTACATAAAAAGGTTAAACACTGGTAAAATAGCAATGAAAAAGATCACCCTATATTTATTATATTACTTTTATTACAAGCTTTATAGAATATTATACAAAGAAAATCCAAAAACCAAAGTATTTTGAACATATAAATTGAATGTTTGGGTGCATACACACCAAATTTTCAATCATTATATATATTAAAATGTATTAGATTATTTTTATAAAAATAAATGAATATACAAAATTTATGCATATATATGTATAAATTTTATATATTTAATTATTTTTATAAAAATAATCTAACACATTTATATATATATATATTTACACACATATGGCCTGCAAAAGGGTTGCTGGTATCTAACTGGAAGGAGACCCACACGCTGAACGTATGTGACGATGTGTGGAACCGGCCGGGCCAGTAACCTAGTGTCCTACCCCGCCTTCAAGTGGTGCAGGCTGGGCTTTCTATCCAAGAGGCAAATTAATATTTGCTGCACGGATGGAAAGGCGGAAGGGGAGGGCTAATTCACCAACCCGTCTAGCCAGCGTGGTGAAATGATGGCTAATTCCTCCAATATGCTAATACACCAAAAACCATGGCCCCTAGTCTCCAGGTGCTGGAGTGCTCCTGATCAAGGCAGCGGTCAGCGTGGCATGAAAGCAGGGGGTGCTAAGAATCACTGGAATGGCCCAGGCTGCCGTTTGTTATTGACCTTGGCTACGTTTAATGGACGATCCCTTGCTTCTGAAGCAAAACTTCAAGAATTGGAAGAAGAACTTGACAAGATCAAATGGGACATTGTAGGACTCAGTGAAGTTAGAAGAAAAGGTGAAGAGTTGGTGGAACTTAAAAGTGGACATTTGTTTTATTATAGAGGAACGGAAACTGGAAGAACAAGTGGTGTTGGCTTCTTAATCAACAAAAGAATTAAAGACTACCTTCTTGAAGTCGAAACGTATCAAGCCATACCGACGAGGAGGTTGAGGAATTCTATGAAGAAATCAAACAGCTACATACCAAGGGGAAACAACACATCAAGCTCATCATGGGAGATTTTAATGCAAGAATTGGACAACAGGAACAAGGAGAGACATCGGTTGGTAAATACGGATATGGGGAAAGGAATGAACGTGGCGATCAACTCATCGAATTTGCAGAAGCTGAAAACCTTAGCATCATGAATTCATTTTTTAAGAAGAAACCGCAAAGAAAATGGACATGGAAACACCCAAATGGGGGAACTAGTGAAATTGACTATATCCTGGCAAACAAGAAATCAATTATTGAAGATTGCAGCGTACTGAACAGATTTAATACTGGAAGTGATCATCGAATGGTGAGATGTAAAGTGCACTTAAATACTAAATTAGAAAGACAGAAGCTCATTAGGAAACAAGTAAGTAAGAGGGTGGATTTAATGAAACTGAAAGCAAATACCGAGGCATTCAAGTTGGAATTAAAAAATCGCTTTTCTGCACTGGAAGGACTTATTGAAGAAATTGATATCTCAGAAGCAAATGAAAACATTGTTAAGACAATAGTTGAAACTGCTGGGGAAATTGGTGGTGTAACCTGTAAAAAGCACAATAGCAAATTATCTGAGAAGACGAAACAGCTCATGAAAAGGCGAAGAGATATGAAGGTGGACAATCGAAATACCAGTTCCAGGATTGAGTACATAGAACTTTGTAAAACTCTGCGCAAAAGCATGAAAGAAGACATAAGAAAATTCAACTGTGAGCTAGTAAGGAAAGCCATTGAAAATAACAAGAGCCTTAGGGTTGTTAAAGGAAGTTTGTCTGTTGGGAAGAAACACATCATTGCATTAAAAGGAGAGGATGGCACCGTAACAAGAAATAGGGAAGAAATACTTAGAAGAGTTGAAGAATTCTACAAAAAACTATATGAAAGTAACAGTGGATTAAACGAAGACGCCGAAATAGTCGAAGGAACAGCTCCTAAAATCTTAAAAGAAGAAGTTTCATTTGCAATAAAAAATATGAAGAAAGGAAGAGCCCCTGGTGATGATGGTATTACATTAGATATCCTAAAAGAAGCTGGAGAATATGTAGAAGACATACTTGCAAAATTCTTTACCAAATGTCTTAACAGCGGTAACATACCAAACCAATGGGATTCTGCAACAGTAATTCTTTTGCATAAAAAAGGTGATAAAGAGGATTTGAAAAATTACCGACCAATTAGCTTGTTACCTGCTATTTATAAAATCTTCACAAAAGTGCTAACACATCGCCTGCAGAAAAAATTAGATGCAGCTCAACCAAGAGAACAAGCTGGATTTCGAAGTGGATTCAGTACAGTGGACCATATTCAAGTATTAAGAGAATTAATTGAAAGAACACATGAATATGAACTTCCATTGTGTGTTGCATTTATTGACTATGAGAAGGCCTTTGACTCTATTAAAACATCAGCAGTCATCAACTCTTTAAGATCAACAGACATTGAGGATGTGTACATTGACATGGTGAAATGTGTGTATAAAAATGCAAGTGCAAAATTTCGGTTACATAAAGATACCAAAACTATCAAAATTGGTAAAGGTGTGAGGCAGGGAGATACCATCTCTCCAAAACTTTTTACTTCAGCTTTACAGATGATTTTTCAGCAAATAAATTGGAGTAACAGCGGATAATGGTTGAATATGATGATGATGTGTATATCATCATCATCATATTCAACCATTATCTATCCACTGCTGGATGAAGGTCTCTCCAAATGCTTTCCACACAAGTCTATCCTGAGCAATTCGCTTCCACGTCACCCCAACCTGTTTTCTTATTTCATCCACCCATCTAGTTTGAGGACGTTTTCTAGGTCTTCGGTGGTCTCTTGGAATCCAGTTCAGAATTTCTGTTGTCCATCGTTGATCAGTTCTTCTTGCAATATGCCCAGCCCATCGCCATTTCAGCCCTTTTACTTTAACAATGATGTCCTCTACTCTAGTTTGCTCTCTCACCCAAGTGTTTCTTTTTCGATCTCTCCTAGTTATTCCAAGCATGCACCTCTCCATGCTCCTTTGCGTTGTCTGTAACTTTCGTATTGCTCCAACTGTTAGACTCCATGTCTCTGATCCATAAGAGAGGACTGGCAATACACACTGGTTGAAGACCTTTCTTTTTAGACACAAAGGCAATTTCCCCTTCAGGATAAAACTGTTTCTTCCAAATGCACTCCAGCCAAGTTTAATACGTCTGTTGAGTTCTTTCATAATGTTGCCATCCATTGAAATCAGCTGGCCAAGGTAAATATATGAATCAGCAATTTCTAGCTCAGTGTTGTCAACTTGTATTTTTGTTTCCTCTACAAAATTATTGAACATGATCTTAGTTTTTTGTAGGTTCATCTTGAGTCCAACTTCTTCACTTCTAGTTGAGAGCTCTTGTACCATGTCTTGGAGTTCTAATGGGTCCGTTGAAAAAATAACAATGTCATCAGCAAACCGCAGATGATTTAAATATTCACCATTTATTTTTATTCCCTTGTTATTCCAATTTATCAGCTGAAAAATCATCTGTAAAGCAGAAGTAAAAAGTTTTGGAGAAATGGTATCTCCCTGCCTCACCCCTTTGCCAAGTTTGATAGTTTTGGTATCTTTATGTAACCGAAATTTTGCACTTGCATTTTTATACACACGTTTCACCATGTCAATGTACACATCCTCAATGTCTGTTGATCTTAAAGAGTTGATGACTGCTGATGTTTTTATAGAGTCAAAGGCCTTCTCATAGTCAATAAATGCAACACACAATGGAAGTTCATATTCATGTGTTCTTTCAATTAATTCTCTTAATACTTGAATATGGTCCACTGTACTGAATCCACTTCGAAATCCAGCTTGTTCTCTTGGTTGAGCTGCATCTAATTTTTTCTGCAGGCGATGTGTTAGAACTTTTGTGAAGATTTTATAAATAGCAGGTAACAAGCTAATTGGTCGGTAATTTTTCAAATCCTCTTTATCACCTTTTTTATGCAAAAGAATTACTGTTGCAGAATCCCATTGGTTTGGTATGTTACCACTGTTAAGGCATTTGGTAAAGAATTTTGTGAGTATGTCTTCTACATGTTCTCCAGCTTCTTTTAAGATACCTAATGTGATGCCATCATCGCCAGGGGATCTTCCCTTTCTTCATACTTTTTATTGCAAATGCTACTTACTCTTTTAAGATTTTTGGAGCTGTTCATTCGACTATCTAAGAGTCTTCATTTAATCCACTGTTTCCCTCATACAGCTTTCTGTAGAATTCTTCAACTCTTCTAAGTATTTCTTCCCTATTTCTTGTTACAGTGCCATCCTCTCCTTTTAATGCAATGATGTGTTTTTCCCAATAGACAAACTCCCTTTAACAACCCTAAGGCTCTTGTTGCTTTCAATGGCCTTTCTTGCTAACTCACAATTGAATTATTCTTGTATCTTCTTTCATATTTTTGCGCAAAGTTTTGCAAATTTCTACACACCCGATCTTGCAACTGGTATTTTGATTGTCCACCTTCATAAGTCTTCGCCTTTTTCTTCTAACTTCACTGAGCCCTACAATGTCCCAGCTGATCTTTTCAAGTTCCTCTTCCAATTCCTGAAGTTTTGCTTCAGAAGCAAGGGATCGTCCATTATACGTTGCCAAGGTCAATAACAAACGGCAGCCTGGGCCATTCCAGTGATTCTTAGCACCCCCTGCTTTCATGCCACACTGACCGCTGCCTTGATCAGGAGCACTCCAGCACCTGGAGACTAGGGGCCATGGTTTCTGGTGTGTCAACATAATGGAGGAATTAGCCATAATTTCACCACGCTGGCTAGACGGGTTGGTGAATTAGCCCTCCCCTTCCGCCTTTCTATCCGTGCAGCAAATATTAATTTGCCTCATAAATAGAAAGCCCAGCCTGCACCACTTGAAGGCGGGGTAGGACACTAGGTTACTGGCCTGGCCGGTTCCACACATTGTCACGTACGTTCAGCGTGTGGGTCTCCATCCAGTTAGATACCAGCAACCCTTTTGCAGGCCGTATATATCATCATCATCATCATATTCAACCATTATCTATCCACTGCTGGATGAAGGTCTCTCCAAATGCTTTCCACACAAGTCTATCCTGGGCCATTCGTTTCCACGTCACCCCAACCTCTTTTCTTATTTCATCCACCCATCTAGTTTGAGGACGTTTTCTAGGTCTTCGGTGGTCTCTTGGAATCCAGTTCAGAATTTCTGTTGTCCATCGTTGATCAGTTCTTCTTGCAATATGCCCAGCCCATCGCCATTTCAGCCCTTTTACTTTAACAATGATGTCCTCCACTCTAGTTTGCTCTCTCACCCAAGTGTTCCTTTTCCGATCTCTCCTAGTTATTCCAAGCATGCACCTCTCCATGCTCCTTTGTGTTGTCTGTAACTTTCGTATTGCTCCAACTGTTAGACTCCATGTCTCTGATCCATAAGAGAGGACTGGCAATACACACTGGTTGAAGACCTTTCTTTTTAGACACAAAGGCAATTTCCCCTTCAGGATAAAACTGTTTCTTCCAAATGCACTCCAGCCAAGTTTAATACGTCTGTTGAGTTCTTTCATAATATTGCCATCCATTGAAATCAGCTGGCCAAGGTAAATATATGAATCAGCAATTTCTAGCTCAATGTTGTCAACTTGTATTTTTGTTTCCTCTACGAAATTATTGAACATGATCTTAGTTTTTTGTAGGTTCATCTTCAGTCCAACTTCTTTACTTCTAGTTGAGAGCTCCTGTACCATGTCTTGGAGTTCTGATGGGTTCGTTGAAAAAATAACAATGTCATCAGCAAACCGCAAATGATTTAAATATTCACCATTTATTTTTATTCCCCTGTTATTCCAATTTATCTGCTGAAAAATCATCTGTAAAGCTGAAGTAAAAAGTTTTGGAGAAATGGTATCTCCCTGCCTCACACCTTTACCAATTTTGATAGTTTTGGTATCTTTATGTAACCGAAATTTTGCACTTGCATTTTTATACACACGTTTCACCATGTCAATGTACACATCCTCGATGTCTGCTGATCTTAAAGAGTTGATGACTGCTGATGTTTTAATAGAGTCAAAGGCCTTCTCATAGTCAATAAATGCCACACACAATGGAAGTTCATATTCATGTGTTCTTTCAATTAATTCTCTTAATACTTGAATATGGTCCACTGTACTGAATCCACTTCGAAATCCAGCTTGTTCTCTTGGTTGAGCTGCATCTAATTTTTTCTGCAGGCGATGTGTTAGCACTTTTGTGAAGATTTTATAAATAGCAGGTAACAAGCTAATTGGTCGGTAATTTTTTAAATCCTCTTTATCACCTTTTTTATGCAAAAGAATTACTGTTGCAGAATCCCATTGGTTTGGTATGTTACCACTGTTGAGGCATTTGGTAAAGAATTTTGCGAGTATGTCTTCTACATGTTCTCCAGCTTCTTTTAAGATATCTAATGTAATGCCATCATCGCCAGGGGATCTTCCTTTCTTCATACTTTTTATTGCAAATGCTACTTCTTCTTTTAAGATTTTAGGAGCTGTTCCTTCGACTATCTCAGAGTCTTCGTTTAATCCACTGTTTCCCTCATACAGCTTTCTGTAGAATTCTTCAACTCTTCTAAGTATTTCTTCCCTATTTCTTGTTACAGTGCCATCCTCTCCTTTTAATGCAATGATGTGTTTCTTCCCAATAGACAAACTCCCTTTAACAACCCTAAGGCTCTTGTTGCTTTCAATGGCCTTCCTTACTAACTCACAATTGAATTTTCTTATATCTTCTTTCATGTTTTTGCGCAAAGTTTTGCAAAGTTCTACATACTCGATCTTGCGACTGGTATTTTGATTGTCCACCTTCATAAGTCTTCGCCTTTTCATGAGTTGTTTCGTCTTCTCAGATAATTTGCTATTCTGCTTTTTACATATTACACCACCAATTTCCCCAGCAGTTTCAATTATTGTCTTAACAATGTTTTCATTTGCTTCTGAGATGTCAACTTCTTCAATAAGTCCTTCCAGTGCAGAAAAGCGATTTTTTAATTCCAACTTGAATGCCTCGGTATTTTCTTTTAATTTCTTTAAATCCACCCTCTTACATACTTGTTTCCTAATGAGCTTCTGCCTTTCTAGTTTAGTATTTAAGTGCATTTTACATCTCACCATTCGATGATCACTTCCAGTATTAAATCTGTTCAGTACGCTGCAATCTTCAATAATTGATTTCTTGTTTGCCAGTATATAGTCAATTTCGCTGGTTCCTCCATTGGGGTGTTTCCATGTCCATTTTCTTTGTAGTTTCTTCTTAAAAAATGAATTCATGATGCTAAGATTTTCAGCTTCGGCAAATTCTATGAGTTGATCGCCACGTTCATTCCTTTCCCCATATCCGTATTTACCAACCGATGTCTCTCCTTGTTCCTGTTGTCCAATTCTTGCATTGAAATCCCCCATGATGAGCTTGATATGTTGTTTCCCTTTGGTGTGTAACTCTTTGATTTCTTCATAAAATTCTTCAACCTCTTCGTCGGTATGGCTTGATGTTGGTGCATATACCTGTACTATCTGAAGTTGGTATCGCTGGGTTAGTTGAACAACGAGCCTCGCTGCTCGATCTGACGTGCTTTCGACTTCAAGAAGGTAGTCTTTAATTCTTTTGTTGATTAAGAAGCCAACACCACTTGTTCTTCCAGTTTCCGTTCCTCTATAATAAAACAAATGTCCACTTTTAAGTTCCACCAACTCTTCACCTTTTCTTCTAACTTCACTGAGTCCTACAATGTCCCATTTGATCTTGTCTAGTTCCTCTTCCAATTCCTGAAGTTTTGCTTCAGAAGCAAGGGATCGTCCATTATACGTTGCCAAGGTCAATAACAAACGGCAGCCTGGGCCATTCCAGTGATTCTTAGCACCCCCTGCTTTCATGCCACACTGACCGCTGCCTTGATCAGGAGCACTCCAGCACCTGGAGACTAGGGGCCATGGTTTCTGGTGTGTCAACATAATGGAGGAATTAGCCATAATTTCACCACGCTGGCTAAACGGGTTGGTGAATTAGCCCTCCCCTTCCGCCTTTCTATCCGTGTAGCAAATATTAATTTGCCACATAAATAGAAAGCTCAGCCTGCACCACTTGAAGGCGGGGTAGGACACTAGGTTACTGGCCTGGCCGGTTCCACACATCGTCACATACGTTCAGCGTGTGGGTCTCCTTCCAGTTAGATACCAGCAACCCTTTTGCAGGCCATATATATATATATATATATATATATATATATATATATATATATACATATATATATACACACACACATATATATATATACATACATACATACATACAAAGAACTACTTTATAATTGAGCGATAAACGCGACTTTTAACTGGCATCACATAAAATGAGATTCTAACAGAGAGGCAAAATATAGTTAAAGTTTCAATAATTTAGTTAAGATACAAGATAACGCTGAATCTAGGCATGGGCTAACAGTAGTTCGAGCAACATACAGCAAAAATGTGAAACATAATTAGCAACACAAACTATTCACCATTACCTGGCGCAAGGATTATTAGTGGTAAAAATGATTCTATAGATAACACAATTTTTCCAATGTGAGAAAGCTCAATTTAAAAAAGAAAAAAAATCCTAAGACGTTTCATTCAAATGGGGCCCACGTAAAATAAAATTCTAAGATGGGCATAATAAGGTTAGTTTCAATAATTTAGTTTAATATAAGATAATGCTGCATCTGGGCACGGGCTAACAGTAGTTCGAACAACAGGCAGAAAAAAATCTAAAATAACACGATCTATTGGCCATTACCTAGCGCAATAATGGTTAGTGATAAAAACGATTTTAAAGAACATCGTAATTTATCGAATATAAGAGAAAAAGAAACACTTTATAATTGATCCAAAAACGTGGCCTTCAAATGGGGTCACATAAAATAATATTGTAAAAGAGGCAAAATATTTTTAAAGTTTAAATCATTTAATTGTGGCGTGGGCTGAAAGTATTTCGAGCAACACACAGCAAACATCTAAAATATAATTAGCAGCACAATCAATTCACCATTACCTGGCGCAAGGATGATTAGCAATAAAGGCGATATTATAAATAACACAATTTATCTATTATAAACAACAAAATAAAACGCACTTTATAATTGAGCCAAAAACGTGACCTTCAAATGGGGTCACATAGAATGTGATTCTAAAAGCGGAAAATATAGTTAAAATTTAAATAATTTAGTTAAGATACAAAACAATTTTGGGTCCAGCAACAGGCAGCAAAAATCTAAAATATAATTAACAACACAAACTATTCACCATTACCTGGCGCAAGGATGGTTAGTGATAAAACCGATTTTATAGATAACACAATTTATCCAATGTAAGAAAGAAAGGGAAAAAAAATAAAATTGAGCAAAAATGTAAACTTTAGATGGGGTCAAGTGAAATTAGATTCTAAGAGCGGCAAAATATAGTTATTACATGGCGCAAGGATGATTGGTGATAAAGGCGATTTTATAAATAATTCATGCATTGTAGGTAAACGAAAAAAAAAACACTTTATAATTGAGCTAAAAACGCGACCTTGGATTGGGTTCACATAATATAGGATGAGAGAGGCAAAATATAGTTAGAGTTCAATAATTTGGTCTAAAATACAATATGGGCCTAGGCATAGGCCGACAGTTGTTTTTGAAACAGACAGCAAAAATGCAAAATATAGTTAGCAACACAAACTATTCACCATTACCTGGCGCAAGGATGATTTGTAAAAAAACAATCTGATAGATAAAATAAATATGTATAGGAAATAGAGTAATTGCATTTAAGCCAATGACGCATACGATAATTGCCAAGAGAAACGTGCACAAATAATCCGAGATTGAACATCACATTGGCAGTTAGGAAACAATTGAAAGTAAGTACAAATTAAAATAACATTATATTTTTATAAATAAAAACGTTTGCTATGTATCCATAATCATATAAAATTCACTGAACGTAGTCAATAATCAGGCGATTGTAAGTTAAATAAAAAACGTGCAAGTAAACTTAACATGAACGCTACGTAAGCACTCAAAAAATATGTTCAAATTAAGGCAGTTACTACTTACAGACTCTGAAATAATGCCCTAGGATTGAAATGGGTTACCTTAGTAAATGGCAAATCATTTTAGGGAGAACGAATGATCATAACACACAGCATCACAGCAATAGAAAAAAAAGTAAATAAAGATAATATTTGCTATATAACAATAATCATATAAAAATGAGTAAATTAACTACAATCAGATAATAGACGGTGGAAATCTGAAAAGTTAGTTATCTGTTTAATCTGTTGACCAGTG
>QLNU02015360.1:119742953-119775967 GCA_006491805.2 Dysdera silvatica | reverse complement strand
TTTTAAATTGAAAAAATTGTAGAAAATATGACTAAAGTATATAATCTAGAAAACAAATGTAATAAATAGTATTTTATTATACTAATGACTTCAGAACAGTTCCAGTTTAGGAGATTTATGGGCCCTATACTTAAAAAATAGAACGGTCACTTTAAGGATATGACAATTGTGATATTCAAGTAATAAACCACTTCTATTTTTTAAGTTTTTTTTTATCTTCAATATTCAGGTTTAGCATTAATAAAAATTACTCGGACATTTGTAAATAAACAAGATTAGAATAACGCTTAAATTTTGATAACTAACTTTAAATTTTAATAACTAACCTACGTGGTTCTGCTTTATGACTGTCAAGTCGCGTCGTTATATCCGATACGAATTTCCCTACTTAGAATCTACGTAGACTACAAAATCGCCGTCGTTATATACGATTTCGTCGTTATAACCGATATATTTAGTATAGAGTAGAATAGCAAACCAAACTTCTTGTAAAAATTCCGTCGTTATATGCGATTGGTCGTTATAAACGATTTTCACTGTATATGGAGTATTTCTCTCTCTCTCCCTCCCTCACACCCACACACACGTACATCAGCCAAACTGTCAGGGAGCGTATATTAAAAAATGTCAGATATTTAATTTGTTCCAAATTTTATTGGTCAGAAAGTTATGTGATTTATTTCTTCTCTGTTGTTATGGATATCATATTCAATATACGTATAAACATAATATATAATTATATTGCTCACTTTGATTCACACATGAAAGCGGAAGGGATTCTTTAAAGTAATCAAGTTCATCAACTCACGCTTTTCGGCTCAGACTAGAGTCATTTTCTTTCATCCAATTCTTATAGGTAAAAAAGCTTGGGTTATATTGACTTAATTACTTTAATTAGCCAATTAACCCCTCCTTGCGCATTCTCGCTTTAATGCGTTAGTTGAAAGTGACAATATAAATATTAAGTTGAGGCCATATTAGCTGTCTCAATAGTTCAGAGGGCGGAACGTCAACATAGAAACATGAACGTCGCTGAATCGCGACCAGCTTGAGACGCGGCCCTTTTTCTGCTTTCAATTCCTACGGGTCAAAGGGCTCTAGTCTGAACTAGAAAACGCCTGTATATAAAATTGGTTACCTTATATTTATTACTTACATTTTATTATACTGCAAAACCATATAATATTTGTGTAACTAAAACAGCAACTGCAGGCTGAAGGCATTTGAATGAAAAACAATTTTTTTTTACAAGGATAAATGAAATTTATCTTACCTAGTTGGGGAAAGTTGACAAAACCGGATATCTAATATTTAACGGTTTGTACGGGATTGTTGGATTAATTGAAATTTATTGTTGTCAGGTTTGGAGGTTCAGCATATAGTGCAATATAACAGATAATAGGCTTACTGAATTTATTGGTAACGGTTTTCTACATATGAGGTGCTTTTTAAGAAAAGGCAAAGTATCCCGTTTTGTCGAACCGGTAGGAAAAAATGAGATAATAACGAAAATCGATGCAAACTTTTGTCGCTTACTATTACTTAAAAGCGATGAAATGATGCATAGAATTGAAGTAAGTTGCAAATGATGGAAGATTCTTTGAGTGTTGCAGCTGTGCGTTGCTTTGCCTCTGCCTTTGATAGATTCTGTTGACTGTTAATAAATCAACGGCTGAGAAAGGGCATAGAATTAAAGTAGCAAAAGAATTGTTTACAAAAGGAGACCATTCGATAGAATGAATGCAGTTTATTTTGAACTTTTGTCAAAATTTCAAAAGAAATGGGTGTTTGGACGAAACGATATAATGAATGGACCGTTCGATAGAATGAATGCAGCTTATTTTGAACTTTTGTTAACATTTCAAAAGAAATGGGTGTTTGGACGAAACGACAAGACGAAATAAGCCTTTTTTTGTTCATACCTTTACCCAAAACCATTTTTTCATTGGTTCATGTGAATTAAATAACACCAAAGAAAAGAAAATATTGCAAAAATGTATTTAGGTGCAAGAGGCAAAAATAAAGGAACGTGAGTCCTCTTCGATTATTGTGCACTCCTCATGAGCCCATTTTTTACAGCTCACGCATTGAAGACACCTGGGCTAAAAAGATGGAATATGCTTGTAAATAAGGTGGCTTGCTTTATCGCGTGAGTTAAAATTGAAAAAAAAAAAAAAAAGTGTAGAATTTAGGCGTTTGTAGTGAAGTTCCAAGCTTTAAGTGAAGCCATCTGATGTTGTAAATTGTCAGCAATTTTAAAGAAAAAATTAAGTCGAAAATAAATAGAAGGCTTTTTAATTGTTATTACTCTAGACGCTCGCAGGTTTCCAAAGAGCGCGTGCTACATTATTTGCAGCCCTGGTGGATTTAAGGGGGCGATGGAGCTCGTCCGCCCCCAAATGAGTCGGGATTATATGATGGAAAAAGAATTGAAAAGTACTGGACACTTGGCTAAAAATAGGAATCGGAAACAAATCGCTCCCCTAATAATATCACCGGATCCGCCCTTGATTTCTAGGCATATGAAATAAGAAAGCAGGGGCTCAAATGTCAAAATCCTAACGTTAATAGAGCGGAGAATATTAAAATGGTAGCCTATATTGAATGATAATACAATTATGGATATACAAATATAAAAATATACGAAAATTCAAACTCGAAATTAAGATTTAAATGACGTTTACATTTAAATAATACCATGCTCCTTCAAGGTTGCTGCGAGATCCAAAATTGGGGGCCTTAGGCCCAACTTGGCCTATACTTAAATCCGGTATTGCGTATATATGCATGTGAGTAATTACGGATATAATAGTAACTACACGAGATTTACTTAGAAGAGTTGAAGAATTCTACAGAAAACTATGTGAAAGAAACAGTGGATTAAACGAAGACTTTGAGATAGTCGAAGGAATAGCTCCGAAAATCTTAAAAGAAGAAGTAGCATTTTCAATAAAAAGACATGGTGAAACGTGTGTATAAAAATGCAAGTGCAAAATTTCGGTTACATAAAGATACCGAAGCTATCAAAATTGGTAAAGGTGTGAGGCAGGGAGATACCATTTCTCCAAAACTTTTTACTTCAGCTTTACAGATGATTTTTCAGCAGATAAATTGGAATGACAAGGGAATAAAAATAAATGGTGAATATTTAAATCATTTGCGGTTTGCTGATGACATTGTTATTTTTTCAACGAACCCATCAGAACTCCAAGACATGGTACAGGAGCTCTCAACTAGAAGTAAAGAAGTTGGACTCAAGATGAACCTACAAAAAACTAAGATCATGTTCAATAATTTCGTAGAGGAAACAAAAATACAAGTTGACAACATTGAGCTAGAAATTGCTGATTCATATATTTACCTTGGCCAGCTGATTTCAATGGATGGCAACATTATGAAAGAACTCAACAGACGTATTAAACTTGGCTGGAGTGCATTTGGAAGAAACAGTTTTATCCTGAAGGGGAAATTGCCTTTGTGTCTAAAAAGAAAGGTCTTCAACCAGTGTGTATTGCCAGTCCTCTCTTATGGATCAGAGACATGGAGTCTAACAGTTGGAGCAATACGAAAGTTACAGACAACGCAAAGGAGCATGGAGAGGTGCATGCTTGGAATAACTAGGAGAGATCGAAAAAGAAACACTTGGGTGAGAGAGCAAACTAGAGTAGAGGACATCATTGTTAAAGTAAAAGGACTGAAATGGCGATGGGCTGGGCATATTGCAAGAAGAACTGATCAACGATGGACAACAGAAATTCTGAACTGGATTCCAAGAGACCACCGAAGACCTAGAAAACGTCCTCAAACTAGATGGGTGGATGAAATAAGAAAACAGGTTGGGGTGACGTGGAAGCGAATTGCTCAGGATAGACTTGTGTGGAAAGCATTTGGAGAGACCTTCATCCAGCAGTGGATAGATAATGGTTGAATATGATGATGATGATCACACGAGATTTATATATAAGCCAACTTGGCCTATGCGTAAACTTCGGAAATAAGCAATTTGTTAAATTATGGAGGTGGATATGCAGCTGTAGCAAGTCTTTCGAATACATTCTAAGCATACTTACATTACTTACTTACATACTTACAATTCATATCGAGTGATCACGCAGGAAAGCACGTAGCTAGGATTTTGGTAAGGGCGGGGTCGATTTCAAAAAAATTATAAATTTAATATTTAATTATTTAATATACCTAATTAACATAATTAACATGGTTAATTAATTAATTATAACTTTAATAATTAATTTTACTTCTTCAAGTGAAATATTCTTAACACTTAGGATTCATGACTAGCAAGGGAGTGCGGAGAAGAATGGCCCATGGGGCTATAGAGCCCCCCTCCCCCCCCAAACAAATGAAAAAAATTAACATTAAAAAGTACAAGGTAGCGATTCGCACCCCCCAAAAAAACTTAATAAGATACTGCATACGCCACTAATAGAGAAAGTAAATGCTTCTAATTTCATCATGAACACAAGTAACAGCTTGTTGGTTGCTTTGAATAATAAATGGGAAAAACATTTTTGTATGAATTTAATTAGAAATTATGCCATTTGTGTCCGTTACACATGTTTGGAAGTCATAAAAAAAATAAAATTACAATATCAACCTTCTTTTCTCCATTCGTGCCATAACGCTTAATGCGTCATCTTCTTTAAAAGATATAATATATGGACATCAGTGCTAAGCCAGTTAATCGTTCATTACCCATCCTGTTCCTAAAATAAGATTTATTCTCTTGAGGGTTGAGAATTATCTCTCAGCTTTGCATGTAAAGACTGGTAAGACACAGAATAGATGTCGAAAATTTGGATAGCATTTCTTATCATAAGCATCTATTATAAGCATAATTCGAGATGGTAAGGCAGATTTCTTCGTAGATTAGATTTCCATTTTTCTCACCACAAGATGCACCCTGCTTGGGGTGTTGTTTCAGACATCCTATGTTCACAGTAAACTTTCAGTCTTTTTGATTATTTCTACATTATTCGGTGTATAGTTTTTCGGAAACAACATCTCGATGGCAGATAAATCTCTATTTTGATTGAATCTTTGTTCAAGACTCACAATAAGTCCATCGACAGATGGTAAAAAACTGACCTTCTTTAATACTTCTTGGGAGATTTATGTGGGCACTTGTCATGTTTTGCTTTTTCGTTTGTCTCGGGACATCAATATGAGTTTTGGAAACAGTTTTACCAACAGCTACAGCTTTCTGAAAGATCTTATGAAACTCATTCTTATCTTTATCGCCAGTGTGAAGATTCTTTAATATTTGCAGAATATCTTCACTGAACTTGCCGCAGAAGCTAGTTCGTGCTAAAGATCTTGGAAGTATACTGAAAGTGATAATGTGAGGCTAAAAATGTAGTTACAAACAAGCATAGATACAATAAAGCTTCCTTTCTCCATGGCGAATGGAAGTTGTGACACAGTGCTTGAAAATGACCAGTTATTTTCTGCAAGCTGTTGAAAACTTTGAACTATTGCAGCAAGAAGCTCAACGTAAGTATTTACAGTGACCCGACGCTCAACAAACCTTGTTCTACAAAACCCCCACCCCAATCTCGATTTTGTTTTTATTCTGGTAATATCTTAGAAACGTTTTCTTCTAAAAGGTTCCCTGCTTGCGTCTAAATAATTGAATTGCCTCATTTAAAACTCCAAAGCCATTTGAGATTAAAGGCACATTAAGAAACTCAGTGAGAACTAAATTTAGATGATGACTTTCGTAGTGAACGTATATCGCTTTTAGATAACATTTTAGAATTTTTATTTGAGCACCATTTTTGTTTCCGCTCATTGTAGAAGCTCCATTATATCCCTGACCAGTGAATTTGTCTAGATCAATGCCTAAGCAATTGCAAGTACCCAAAAATTTTCCAGCCACATTCTCTGCAGATAAATCAGTTAATGGAAAAAAGGTTACAAATTCTTCACTCAGTGAAGGATGGTTTTCGTTATATATCTGATACATATTGAAAACTGTTCCTGGGCAGAAACATCAAGAGTTTCTTCTCCAATAATAGAGAAACACTCTGCATTATTGACATTTTTAACTATTTCTTCCTGAATTAGCTGTCCACAAATGCCTATAATTTCATTTTGAAATTGTGGATCGAAGCAAGATTCATTTTTGGAACCGTGGGGTAATGTGTTTTTGCAAAAAGCCCAGTACATAATAACGACACCCACAAGTTTTCTTTAGTAGGAGACAATGAGGCAATAGCCCTAGTTCTTGTCCAGTCACTATTGAAGCGAGCTTACAGACCAACCACGATCGTCGTAACAACCGAGGCTCTGCTATTTCGGCAACCGTGATTGATTTGTGAGCTCGTCTGCGAACGTTTGCTTCAATAGCGACCGGACCAGATTTGGGCCCGATGATAATTCGGGCAGCAAATATGTAAATAACTACGAAGAAACATATTACCGATAATTTCCGATGTAATCACAGATTTAACGATCTCAATTTTATCCAAAAAAGGAAGGGAAGAGGGTGTTGAAATAAAACGGAAGGCGGCTAAAGAAAATAAAATTTCCAAAAAATGGATTCACTTCATCCCTTAATATTTCGCTTGCTCTTTTTGTTTTCAATTTTTTTTCCTGAAGCGGGGGTCTGTACCCCCAGGATCCCCCTTTTCCTCCGTGCTTGACGCAGGTAGCTCCATACACTTGATATTCTCTTCAAAAAAAGAAAGTGCTTTACAAGATGTGATCCGTGTGAGTGATAATTTTCTTTATAAGAATAATGTATCTCCAATAACTGCAATATAAGGTACGTATTGAATCTAAAGATGATATCCCTATATTTCTATTTGGTTATTATACCACTCCTGAAAATATACAGGTCGGTACGACCATTCATGCAAATGCTACCCAAAATCATCTGCCCACTTTTACCATACCGATGCTTTTTTTTACACAAAACGAAAATTGTCTCTCCATATGAATATTCGCCTATTGTCAGGCTGCAACTTGAATCGTGACTCGTCTGTGAAAAGAACATTGCTCCAGTCTCGTCACATCCTCAGTCATAATGTTCCAGCGTCTGTTTCTTAGGGCAGAAATATGACATGCTGTTAACAGAACCCAAATTATAAGTCGACGGGCACAAAGGACAATATTGTATAAGCAACACAACTTATAACCGGCATATACATACTGAATACACATCTGTACATACGTACTGGCTATGCCTATCAATAATAACTAAGTAAAATTTTTTAAGATCATTGAAATGGAATGGAGTGAATAACCAAATAAAATAATTAACCAGATTCTCTAGCTACGTTCATTTGAATTTTTTTCAAAGTTAAAGATGGCTTGCATTGCGCAACATCCATTACTCCCGCAACTTTAGGCACCTCACTTGGCCGAAATCAACTTCGAATAATATGACAATAGTCTTTTAATATGAGGTCACGTTAAGGCTTACGATTCTGTTCAATATGGTGTATCGAATAGTTTTGGAATAGTAAGCTTTTAAATAATCAAATCCGTTACTATAAAGTTTTTATAATACTTCTATATGTGTTTTTACGACAAAAAAAGCTTCTTTTAATATTTGCAAAATTATATTAATAACCGCATTTATCTTTCGCTAGGTGTAGTGTGAATTAATATAATAGAGAAATAATTCTTTAGGAAAAAAATATTTCCAGGGTTTAGAGTAGGATTTTTTAAACGAAATGCGAATAAACAAGCTCGTTAAAAATATTAATACCATGTATATATATATATATCATTTATCCCAGAAACTAATTGGAATTAAACAAAAATATTTCAGAAATTTAAGTTTTCTTTGATAGAGAGAATTTTAATTGTGGAGAAACTTTATGCTACGTTTACAAAAAGTTTACCTGTAATTGGTTATCTAAAGTAGCTTATATTAGAAATGCTTTTGAGAAAATTAATAGTTGACTTTTTAAAAAATTTATGGATTAGATTTAAAAGGAATTTTAAATTTTAATTTTTTTGACTTTATTTACTTCAATTCTATGTATTTTTACTCGTTTTTTAACAGTCTTATCAATTGTTGAAAAAATTAGAAAAATATTAAATTTAAAGTGCGCTTTAAAATACCTTTTTTTGTCAATGTTATTTAATCAGCATATTTATGTACAATTTCAATGGCATTCGATCAGTAGCGAGGATCTCTAATACGCTGACAAAGTCTTGCATCATGAAAGTGAATTATTTAGGCTGTAGAAGTAATTTTTTCATCTTGAGGCTTCTCAGAAATTTAAATTTATTTGTGCTTAGTAGAGAATAACGAGATGAAGTGAACGAGAAGCTGAAAACTTGTTCAAATCGATTCCTTCAGGGGAAAAAGCTGACGTCAAACCAGTCGAAAATTGATCGAAAATCGATTTCCCGGGATATTGGCAGTATCGGTACAAACCTCCAAATGATATCTTCCCGCCTCTCGTTGCATTTATTAAATGTTGCCTGTTTTCTCTATTAAGCGGTAAATAGCTTCTACTCAATTGCCTGGAAACGCAAGCATAATTTAAATTTGAAGGCCATTCTTCGCTCTGTTTTGTATGAAGGGCAACAACTTCTTTTCTGATTTAATAACCTTTGTTTATTTTTAAATGTACAGTATCCCAAGAGCAGCACCGACATCTTTATCAAGGAAACAGACAATATATCGAAGGGAAGAAAATCATATTCCTCTGCTAATTTGAGGATCTTCCGTGTTATAGTATCCATCTTTAGGCAACTGTCGTATGTAAAATGATACGAAGTATCCTTTTCTGCTAATTAGAGAAGGGTACTCCGTATCACCTTTCAGTTACTTAAAGAAAAATCGTGATATATCGATATAATCTGCTGAAGCAAGTGCAGATTTATGAGCAGGGCAAAATTAAGAATCTTCTAATTTTAAGTTCTTGTTGATGACTCACCATGACACGTCATTAGCGTTTATATCTTTAGACATAAATTTGACTCTCAGCTTCAGATCAAGTGTCCATGAAAATTTTCAGAATATACTGCGAGAGAAACGAAGGAAATGGTGGTAAACAAGTTCATAAACAAATTTCGATCTTCCTTCTACCCAGAATATATACGTTTATTTTTAGTTGTAATTACGAAAAGGTATTTGATTATGTACTGGACATCGTCTGGTCATATTGAGGTTTTCGCTCCAACCATTAGCACGTAATCATTCTAAAGAGGAGGGATATATCTCTTGAAACAATTTTCAGCTAATTTTTAATATAAAACTGTGATTGATTGTTTTTTACTCATTAATATACTTTGTACAGTGGTTTTCCCAATCGTATCTTTCAATGTTTTCCGCCAATCCCTTTTTCAATCTTTTTCTCCCATGTACCGGTTTTAAGCAGCATGGAAACAAATTAGTTTTTGACGTTTGTATATCTTGCATATAGAAGCATAAGGCCTTTTATAATTAGCATTTGTTGAAGCTCGCTTATTTCTACAATATTTATTTTCCTAGTTTTTCTAAATGGCACGGACTTCATAAGTTATTATTTTGCTTAACGCTTTTCATTTTGTAACCCTGCGCCCCAGTGGTTATGATTTCAGTAACCTCAGTTGTGTGTAAATTTATAGCAGTTTGGATATCATGCTAAGCAGTCGGTCTTATCCCAAAGCGTTGTCTTGGGATATAAAATGTGCAACCATGGATTTTGTGACTCCAAAGGTAGACGAAAATAGGAGTGCACATTAACTTGTGATTCATAAATATTTTATTCATGAACTTGTATTTTCTTTACGATAATGTAAAGCGGCAACTATTATCCCTGTCTTACGGTTTCGGGTTCGATTCCTGAAAAAAAAATACGGGTCATGGTTCAGAGAATGCACGTGAGGGCATCGATTCTCTCGTATCTAATTCTATGCGTAGTAACAATAGGATACACTGTCAACTCATGGCCTGTTATGAGATATTAACAGAAAGCCTAAAACTTCATTTTGGTACTACACCTAATACACTGGCGTCCAAAATTAAGGCCACACTCAATAGGAGAGGTATATATTTTTGCTCTGTAACTTCCGACGTGCTTTATTTATAAAAAATCATTTTATAGAAAATTAAAGAGCTATAAACACTTAACATAATTACAAAATAAATCAAAATTTTCTAGGCACCCTATGAAAGAGAATCCACGATCAAAAATGGTACATAAATTAAAGGTAGAAAACAAAAATCAGTAAAAAACAGATTTAAGATAAAAAAAATTGCTGACTTAAACGTCAACAATCATTTTCTAATAATTTTGCATGTTTATGTAAGAAAAATTGTCATTTTAAGTAAGTTTTTTACCAATTTCCTGTTTTTTTTGCAACCTTCAATTTTTTGTAACATTTTTGATCGTGGATTCTCCTTTATAGGATAACTGAAAAAATTCAATTTGTTGTAATTCTGTTAAGTGTTTATAGTCCTTTAACTTTCTGCAAAATGATTTTTTTATAAATAAAGAACACCAAGTGTTATAGAGCAAGTATCCTCCTCAAGCGTCTCCCACTGAAATATAATTGACTGTAACCTTAATTTTGTACACCAGTATATAATAGAGTCTAATGAGATTCGGGGACATCCTTAAAATTATTGGTATATCCAGGGATCTGTGAACTCTTGTCGAGCAAATTCTCAGTTAAATCATGTTTCCGTTCCTGATAACATTCGCTTACTTTCCGCATGCAGTAAAATATATACAGGGTTAACCAAAAAGTTTGTAAAACTTTAAAAATTCATAAAATCATCTCATTGAAGTACGATAAGTATTGTCTAAAATTTCCTTTTAATATAATAACAAATTGTAGTTCAAAACGAAAGGTGGCGCTTTAGACATTCGAAACACAATGAAAATGACGACCGTGTGTTCAATTTGTTCATTACACCAGCAATTGTACAATGTGACCTCCACCACACGGTGTGACACAATTCAGGTGAGCGACAACACTCGTAACTGTGGAATACAGCCACCAACGTGAAGTTTACAAAAATATTGGGAGATTCAAGCAAATGTTATGTGGATTTATACATTACAATCAAGTAAAAATGCAATTTATTCCAAATTACTGGGCTCGGATCCCACGGGCTCATTTAACTGTACGCCCATGAGTACAGCATGTCCGAATGTATGTAATTTACCTAACGCTGAATGGTATCCTTCGATTTCGACAATGTTAAAGGGCTTAACTGATAAATTCGAAACTCTAAACTCCTCGTAATTAAAAATCAATTGGTGTCAAATCTGGAGACCTAGGGGCCACAGGATCTTACGGCACCTATTGATAAATCTGTTTTAACCGAAAGTGGGGATCAGAAATACCTTAATGGTCAACGTAGAGTTTTGAAAGTTGTTGGGAGGGCTCGAACACGTATTATGTACATTTAAATATTGCGATATATGCAAAATTTCAATTTATTTCTAGTTATAGGGAGGGGGTGGGCTCGGGCCCCATGGGTCCCACATAACTCTATGTCTACTCCTTCAATGTAACTATGATGTGAGCGGATGCCCCATTCTGCATAAACTTTGAGCAAGTTGTGTCGTCTTCGCGAAAACAAAATGTGATATCCACTGTAACATCGCTTTTCCACACATCAAGTTATGCTGTACTCTAAAGTTACGGTTGTTGTCATTCGCCTAAATTGTGTCATACCTTCTGGTGGAGGTTATGTCAAAATCTTGCTGGTGTAATAATACACAAATTGAACACAGTTATTTTCCTTATCTTTTGAATGTTTAAAGCACCACGTATCGGTAACCTTAAACTACAATTCTATACTGCCAAAAAGCAAATCAACAAATAAACCACATCCAGACAAGACTTATCGTACAAACCGTAATTTAATGCGATGGTATTTCCGCTTTTTTACGAAATTTTGAAGTTTTTACGGACTTTGGGTTTGCCCTGTATGTGATAACATTTGAATAAGTGAAACTACGCTAGCACTTAAACTCTTTAGCGAATATATACCGAGAAAAGCCTATCATTAGTCACTCTCTTTTCCTTTACAAAAATAACTTATTACCTCAATAGGCTCAATTCCAAATTTAGGAACACTACTTTAAACCTGAGGGCGGGTAGAAACCTAACGAATCCTGCTAAAACTCTGCAACATCAAAGCCTGATTCTAAGTACCTTCAGCATTATCAAACGAGGACTGGAGATTTATTTAAAAGTGCATTTACAAATGCATTTATTTAAAATCATCATTGAAAATTTGCAACCGCAAAATATAGAGGGCACTACTGATGATGTATGATATTCTTTCGATGTTGAGCAATACAAATGTTGAGTTATGATAAAAGCGGGAAAATCCTCTGAAGGTTACATTAGGAAAAAGTATTTGCAGTACCAGTTTTGAAATGTCCATTGTCAGACTTATGAAAGGAAAATAAACTTAACTGTATTTCAGCAAAATATTGGGGTAAATGATAAGTGGCTTACTTGTTATGGTAACAAAATTCAGTTCCAGCGATATAACGGGGTCTTTCCAAGTCATGGGCCTTACGGATCTTCGAAGCTCGACGTCTTAAATAAATAACGGCAGCAATAATAGCTGTCAGAATGACAGCACCCCCTACTGTGCAGCCAATTATGACCCATAAGTATAATCCTACGGAGATAAAATAAATAATGGATAATAAAAGACAAATTATTTCAAATATCGCTGACAATTTTTTTTTATTTTAAACGTAGGCAATATCGTCAAAGTACACTGTAAGTAAAACAAAAATTCTGGTAATATACATGTTACATTTTTTAAGTCCCCTTAAAGTATTTAAATATCAATATTTTTCTTTGGAAAAGCAAAGCACATAAAATATCGATGCAATGAAATTTTCTCTAATGAACTTTTGATTGACTTAACTCTTATGCAAAAATGTGGATGGAGTATTATATTAGTTTATGTCAGCCATTTTCAACCTTTTTCATCTCACAACACACCAAAGCTAATTACTAAAATTCTGCGGCACTCCAAAATAACATATTTTTAGCCGATTTGATAAAAAAAATAAAAAATAAGTATAATTTTGATCTATAAAATATTAATAATAAGCCGTATCTTTAAGCAGTATATAATCTTTAAGCACATATCTCGGTCTTCTTGGATGTGCCAGCAGACAGCTTGTTGGACTGCTAGCTCAGTTGATTTGTTAATTTATTGTGTTCTTCGGAATAGTTGACCACCGTTCCATTATACCCTATGGTTGTGTTGGCTGTTGTTATTTTTTTACTTGAAAATATCAGGGAAACGAGGTTTGTGCCTGTGACTTGATAGTCAGATATTGCGTATTTTAGAAATTCTTGCGATACATCTGTGGACATCTCGAGACACACCGGTAGAAAATCACTGTTTGATTCAATGCGGTTATGCAAATGTTTTTTGACATAAACAAATGAGCGATGCATTCAGCAACGACATGTTTACATTGAAACAAATTGCATTGGTGCTAATTTCGATTTAAACACATTTTTTTACTGATAAGTGTTTATGCAATTTCTAAATTTTGAATATTAATTATTGTTTTGTTTTTCAGTCAATTTTATAAAAAAATGTCTACCTACAATGGTGGAGAGAAGTTTTACTAATCTTGTTAATTTATTGTGCACCCAGGCAGGAAAAGTGTCAAGCCTTTTGAAGGTTCTAAAATGTATTACCTTTTCTTCTTTCAGTAAAATCCAATCTATGAAGTTCAAAGACGAAATCCTTATTCTCCAACGCCAGGGAAGGGGCGGAGGCTATATTAAGTTTCTTGCGAATGCAATCGATCGTACATCAACCAGAGAAAAAGTTCCTTTAAATTCCAGTTAAATGAGCACAAAAATATGTGGGAAATGCCGAACTTCAAAAATCCTTTATTTTGCAGTGAGAATGTAAACGTTATTTTAAGTTCAATGAGACGTCCATTGTTTGTAAACTCAGATCACATTTAGGTGATATTTACTGGGATTTTTTTTATTTATGCACAATGAAACAACAGCGTAAATGACCGTAAACCTAGCCTCAGCTTTAGCAATGAGTGGAATGCCCTTTTTTAGATTTTAATTACTAATATCGACTACTTTTCGGTTTGCCTCTCATTTCTCAGCATTCAAAATATTTTCCGCCAATAGATGGCGCTGCTGCCAGACAACCAACAACAGCATGAAATGGCAATATTTCGCGTTCATTGAAACTTACTCCATTCAATTTCTGATGGAGGACAGCGACGTCTTTGAGACAGGTTGATACGCTCAAAACAGGGTCCAAATTTACACACAACATTATAACTTTTTTTCCAACGCCCACCATTGGTAGCTACCTTTAACCATATTGATGTCTGGCAGTTTTTAACTGTTAGCTGAAGGTGGAATATTATCAGTCGTTTCTCCACAAGGGCACCATACAGGCGATTGACATCACCCCAAATTTCCATATGATCAAGATTACTTGGGAATCAAACGTAAACTCAGCGGGTCACCATTATCAGCGGTGAGTATACTTTCTGCACCATTGGTACGCTCACAACATTGTTACTAACTTTGATAATTTTGTGTAGGACTATGCCGATTTTAAGCTTACTAAAGCTAAAGAAGTTAAAGTATTACGGATACATAGTGAGAGGAGAAAAATACAAGAACACCAATTAGCACTAGAGAAAAACATCATAGGGAAGAAACCTAGAGGCAGAAAAAGAGGAGGATAGATGGACGATTTAAAGGCTTGGGGAGGACTAAGTATAGAAGACATTATCCATGTGAGCAGAAACAGGAAACTGTGGTTCATATTGGCCGCTAATCTCCGAGTCGGGAAAGGCACTTGAAGAAGTAGAAAACTAGCTACCAAGCATTGAGAATCTTTTTATAGGTGAAAATGCTAACTGAAAGCCCCACTGTCTTTGAGGAAAGAAATGAACGATTGGATTTTGGATCTTTAAAACATATGTTTTAAAATTGCATCTATAGCGTTTATCTTGCTAAACGGACAGAACCATCTAAAGTAATAAAAAAACATTGAAATGTTCTTCTAATAGCATTTTCAAGACACTATTCATGCCAACTCTAATTTTATTAATATCTGATATATGATCTATATATATCTGAATTTTATCAATAACTTTTTACTCTTCTTAACACCGAAAACTATCTCTCTCTAATTGCATTTGAAGTGGCGTTCGCCCTCAACCGCGCAGGGCCCAAGATATTTGTTTTCTTTTACTCATGCTATATTCCATCCCTGCATGTTGCTATTTATGTAATCATATTTCTTCAATTCCCTTGATTTATGTTTATTCATGAAACGGAAACTTGCTTTAATCCTTCAAACGTGCTTTAATCCTTCAAAATGTGCTTTAATCCTTCAATGAAACAAATATTACATTTGAATACGAAAAAAAAGATGTAAGAATTGTGTTCTAGTTAATCAAAGCCATGTCGAAGGTGTGACAAAAGAAGCAGTTGCCTCAGGTTAAAAGCTTAATGAGACACCAAATGAGGTAACGTGGGACTGTATTGTGGTTCTAGGCAGGCATTCATGTGTTAGAATTATTCGTGGTAATTCCGACACCCACGTTTTTAGCTCAAACTAGAACTTTTTTTGTTATAGGAGAGAAAGAGGCATCGTCTCCGACCTAGATTCGAATTAGGGTCTCTCCGTTGAGGCCAGAGCGCCTTAATCGTTAGGCCATCGAGGACGGGGAACAACATAATATAATAATTATGGTTATCATATAAATAATTAATAATTTACAATGGAAAGTGTTAAAAACTAATATTTTCTGGGGCGCGTTATTTTACAGTTTTGCCCTAGGTATGAAAAACTCTCCGCACAGCCCTGAAGTTATTGAAAATAAAATTTTTAAACGGGGGAAACATAAAACGAGCACAATCTCAACTGAAAGATGTTTGCGGCAGTATAACTATTGCTGAATATATCTTTGGATTTATTATTATTTCCAATTATTTCCAATAGGGAATTTCTTTATTTACAAGATGGACTACAACCTATTCATCAGAAGCTAATTAATTTTCAGTAACGTTAAATCAAATTAAGAAATGATATAAAAGCTATTTACATAGTACGATATTTTAGGAAGATGAAGATTATCAAAAATTGAGTCATTACTTGGATACTTTTGCTTTCAGGAAAATATACGTACATTTTATAAATAGTTGCGTAGTTTGCATATAATATATATCGGATAAAAGTTACAATGTACAACCTATGCACATAAATTAAAATATCCATTTATTAAAACTATACATATATATGCTTTGTATGCAATTAATAAAATAAGAAACCTATAAAATGTAGCATATTACTTTAGCGTTAAGGGAAGCTGAAGTTTGCGAAAAATAACTTACGTTGCTGGTATGCGTTCTTGAGAGGTTTTATTAGAAAATGCTGAAAACTCATACGCTTTCGTACAAATACATTATGTCCACAAATAATATCAAAGCATGCAAAACAAAAATAACTGAAAGAAAGCAGACACATAATGAAGAGGGCAAACACAATCCAGCCGATGATGACCAAGGTAAGAAATCTAATGGGAGTATACGCCTCACATAACAAAAGCTATCTTAAGGATATCGTAACCAAAGATTCCCGTATCTATTAGAATATTTATGGGATGTATCTTTCTGAAGATTCCTATTTTGTTATGCTTTAGGGGCCTGTGCTTTCATATCCTGTCTATCGCCAATAATTCACGGGGTTGCGATAGATGTGAAATAACGCTGTAGGAACAATAAGTAACAACAATATGCAAACTGTAAAAAAAAAACTATTTAGCGATTTATTTGTATAGAATATGTAATAGCATCTAATAAGGGAGTGTATAAGTCAAAATCTGAGTGGGGAAGGAGAACTGATGATGATTTTTATACCTATTATATTTTTCTATTCATCAGGGGCATCAACTAGAAGAAAATATTGGGGGTCTTGATTGGAAGAACCCGCATGTATAATTTGAATTCTCCAAATTCAAAGACCCTATCCTTGACTTTGATTTTTGGGGAATTCATTGTATTCTTTACCGATGTGACCAGAGGCGTAGCCAGGGGGAGGTTTTGGGGTTCTAACTCCCCTCGCAATGAAATTTTGTAGGAATATATGATATCATAGGAATATATGAGTTGTAGCTCTGTAACCCCTCCCATTAAGCCTATAACCCCCTTATGAACTTTCTGCCTACGCCACTGAATGTGACCATACCTATATTGGCCAAATACGGAGAAACCTTCGAATTCGTCTAGAAGAACACGATGCTTACGTTCGGAAGAACTCCATAGATCTGCTTTGGCTAAATACTCGTGGGAATCCGATCAAAACATTTTATTTCATAAAGCGCAAATCGTCCAAAACGTTTCCTCTCAACTTAACTTTAATTTTTTTGAGGGGATACATATCATCGCCAACGCAGATATCGCCTTTAATGATCAAATGCCATCTAATTTTTTTCGCCCTTTTAAAAGAACTTTCTCCCCACTTCGAACAATAATTCCACATCCAGTGTTTTTACTGACACTCAGCTTATTTCATCTCATTCGGATTAACCTTTATATTACCAGAGACGCTTCTTCAAACTCATGTTCCACTACTAGAGACGTTTCCTCTAACTCACTGTCTAATTTCTTGTATACCATATTTTTAACCTATACATGTAACCGTCGTTTTTAAGTTTGTAAAACTCGTTGGCATCGCGCGTTGTGTTGTATTATTTGCTGTTCTGACGAAAATAGTCCAGGGCTATTGAAACAGCTGTGAACGATTAAATTTATTATTCAACTGTGTTAATTTGTTGTCCTCAATCATTTCACCATCTTCAGGTTTGCTGGGTTCGACTCCCAATAAGCTTGGTTTTGTGTAAATGTATCGTGCTTCGGAGTCACGTTAGGCCATCAGTCTAGTCTCAAATGACCCACAGAGCAGTCTTGGACTGCACGATAAAAATTATTTAGGTGTCGGATTTTTCTGCCAATTTAAAAAGAAATTGCCGATGGATGGCGCCTTCGACATTTGAAAGACAATAAAAATTAGTATTGTGTGTTCACTTTGCGTATTACATTAATGTGTTTAATATAAATATTAGTGTAGGCATTATGGTGCAATATACAAATTAAATAGAGAGAGAGAAAGAGAGGGATAGTAAGAGAAATAGTAATGATTTTCGTTGTGTTTCATATGTCTAAAGCACCATTTATCGTCGAATTTTAAACTACAATTTTTTATTCTGCGACAAGAATCCCACATCCAGACAACGTTTATCGTACAAACCGCGCCTCAATGTAATGATTTTTCCTTCCATTTTTTTGGACAGGAAATTTCAAGATATATTATCTGAACAAACTACCTACACATAGTAAGCCTGGGTACTTCGCGCAACCTGTTCTAATCCTATCCCTCAAATGTAAAAACACATATATGATAATAATAATAATAATAATAATAATAATAATAATAATAAATGCGTTTATAAAAAGAAAACTTACAGAACGACAAATTTTGACAACGTCTCACTTACCCCAAAAAGTAATGTGCTGTGAATGCATAAAGTAAGAAAAACTAAACCATCTCACACACAGAGACGAACTATTGATAATGGCTTGTGATTCACATTTTCTAAAATAATATTTCGTAAACTCATAATATACCACAGACGACTAAAAAGAATTCGCGCACCATAAACACGATACAAGGAAACCACCTATAAACTCTCAGATCATAACAGACAATACAAAGCCACAAGCAGACCGGAAATAACTCGAGTTGATGAATCACGTAAGAAGACATAATAATAATAAGTATACCTACCAATATCTAGGACACGTACACAGGGAAAATGACAAAGCACCAATCTCTCAAGCATGAAATTAAAGGGACATAGAAAATGTAAAAACTAGACATCCTTTCGATATGTCTATCAATGGCTGGGATAAGACCAGAGGGCATGGCAGTATTGTTCCGGATCATATGAATAAAAGCCCAAGTGCTTAGTTGCTGAAGATTATAAAGATTATCACATTTTCAACTATATAGATAACATTTAATATTTTTGCAGTTCATAATTTAAACAGCGACAAAATTATGACCACGCTTTTACAGCGCTTAATGTTAGAATAACGTAACTAAAATAAATAAATAGTAAATAATAGTAATAAATAGTAAGTAATTAAATAGCAGTTATCTGTATGTTTTTATTTTTACTCCATTATTTCAAGGATTTTATTAATATTTTTAAAATAAATTATTTAATAATAATTATATAATTTAAAGTTTTTACATTAACTTATATAACAAAGTTTGAGATTTTGTCAACGTTAAATACGGACGTTAAATAAATACAGTCGAACCTTGTTAAAACGAACACGCTTAAGACGAATTACTTTTAATATGAACCATTTTCTGAAGTCCCGTCAAATTGTATGGGAATCCCCAGGTTATTTTTTCCTTTAATACGAACATGGTTAAAACGAAATACCGTTTACCACGACCTGATAAACAATGGCCCTTGGAAAATTTCTCCCGGTTAATACGAACGAAACGCGATTTCCGAGATCAGACCTTCTCACTGATGATTTCAACAGACTGTAGTTGCCAGAATAAAATATATGGGAGTAGTAACTTTCATGTGCAATTGCATAACAAACATTTCCTGTTGGTGTTTACATGTGATAAGAATTGAAAAGCATTTCCTGTTACAACAAATTTGTTAGAAATAACATAGAAGACATCATAACGGAAAAGAGGGTTAAATTCGATATAACCGATGCACAAGCTTGTGAAATTCTTCTCGATTCTGTTATATTTGATGAATATGTTTCAATGGACAACGATATCATGACCTGCGGTGTTTCAATGAACAACGATATCATGACCTGCGGTGTTTCAACGGACGTCGAAATAGTTAATGCAGTTAATGGCACAATAAAATCCTTGTCAGAAATAATCACTATTTTTTGGATACTGATGGAAAAAACATTGATAACTCTGAAATTTCAAACGAAAATAGTAATAGTGTGATGGAGACCTTCACTCTGCGTTGCAAACTGTCCATCGTTTTGTGATGCAAGAAGCAGATTCTGGGGCATCTCTAGATTGCGGATGGACTTGATAATTTTTGGCGACATTGTGCTGACAGAAAGCGAAAACAATCTGCAATTAGCAGTAGTGTAGTAATTCAAAACTCATGGAGTGGGGGCTCAACTGGCTTTAATTAAAGAAAATTCTGTGCGCTGCCTTAGAGAAAATAATGTGTTTTGATATACAATGAGGGGACTTGAGCCCTCTAGCCCCCTTCCCTACGCTACTGGCAATTACTGAATTTCTTTAAAGTGCACTATTACAATTTAAAATTTTTTATGGCACAGTATGTAATCCGGAACAAATAAATATTTACTAAACCATAGTATATATATATAGTAAAACAAGGATTTTTCGAATGCATCTACTGCACATTATATCCGTGTTAAAGGTACGTATATATTATTTTTAAAATTATGTGTATGCTAAAATAACATAATAATACTGATAAAATACAATAAAATACAGTAAGAAATTAATAACATATATATAATAGCAAAATGTGCATATGATAATCAAAGATGAAATAAATAACTTAGTAATACGATCCCCCATTTATTACGGATAATACGAATTACTGTTAATACGAACAGATTTTCTGTTCCCTTTGGTGTTCGTCTTTATGTGGTTCGACGGTAATTTGATTAGTCATTTATTATAGTTAATTATATTTGACTTAATTAACCACCTGGCCTCCGGAGCCGTATACAGGGTGTTCCAAAAACATCGAGTCAAAAGTATATAGTCGTGATCCTTGTGCAAAATGGACCATAACGGCCCTGTACATGGGGGGTCGGAGGGTCGGAAACGAATATCCACGGAGTTATGCATACTTTTATTTAGAGTAGCAGAGGCGGGATCTATAATGACCAATGGAGCTTACCAACGAAGAACTACTCCGCCTGTATTTCTCAACTCCGGCGCGGGGTTGCTAAATTGCTAAATAGCAGCGACGAACTGGTTTCGAGGTGTGTTGGCATTTTTTGTGGTTGCTGAGATTGGCGACTTGATTTTATAATTAGCGCAATTTCATAAATAAAGATTTTAGAGCTCCTATGTAGGGCTGGCAACTTCACACATTGGTGCACTACGAACATAGGGGACTCCTAGGGCCATGAGAGCCCTCTTGGTTCAAAAGCAAGAAGTTTAGTTTGAAAAATAAAATTATCAAGACTCGCAACACCGATTAAAGAAGTTTGCCTAAGGAGTGTTTCAATTTTTGCTACGAAGGGCAGGGTGCGTTGCACAGGGGCCCGTGCGGCCAAGGGCGCCCAGTACTAAAAGGACAAACTTTCCACCCAGCATACGTTAGCAAGAGTCCGTAAAATGGACGCTTTACCAGCTGCGCTACTGGGACGTCGTCCCCCACCCTGCAGTTTAAAATTACTTTGCGCACTTCCATACAAATCGCACCCCACCTCTGGGATTCGTACTGGATCCATCAATGCCCTCCACCTGCCAATCATAAACTTTTATGCTCCAAAGATTCTTTTCTTTTCGTTCATGTTTTACCGTCGAAGAAATCAAAAGTCTGTGCTGCAGGTAAATAATAAATAGCTTGAAAATAAAAATAAAAGTTAGTATCGAAAAATTACCCTTGATCCAGTAGCGTACGCAGAAAATTTCTAAAGGAAAGAAGTTTGAATGAGAGGGTTAACCTCTATATCACAACTTGGGTCCCATAGACCTATTGCTAATTTTCTCCCAATTGCGGGGGTGTTATGGCCCACATCCACCCCCGTTCCGTATGCCTGTGCCATGATTGATCCTAAATTATGACCATGGGCGTGAGCATGGGGGCGCAGGGCTTAGATTTCCATTTACCATGGAAAAAATTAAATACGGAAAAAGACAGTGGTTCAGTTCGTAAATAGCTTGCCAAAAATTCGACATTCTCGCCAAAAACTGGCGACGGACAAATTTAGGAAACTAAATTCAAGGGGCGAGGCCAAACTTTCAAACACAATTTTCATTGGCTCGAAATTGTTAACTCCCACCTTCCAGAGATGCACAGCTAATAAGATACCAATTTCTTGATAATATAGCCCAGATGCAGTGTATTGGACAACTAAGTGCATTATGGGAGTAAATTTTCTTTTTCATCCACTCATGATTTATTTGTTTATAGTCATAATTCTATGATATTCATTTTCGACCCCCACCCCATGTAAAGGGCCATTACGGTCCATACTGCACAAGGGTCACGGCTATATACTTTTGAACCGATGTTTTCGGAACACCCTGTATATACGTTTCGGCATACTGCTTTTTCTTGTTTTTGTAGATAACCAACTAGTCTACAGCTTTTCTTCGTAAACGCCTCTTGAATCCCAATTTATAGCCAATTAAAGCACATTTGCGAATTTGTTGGATAATATAACTTCGAAAGCAAACACGTATGCGTGATTATTTTTCCATAGCCAATCTAAACTTTAATTAAGCATTTTTTACTAATTTAAGCTTGGTAAATGCTGCGTCCCTTACACCTCAAATCCAGTTTTTCACACTAAATGTGGTTTGTACGCAAAACAACCCATTTTTTTAAAACCCAATCTAACATTAGAATTTTTATTACGCATTAAATTTTGGAGTGGAGTTTATTTCATTGGGTTCTAAATGGCTGTTTCCAAGAAATAGTAAGAAGTTTCCTTTTTTTCAATTATTTTAGGAGAAAAGAGCGAAAGGGCTGGAGGATAGATTGTTAAAAGTTAATCAATCATTAACTGATTCAATGGTTAATATAAAATACCCACTTTTATAAATAAAAACAATTATTTATTTAAAAACTGTATGTCGCATATAACTCATTCATAATTAAAAAATATTTTTTATATGTGATAAATATAGAAGAAAACAAAATTGCCAAAAAAATGTTGCCACGTGTCGACATAGATTTAGCTGAGATTTTCATTTAATAAAATAAAATTTCCTACGGAGATAAAGTTTTTTTTTTTTAATCTCATGTGCACGCAAAATATTTTTTTTTGAGTGTATAGCTAAAAAAAAAAAGAGAAAAGATTTTTCTCTTTTAGCTGATGGGTAATCCTTAGCTTTTTTGTTATTCTTTTTATGCTTTTGTAAGTTGTTAATTATAACTAAAATATTTTCCCATTTCCTGATGCGGCGCAACTTTTTCTTTTGTGTTAAACTGAAGGGTTTACGTCCATTGCTGAAGAAAAAAATTTAGTATTACTGAAAGAAAAACTACGTGATTATTATTTTCAAAAATTCTTATCGCTTCTATCGGTATATTAATCGGATCAATGTACTTCAAATTATTTTTCTGCAATAATATACTATTTCCACAGCTGAAAAGAGAAAGATAGTTCTATGACCGATTTCTTGGTTGCAACATTTCACCTTTTAACTGTTGAAAAGTTATTTACAAAGGAATAAAATAAAGTCCTTTTCAAGTTATGATAAACTCTCTGATCAATTTTTTTACCCAACTTCGTTATTGTATGATAGTAATCGTTATAAGCTATTATTACCCTTACCAGGGATAGCACTTGCCAAATACTGATCAACATACAAAGCCACCAGGTGACCTTTTGTGAGTTTTCGTGGGGGGATTTATTATACAATAATTTTTGCCACCCACGTATAATTAGCTCAAACTAGAGCTTTTTTCTTTTTGGAGAAAAAGAGACGCTTTCCCCGTCCTGGATTCGAACCAGGGTCCCTCCGTTTAGCCCGGAGTGTCTTGGACCGCTAGACGAACGAGGACAGGAACAACGCTCTCTTTCTCCGTATATAAGGATGTAAGATATTATTACCCATTATTATTACATTATATATTATTGAATAAATAGGAGCGTTTCTGTTAGCAATGCCAGCATTTGCTAAAATTGCATTCATTCTTCAAACGCCCCCAAAATTAGAATTTTAAAAGAAATAAAAGAAATAAAAAAAATATTATTTTTTTTATTTTATTTCTTTTAAAATTCTAATTTTAGGGGCGTTTGAAGAATGCATGCCATTTTAGTAAATGCTGGCATTGCTGACAGAAACGCTCCTATTTATTCACTACTCTGTGCAGATTCTCCCTGACGAAGTTCTGCACCTCGGGTTATTTTCAATATTTTTTCTTTTCAATTTTTCCATTTTTCAAATTTGGTCTTGTTTTTTTTTTATGTGGTTTGGTGTCTTTTATGGGGTTGTTTTGTTGTAGTTTTTTGTTGTTCTATATTTGGGTGTTGTCTTTTTTTTAAACAATATTATATTATTATTATATCATCATCATCATATTCAACCATTATCTATCCACTGCTGGATGAAGGTCTCTCCAAATGCTTTCCACACAAGTCTATCCTGGGCCATTCGTTTCCACGTCACCCCAACCTCTTTTCTTATTTCATCCACCCATCTAGTTTGAGGACGTTTTCTAGGTCTTCGGTGGTCTCTTGGAATCCAGTTGAGAATTTGCGTTGTCCATCGTTGATCAGTTCTTCTTGCGATATGCCCAGCCCATCGCCATTTCAGTCTTTTTACTTTAACAATGATGTCCTCTACTCTAGTTTGCTCTCTCACCCAAGTGTTCCTTTTTCGATCTCTCCTAGTTATTCCAAGCATGCACCTCTCCATGCTCCTTTGCGTTGTCTGTAACTTTCGTATTGCTCCAACTGTTAGACTCCATGTCTCTGATCCATAAGAGAGGACTGGCAATACACACTGGTTGAAGACCTTTCTTTTTAGACATAAAGGCAATTTCCCCTTCAGGATAAAACTGTTTCTTCCAAATGCACTCCAGCCAAGTTTAATACGTCTGTTGAGTTCTTTCATAATGTTGCCATCCATTGAAATCAGTTGGCCAAGGTAAATATATGAATCAGCAATTTCTAGCTCAGTGTTGTCAACTTGTATTTTTGTTTTCTCTACGAAATTATTGAACATGATTTTAGTTTTTTTCAAGTTTATATTGATTCCAATTTCTTCGTTTCTAGTTGAGAGCTCTTATACCATGTCTTGGAGTTCCAATGGGTCCGTTGAAAAAATAACAATGTCATCAGCAAACCGCAAATGATTTAAATATTCACCATTTATTTTTATTCCCTTGTTATTCCAATTTATCTGCTGAAAAATCATCTGTAAAGCTGAAGTAAAAAGTTTTGGAGAAATGGTATCTCCCTGCCTCACACCTTTGCCAAGTTTGATAGTTTTGGTATCTTTATGTAACCGAAATTTTGCACTTGCATTTTTATACACACGTTTCACCATGTCAATGTACACATCCTCGATGTCTGTTGATCTTAAAGAGTTGATGACTGCTGATGTTTTAATAGAGTCAAAGGCCTTCTCATAGTCAATAAATGCCACACACAATGGAAGTTCATATTCATGTGTTCTTTCAATTAATTCTCTTAATACTTGAATATGGTCCACTGTACTGAATCCACTTCGAAATCCAGCTTGTTCTCTTGGTTGAGCTGCATCTAATTTTTTCTGCAGGCGATGTGTTAGCACTTTTGTGAAGATTTTATAAATAGCAGGTAACAAGCTAATTGGTCGGTAATTTTTCAAATCCTCTTTATCACCTTTTTTATGCAAAAGAATTACTGTTGCAGAATCCCATTGGTTTGGTATGTTACCGCTGTTAAGACATTTGGTAAAGAATTTTGCAAGTATGTCTTCTACATATTCTCCAGCTTCTTTTAGGATATCTAATGTAATACCATCATCACCAGGGGCTCTTCCTTTCTTCATATTTTTTATTGCAAATGAAACTTCTTCTTTTAAGATTTTAGGAGCTGTTCCTTCGACTATTTCAATGTCTTCGTTTAATTCACTGTTACTTTCGTATAGATTTTTGTAGAATTCTTCAACTCTTCTAAGTATTTCTTCCCTATTTCTTGTTACGGTGCCATCCTCTCCTTTTAATGCAATGATGTGTTTCTTCCCAACAGATAAACTTCCTTTAACAACCCTAAGGCTCTTGTTATTTTCAATGGCTTTCCTTACTAGCTCACAGTTGAATTTTCTTATGTCTTCTTTCATGCTTTTGCGCAGAGTTTTACAAAGTTCTATGTACTCAATCCTGGAACTGGTATTTCGATTGTCCACCTTCATATCTCTTCGCCTTTTCATGAGCTGTTTCGTCTTCTCAGATAATTTGCTATTGTGCTTTTTACAGGTTACACCACCAATTTCCCCAGCAGTTTCAACTATTGTCTTAACAATGTTTTCATTTGCTTCTGAGATATCACTTTCATCAATAAGTCCTTCCAGTGCAGAAAAGCGATTTTTTAATTCCAACTTGAATGCCTCGGTATTTACTTTCAGTTTCATTAGATCCACCCTCTTACTTACTTGTTTCCTAATGAGCTTCTGTCGTTCTAATTTAGTATTTAAGTGCACTTTACATCTCACCATTCGATGATCACTTCCAGTATTAAATCTGTTCAGTACACTGCAATCTTCAATAATTGATTTCTTGTTTGCCAGGATATAGTCAATTTCACTAGTTCCCCCATTTGGGTGTTTCCATGTCCATTTTCTTTGCGGTTTCTTCTTAAAAAATGAATTCATGATGCTAAGGTTTTCAGCATCTGCAAATTCGATGAGTTGATCGCCACGTTCATTCCTTTCCCCATATCCGTATTTACCAACCGATGTCTCTCCTTGTTCTTGTTGTCCTGTAATATATATATACATTTGTTTTACTATAGAGGAACGGAAACCGGAAGAACAAGTGGTGTTGGCTTCTTAATCAACAAAAGAATTAAAGACTGTCTTCTGGAAGTTGAAAGTACATCAGATCGAGCAGCGAGGCTTGTTGTTCAACTAACCCAGCGATACCAACTTCAAATAGTACAGGTATATGCACCAACATCAAGCCATATTTTAAAACTGTCTGGGAAGAACAATTTTTGTTTACGCATTAAAATACTTCCAAGCCTGTTCGTTTGATATGTGGAATTTGTGTAGCAATGCCGAAAAATTTAACCTGAACCGAAATTTCAAACTACTGCATAGTGATTTCAACAGCAAATATCCTGTCAGATCACACTTGCGAACGGAATTTATCAATAAAAAAAAGAAATCTTTAGCCGGCCGACAATCGTCGTTCCAGAAGAGAAATGACGAAATGGAAACTACGGTGAAGGCTTCTTATGAACTTTCTCTGCTGTTAGCCCGCAAGAAAAAATCCTTTTCTGACAGAATGCAGATAATGAAAAATAGCATTTTAATGTTTGCCCAAATTGTCCGTGATATAAACGTCAAAAATATGGTTGACAAAATATCTTTGTCTAGAAATATCGTCATGCGTCGTATAGATGACATGGGCCAGGATGTTGGCACACAAATGGTCTCTAGACTACAATATTGCAAATACTTTTCATTAACTTTGGATGAAAGCTGTGACATCACAGACAATGCGTTAAGTATATTTGGGCGTTACACGAACGATATTTTTGATATTGTGGAAGAACTTCTTGATTTGCGCCAACTAGTTTTAACCACAGGTGAAGACATTTTTAAAGAACTTAAAAATGTAATTGAAGTTAACAAAGTAGAGTGGACAAAATTAGATAGTGTTTGCACAGATGGAGCGCCTTGTATGGTTGGCAGGATAAAAGGTTTTGTTACATTGCTTGAAAATTATTTGGGAAGGAAAGTTTTTAAGTACCATTGTATTATCCATCAAGAAGCTCTTTGTGCCAAGGACTTAAACCTGTCTTCTGTTGTTAACCCTGTAGCGCGCTGTATCAACAAAATACGAGCTCGAGCTTCATGTTCATCATTCGTCTGATTTTGAGAAGAGCGTTCAAGTTGGAACTTGGTAACAAGGTAACATGTAATAGTTATTTTTATTTTATACAATAGTGCAAGAAGTAATTGAAGAATTTTGATGCGGTTTGTTTTAAAACACTGCCAAAAATCGATATTATTTTTTAAACTAATAAATAAAAAATCGATTTTTTAAAGATTTAAAGGTCCTGTGTCCCCTTAAGAAACAAAAACACAACGAAATTACACGCTTCTACTGTTACCACTCAACGTGCCTCGAAATACTTCAGGGTAATTAAATAATTCTAACAGATATAACACTAAACTGTTTGTAGTTTGAATCAAAGTTTGATTCAATTCTTTGATTTAAATTTTTTTTCTTTTACCAGTAACACCCCCACAGAAAATTTTTTACCTCTAGAAACCTCTGTGGTAATCAAAAATCTCAATTTTTATTTCTGATCAAGCCATACCTCTGTTTTGGTAATTTTTACCTTTTTCCCATGCAAAACCTCTAGATTCAGAGGTAAAACCTCTGATCTGGCAATACTAGCTGACATGATGATGCGATAAAAATTTCTCTTCTGATAATTCTTGCTTTAGCCGTAAATAAATCGTCGCCATAGTAACCATGTTCGCAAAGCATTTCCGTTTTGAAGCGAAGCTCTGAATTTCTATCGTCGCTTCATTCGGCCCTTTTTCTTGGCTGGCAACATTTCGTTGATGCGTTTAACGCGTTTAAAGCGCTGACTTAAAAACGTAGCCTTCTGTTCCTGAATGTAATTCCAATTATATTAAAGGAATTAAATTAAAAAAAAAAAAAAAATAGTGGGCTCAAAATAAAATTTTGAATTTTATTTTTCTAATCAACTTTTAAATTTGATAAAAAATAAAAAGGAATTAGAATTTAAATAAAAAAAAACTGCTCGACCATCCAATTGTTTTTAGGTGAAGTGCCGCTTCACTCGCGTCACCCGACAAGCCGCCACTGATAGGTTGTGGGTTCGGTTTCCACCACATGTCGAGAAATCATTCTTTTCTTTTCGAGTAATTTAGCATCTAATATTATCACGTCAATGTCTATGATGAGAATTGCTGATTTTAAAGATTACATTTCATATCAACGTTCTTTTAAAAGGGAAAGATGGAAGGATTCCTTAAAAAGTAAAATATTGATTTCTTTCACAATCAGCTTTCAAATGCTAGTTTCGAAAAGTGGTATAAATATTTTACTTATTTTCGCTTTTTTGTTTAGAATATAAAATTTTGAAAAGTTTTAGATTTTAATACAATAAAATGTACGGAAAAGGAGAGAAGGTATTAAGTAAAGTTGCTTTCGTCAAGTTGTACAGAAATGCATTTAAAATTTAGGTTTCGTAAAAGAGAAAACGTTTTAGTACTATACAGAACACATTAGAATATAGATTTCAGAAATTTATTTTTATGCTTTAGATATCAAGAATTAAGACTTGGAAATTTCCTTTAAAGTTACTCGTCTGTGTGGATGGGCGATAGGAAACTTAACTCTGTGTCAAATGCTCCCATATTATAAATAAAGAAATATAAATAAATTTTCTTTTATTTCAGCATACTAATGTTAAACTGACAGTTTTTAAACAACGATTGTATTTAACATTTAAGCGACAAAAAGTTATGATAATTCTTGTTTAAATAATTTAAGTGTCGAAAAAGTTCAGAGATATTTCTCACAAGGCTCTATTTTTGAAGAGGAATATAAATAAAAAGTGTTTGTAGAGGATAATAACATGAAAATAGACACTAATATTAAAAAAATAAACCAGAATGAATGGAAGACCAACTGAAAATAAATAGAAATGATGCAATGCCATCTGTATTAAAAGAAACTAGTTTATTTTAAAACATTTTTGCCATTACATGCACTTTCTTAAAAAATTATGTTAGAATAACAAATTAAGTGAACTTGTGAAATTTCTTTCTGCACGGCAAAAGGACTAGTGTCTTAACAGTTAAAAGGGATAAAAATGAAGGGGGGGAAAACTCCTGAATATTCTAGCTGTTTTCCTCCTCACTAAGGGCTGTTTCCCCTTTCAACTTGTTAAATAGGGATAAATAAAATGTCAAAATACACGCTGCACATCACAAATAATTATTTAAAGAGTTGTATTCATCATAAATAAGTCTCGAACGGCGTAAGTCATCTCAAGTGAATACTCTTGAAGACTTGCGTCTATTATAAGTAATGCGTTTAGAAACTCGAATCGACTGAGTTAAAAGTGTTTTAAAATAAACATAACTTTTATTATAACGTTTCAGTGACGTGAAAATGAATTAATTATTAATTTTCTTTCTTGGCACGGTAAGAAATTGATTAGTTGAGCCATATGATTCACCTCGTCCTTAATAAGGAGTTTGACACAATCTCAATGTTGTTACATTTCTACTGGTGTATTGCTTATTAACCATATTTATATTATCGTGTTTTCATTCTTTTGTAGGTTTGTTTGGAAAATCTATACATGTGGAGAAAAAGCTATAAATTTGTAATCAAATAGATAATAACCCACTCGTTGGAGCCTCAATCTATATTTTTTAGTCATTCTCCAAGAATTTGGAATCGTTACGGATGAACGAGTTCTCAGTTTTGATAAGCTCCCCCGACAGTTCACCCGCAGGTTCTTTGTCAATCTATTTTATTTTTCTTAAATCTAATTTTTTCTTACCGTGGAATTTCTTTATTTGTTCTATGACGCAAGGACAGCAAAGGTTTTGCTATGCAGGGATCTAATGTTTTCTGAGGAATCCGTAAATTTTAGGACCTAGGACATCAAATCTCGGACTACCTTGAAAAGTTTTTCAGCAAGCCATTTATTTTGGCACCGCCGGGAGTCATTAACTTGGGTTAATGGCATTCTAGGTAAACGTGTTACCATTTTTCATCATCGCAGGGCCTAATTTCTTTCAGTGATATAATTTCTTAAAATTTGCTTTATTATTATAATCGCGTATATATAATATTTTGTAAGCATAAATCGGGTTGCAGTTTAAGTAAATAGAAAAGCACCAACATATGTAAGCAAGATTAAGCACATTATACATAATATAATTCGTACTTTAAAAGCAATCTAGGCATTTTTAATAGCACAAATTAAAAGAAAAATTATCTAATAAATATAATGGTAGTACATATTATCCTTGGAAGGATCTCTTTCAATTACAATTTATTTGTGTCACTATTTATTTGAGTCACAATTTGTAAACCCCAACACAGGCGTAACATGTTACCATATGTCACATATTAATGACTATACAGCCTTTTAATATAAAATGTCAAATAACTCCGAAAATTCTTTGGCCAAATTCTTAATATTGTCAAATTTAAGTTCTTAATAATATTAATTTATTTTTGAATAAAACAAATGGATATAGATTCAATCACCACGATAAAATTCGGTTGATGTTTTTATGGACACCGATTGATGGATTTCATAGAATTTGATTGACTTTTGAATTTTACTGAATGTGACTCCTTGAATACTGTTAAATTCGATTGACCTTTGAATGCTGTTAAATTCGACTTTTAGTCTACCCCTTTGTTTTGCTGGTTGATATTAAATAATAGTCATGCTTTTGGTTTTAGTAAGGTTTTCATCAGATTTCCTGACTTTGCTGCTTTCCCGGTTCGACGACCTTTTCTCAGGAAGAGATAGCAAATATGATTCGGAAATGAATTCTAGATGGTATCGTGTCCCGCCGCCCTCGAAATTGACATCAGAAATTGACCTGAAAATAATAGCTGTGTTTCATACGAGCAAAATATTGCTTTTCACCAATAGTTCCTAGAATATAATTGACAATACACAAAAACACAAATGCTACAAAAATAGTTAAAAAGAGATTAAGAACAAAATTATTAAAATAATTTTTTGAAGTTAGGTTTTATATTTGGTTAAACCTTTTTGCCGACCATTTTTAAGGTCTCGTTTATTCAAAATGCGTTAGTTTAATAGAGAACTGCTGTTGTTAGAAGGCAACTTACGCCACGAATTGCTTGGAAAATTAAATTAAATTTCTGCTTCGCAATTTCCATCTTGCATTGTCAAAGCTGGAAGGAAGATTAATAATGCAAAAAAACTGTCATGGCATAATTGCCGAAAATTTTGAAACCGTGTTTAAGAAACTTAATTCAATTTAAAAAGTCTATAATAGAATCGTAAAAAAAACCCAGAACAATGCAATTATGGCATCTGACAAAGTAAGAAACCTTTCTTAAAAGGAAAGAGAATGAGAGAGAAAATTTGTAAAAAAGCCATTGAGAAATAAAATAGAAATGCATGTTAAGCAATAACACCCGCACTTGCGGGAAAAGTTCAAGATAGAATAATTACGCGGACTTAGAAATCATATTTAATACCGTTTTCACTGAAAATCTTCGAATAAGAGTGAGCAATTTAAATTAGGTGTCATATATCCTTCAAAACAGTATTACAGGATATTGGACGATTTTATCCAAAATCGTTTTAACAGGCTGATTAGGTGAATTGCTTTTTTTCCCCTATGATTTTAACTTTTTTCGCCATTTGTAAACTGTTTTTTGCGTCATTAACTCTTTAAATTTGAAAGTATAAAGTTGTGACAACTTGAAAAACAAGTCATCTAAATTACTAAAGCCAGAAGTGCTGGGAAAAACAGCCCGTTGTTACAATTGTAGGACACATTGTCCCGCTGGATAAGGTTTAATGGCTCTAATCTATCATAATAATTAATCTTTTAAAAGCCTACGCTTACTTATTTCATACACAAAATTTCTTTCTGTACTTTTTATATTTATACGCTTTATAGTTATACTGCCATATTTGATGGTATGGTTAAACGAAGTATTTAGCTGCTGTGGACTTCAAGTGCATTTCATAAGACAAGTAGGTATTTAGATGGTAAATTCTCGCAAAGAAAAATGATGATTTTTCTGCGCCTGAGGGGATCCGAACCCAAATCTTCTTAATTGCAGGTCAAGCGCTCTACCCATTAAGCTACATACGACGACTATTCTCTTCTCTGCGAGCGCATATAAGGCTTTGTAAATATATTTTTTCCCTGGACAAAATTGTGGTAATCATAGGATGACGCCTCATTAAACGCTCGTTTCCTTCTTCCTCATTCACTAACGAAAACAGGGGACTTACCTGTATTCTGTAAGTACCAACTCATCAAACACATGCCAAATCTACACTGTAAATTCATAAAT
>QLNU02015360.1:119730534-119742853 GCA_006491805.2 Dysdera silvatica | reverse complement strand
ATCATCAACCCTTTAAGATCAGCAAACATCGAGGATGTGTACATTGACATGGTGAAACGTGTGTATAAAAATGCAAGTGCAAAATTTCGGTTACATAAAGATACCGAAGCTATCAAAATTGGTAAAGGTGTGAGGCAGGGAGATACCATTTCTCCAAAACTTTTTACTTCAGCTTTACAGATGATTTTTCAGCAGATAAATTGGAATGACAAGGGAATAAAAATAAATGGTGAATATTTAAATCATTTGCGGTTTGCTGATGACATTGTTATTTTTTCAACGAACCCATCAGAACTCCAAGACATGGTACAGGAGCTCTCAACTAGAAGTAAAGAAGTTGGACTCAAGATGAACCTACAAAAAACTAAGATCATGTTCAATAATTTCGTAGAGGAAACAAAAATACAAGTTGACAACATTGAGCTAGAAATTGCTGATTCATATATTTACCTTGGCCAGCTGATTTCAATGGATGGCAACATTATGAAAGAACTCAACAGACGTATTAAACTTGGCTGGAGTGCATTTGGAAGAAACAGTTTTATCCTGAAGGGGAAATTGCCTTTGTGTCTAAAAAGAAAGGTCTTCAACCAGTGTGTATTGCCAGTCCTCTCTTATGGATCAGAGACATGGAGTCTAACAGTTGGAGCAATACGAAAGTTACAGACAACGCAAAGGAGCATGGAGAGGTGCATGCTTGGAATAACTAGGAGAGATCGAAAAAGAAACACTTGGGTGAGAGAGCAAACTAGAGTAGAGGACATCATTGTTAAAGTAAAAGGGCTGAAATGGCGATGGGCTGGGCATATTGCAAGAAGAACTGATCAACGATGGACAACAGAAATTCTGAACTGGATTCCAAGAGACCACCGAAGACCTAGAAAACGTCCTCAAACTAGATGGGTGGATGAAATAAGAAAACAGGTTGGGGTGACGTGGAAGCGAATTGCTCAGGATAGACTTGTGTGGAAAGCATTTGGAGAGACCTTCATCCAGCAGTGGATAGATAATGGTTGAATATGATGATGATGATATATATATATATATATATACGGCTCCCCATCACACGTATGTCCACCTCCTCCAAAATCTTCCAACTAAGCTTTTAATTATCGACTCAACATTGAAAAATTTTCACTTTTCAATAAAATAATTTTGGACTTCAAGTGCATTTCATAAGACAAGTAGGTATTTAGATGGTAAATTCTCGCAAAGAAAAATGATGATTTTTCTGCGCCTGAGGGGATCCGAACCCAAATCTTCTTAATTGCAGGTCAAGCGCTCTACCCATTAAGCTACATACGACGACTATTCTCTTCTCTGCGAGCGCATATAAGGCTTTGTAAATATATTTTTTCCCTGGACAAAATTGTGGTAATCATAGGATGACGCCTCATTAAACGCTCGTTTCCTTCTTCCTCATTCACTAACGAAAACAGGGGACTTACCTGTATTCTGTAAGTACCAACTCATCAAACACATGCCAAATCTACACTGTAAATTCATAAATAAAATTTAAAAGCAAAAATTCTCGTTCCCAAAGTCGATTATGATTTGTGTTTGAATTAAAATACCCACTTGGAAACAGGCTTCGCTCTGCCTGTTATCACAGTTTGTCAAATGAGGCCATGAATTTGCAAAAAATTAGAGTTCGCTTTATTACTAAATCGGTAAAAAAAGGCATTATGAAGATCAAACCAACAAAACTGTAAAGAACGATTTATGTAATACGTTACTTATTCGGAGGAGAGCCTTGTAACAAGCTGTAGCTGTCTGCTCTCCTCCATTTCTAACCTAATCATAAATCAACGTCTCTAACCTCAAAACTATCAACGTTTTTCTTAAACCGATCAAAATTATCAGCGTTTGTACTTTAGACCTTCGTCGGTATAATAAAGGCTATACAGGGTGTACCCAAATTCATGGTCCACACGTTAAGGAGTTGTAGGGGACATCAAATAAACCATATTGACCGAAATCCCCATGTCCGCAAAGGACCCAATTTGCCTGTAGATTGAAGGCATTATTTACATCCACATCATTGCTATGTAGGCAATTACAAAAACAAAAAAAATTTTTTGACACATAATTTAAGTGATTGACCTAGTAATGCAGCAGAGGCAAAAAAAAATCGGAAATTCCCTTCCCTGGCCCTGAATAGTGTTGCCATTTAGTCATCAAAGGTATGGAAATTGAGGGAAACGATTGTTTTATCATACTGGAGGCAATTGGGGAATTGTCAAGCATGCGTAAAAGGTGAGGGAGATGAAAAAAAAAAAAAAACTTTGGTCCAGTGAACCAATGCCCGAAAATGAGCCTTTCTGGAACTACAAGGATGTAATTATTTGCATCCACATTAGTTAATCATGTAACAAAATTTGGAAAATTTGCCGTTTTAGCCTAAAACCATATTGGAAAAGGTTTCACTACTTACTATAGTCCAAAATAACTTCCCATGGCCAAATTTATGCAGTTGGGGAATTTATAGCCCAAAGGAAAATCTCACGTTTAGGCCTTGAATCTCCCAATTGCATTAATTTGGCCCTGGGAAGTAGTTTTGAAACTTTTCCAATATGGTTCTAGGCTGGAACGGTAAAACTTTCAAATTCTGTTACATGATTAACTAATGTGGATGCAAATAATAGCATCCCTACATTTCCAGAATGGCTCATTTTTGGACATAGGTTCACTAGACCGAAGTTGTTTCTTTTGATCTCCTTCACCTATTACACATGCTTGACAATTCCCAATTGCCTCCAGTATGATGAAACAACCATTTTCCCCATTTTCCATACCTTTGATGACTAAATGACAACACAATTTAGGACCAGGGATGAGAATTTCCGATTTTTTTTCTGTTGTATTATTAAGTCAATTACTCACATTATGTGTCAAAAAAATTTTCTCCGTTCATGTAAATGCTTACGTAGCAACGATGTGGATGTAAATAATACTTTCACTGTACAGCCAAACTGGCTAATTTGCGGACATGGAGATGTCTATCATTATAAAGATATAACTGCATTTTATTTAGGAGGAAATAGGTCTACAGGGTGTCCCTGAATTCATGGCCCAAACGTTAAGGGGTTGTAGGGGACATCAGATAAACCATATTGGCCGAAATCTCTATGTACGCAAATCTCCTAAGATCACGAAGCCAGGTACACCACTGCCGAAGAAAGTTGAATAATTTGTTGTGGGAGCAAAAGATTGTTGAAAGTATCATATTTGAATGAAATTCTGCCGATGTGGTTGGTAATTTGGATAATAAATTACATGAAAACTTCGTGTATGTTTTCTGGTTTTGGTTCTCGCTCGGAGATGAGGCTCAAAAAGGGGGAGATTTTGTTTTCAGGTTACTGAAGGTAGTGATGATGCTGTTTTCCTCAGAATTGAAGACCATTTGTTTACAAGGTCGAAGTGAGAAAATTCAGTTCTTTTTGTAAAGTTACCAGGGTGCTGCAGATCACATTTGCACGATAAGCCAGTGTATTAATGCTTGCACGTTTCTATGTTGAGTGGTGGTGCTATTTAGCCTGGAGGTATGGGTTGGTTTTCTGTATACAAAGAAAAAGCAGATTGTTATTATTCTCCCTACTGGCAGATCCAAAACTAGAGGTTTATTGTTGTGCTATATTTCTATTTTTAAGGTTATTTGTGAATGAATGCTGTTGATATGCACTAAAATTCGTTCAATTTTTCTGTAGATGGCAAATTTGTCATCAATATGTTGCACGTATTTGGCTTGTATGAATGATACAGTGAACATCGCTGATTTTTCAAATGCTTCTATAAAAAGTTAACGATAAAAGGATTTGATGGACTACCCATAGCCGCTGCATCTATTTGCTAGAAGTAATTAATATTTCAGGCGAAGTAGCTTTTCCGAAGGCAGATGGCACACAGTTGTGCATATTCTTCTGAGAATGAATTTTGCAGAATAATAATAGGGGTTGGAATCGGAATTTTGGTGAATAACGAGACAATCGCCAAGATGTCCGCTGTGGAAATAGATATATATTGCGTAATTTGCACATAGTTTTCATGAATGATTAGGATTTCTTCCACATGATTTTTGAGAAGTTAGCCGAGAAATTTAGCCAGTTTGTAAGTGGGCGAGCCCCAATGGAGTCCATAGTATATCGTAGAGGTCCATTTTCTTTATGGATTTTTGGAAGTCCATAAGGTCGAGGTGGGAGTGATTCTTCGGGAGTAAGACAATCCACCAATTCTTTATCAAAGACAAAATCTCATTGGCGTAGCTTACATCGAGGTCGTTGGCGCTATAACCTCCACCCCAATGTTCCACACGTTTATAATTTTCGTTTTCCTAGCAAGGAGGAGGGGCTTGCCTGTTCTTGGTTATGCTAATGGTCAGAATCTTGTAGTTTTGATTTGATTTGTTTACAGTTACCATCATTGAGAAAATTCTGCATTTTTAAGTGGTAATTCTGAGATCAATTGATTTGAGAACATTGGAAGTGTTAGCCTTACCCGCCGGCAAGATGGCTATCGAGACGCCATCTTTAATTTTCTTTAAGGTTAAATATACCGATTTGTTGATGATATTATGCGACAGTTTTTTTTTAACTATGGTAAGTTTTATGAAAAATGAACCTAATTAAAATATGCTTTGAGATTTTAAGCGAGATCACATAGCTATAATAGGTTTTTGACTCCTTTATTTCAAAAGCTAAGAAGTGTACGTTAATCCATTGTATTTTGAAACCGCAGTCATCCATACACCATATTTCGACTGCTGAAGTTTAAATAGGACAAATAATGGTGAATAATATAACCTGAGTTATTTATTTTCGTCCCTGCATTGTAATACGCCAAGAATAACTGAATGAGAGTTTTTCATATGTACTTAAAGCTTAGGTTCTTTTCCTTTCGTTTGAAAAACGAACTAGCGTTTTCAGTACATTTAGAGATTTCGCCTAGGGGAAAGGTAGGATTAAAAACCAAGAAAAACTTTTTCCAAAATGTGTACCCTTAAAGAAAGGATTTATTTTATATGTGTTTCTGCTTTCAATGGTTTTGATTGTGCGAGATAAAACCTAACTACACCGATAAGATTTCTGTATGAAAGTGAATTTTTTATTTCCTGTAGGGAAGTCGATTCTTTTCTTCAATTCAACAGTATACATCGGTTTTTCTTTGGAGTTTTTGTAAGTTCCTCTAAAGGTTTAAAATCCAAAAATAGAAAATCCATTTTCTTGACAAATCGTATAAGAAGCTTTCTGAATTTCAATGCCGAAGGTTTTTGTTCACTTCTTAAAAGAAGACCCTCTTTCCTGTGCAACGCTCTCTAAGTAGCTTTTATTAATATGTATGGTTCCATCCTAAAGTATACCTAGAGCTTTTGTCAAAAAATTTTTTCCTTACTGAATACGAGGAATTATAATGCAGGTTTTTAAAAGCCTTTTCCCAAATTTTTCCATACTTCATCTTACACACCTACGTCTCTATTAATATTTAAAGAATATTACCTACAAAATTTGCATCAAGACATTGAGAAAAAGTTACTTTTTAGATACCACAGAATAAAACAAATCATGGAACGATGGATTAAAAATATCTCGAAGTTATATTAAATAATCATTCATCAAAATTTATTGTATTAAATTAGTAATTAGTTGAGAAATTCGTTCTCTCAAATAACTTACTGTAAAAGCATTGTACATTAATACAGGTTAAATCAACTAATACTATAGAAATTTTTACTAGTAGAAATACTAGTAGTTATAAAATTTTCCAAAACACTAAAGAAAGCACAGTTTAAAACGTAGTCTTCAAAAATTATTCAGAGAATCGCTTGAAAGCAAAAAATTTCCAAGCAAAACACATTACATGGTTTCTGCTTTCTGATAGAAAGAAAGAATTACGGAGAGAAATTTCGAAGATTTTACAAGAAGAAAACACTATAAAAGAAAAAATCGATCACGAAACTAGAAAAACTACAAAAAAAGGGGGATATAGACCTAAGTTAACTGATACTACGGATTTGTTTGTGTGTGTGTTATGGCGGAAGTACCATGATGTACCAGGACCTACAGTTTTCTGAGGAATCTGAACCTCTCAAGATCTAAGAAGCCAACTCCTGTAATACGGTGAGCAGTTGGTCAGTAAGAGTTTTTTCCTACATTTAGGGGTCAAATCCAGGATAAATGCAAACCAGGCGAACGTGTTACAACTGCATCACTCCAAGACCGTACTACGGATCTATGGAAGTGGGATTGCAAGAAACATAGAATAATATCAAATACTATCTTAAAAAGCATGAATTGGAATTTAATTTTTGTTCTCATTCAAATATATAAATAAATCTTTAGTTTCTATAAAAATGTTAGGATATTTTCGTTTGAAAAACAATATTCTCAGAGTTTAATGTGTAATTTTCAATAAAAATATTTAAAATTTTGCATTTTGTAATTCGAATATATCATTTAAACTACTTTGAAATAAAAATATGCTCACTACACTGTTGTATTAAAGGCATATAGACAACCTCATATTAAAGACAAATTTAGCCACGAAGAAAAAATTATAATTTATATTATGTGAGTATTAACGAATGAAAAAGTTTTTTTATAAATCACCATGCATAGCAAATAAGTGTTTAATTAATTTTATTTCATCATTTAAATTAATTGCCATCGAAAATTGCATCGCGTAAAAATTTCATGTTTTAATTAATTGAATGCTGAAATTAATTAAAAATTAATGGATTGTTAAACATTAGTATTAAGCCATCATAAAAGATTTAGAGGCAAAAGCTCAATTAATTCATAACTTTTAATTCAGACTTTAAAGGCAAAGTTAGTTCAAAAGCTTATTAAAATATTTTGAAGATAGGAAAAGGGATCTTCTTGGCGTTTTTGATGAACTATACGTATTTATTCGGCTTAAATTTTCAAAAGATGTTAAAATATTCAAGTGTAAATAATGGTGTTTTTTAAAACTAATATAGCCCCTTGCTATAAATTAAGTCAATTTTTTTATATATTTCACTTTGTCTAAAGTCATTTAATAAACGTCGTCGTCGTCGTCTTCTTCTTCTTATTATTATTATTAAGATATATATTATTAAAAATATGTTGTTTGCCTCTTAGATAAATTAAATATTAAAATCTATTGAACACGAAATAATAAATAATTTGTAAATTATATTATACAATCTCACCAACTTCTTGAATAGAGAATTGTTAGTTAGGGACACATTAAGGTAAGAAAAGGAAACGTATTGTGAATGAGGATGCTATCGAACAAAGTTTAGATTTGAAGCTGTTAATTTTTACCTGGGTCACTCAGAGTAATTGATAAATAGCAATTATTCTATTTATTTAGATTATAATTACGATTAGAGTTAAAAATTTAGCCATTGACGGCTATTATAATAAAATTATCAAATCACTGGGAACAGAATCCGAGATTCGCCATGCAACCGAAAGGTCCCGATGGTTTATAGAACTTTTCTTTTCTCTCACTTTTATCTAAAAACTACAACATACCATATATACACTCATTGGCAAAAGAAAGAAAAAGAACCCACAGAGAAGGAATTGTCGGAATCGAACAAAAATTTATATGTAGAATATGTGAAGGTAATGTTGATACATGTAAGTGATTCACTATCGGCTCCAAAAGAGCAGGCCGGGGAGAGGGGACAAATGCCCAGGGACTCGGGATCTTAAAGGTCCCAGCGTAGAACTTTAATAACATAACAAACATAATTAGTTGGGGCCCAATCTGCTAAACTACCAAAGGATTAGCAAATCTTGTCTTCGGCCTTCCGAAAGTAAATTCATGGCTAAACCGATATAGTTCTGCAGTACATGCTGGCTCTCAGATATCCTTCTGGCTAGCATTTTGATAAACAGATAATTTCACAAAAATTATCCAGGTGTGTATCGCAATTTTTTCAAATGAGGCCCATCTGAAACCCCAAATAACACTAATACTTTATATTCATCAATTCGTAAAAACGACGCTCAGTCTGTTCTTAAGTTATTACAAGTTTTCCACGTCCCTCTGCTAAAGATATACAACAACTGAACTCTTTAAAATAAGCATAATTCAGAAATATGAAAATTTACCCTCTCTCTTGTCAACATCACCGCATTCTGGAAGAAAATCTCGTAACAAGCTTCGGCTTTATATTCTCTTCCATTTCTAACCTCAAAACTTAAAATAATTTAATATAGATCTTCTCTTACATTTCTATAACTTTTATACTGCTCAAGCTATGTATCACAAAATGTTATATATCGGGTTGAATAAAAATTTATTATTATTAGTTCTAGGAGTCTGTTGAAATCCATGTTCCTCGTTCACGACATCATTGCAAACGAAGATGACGGTGGCTAGATGTCAACATCAGGTCACCAACTATCCTTCTGCTAAACGCCTTAAATGTTTCGGGCAGATACAGGATTCTGTATAATGAAGGTGCCATCTACCTCTGGATGGTGGACAACGAAACTGTTGGGGCTGCTCTTGCACGTTGGCGAGTCAAACGGTCCTCTCTATTGGTGGTATGTCTGGGCTGTTCAGAATCTATTGTTCATTGCGTATGTCTGCCTCCCAATATATGATTGAAATGTGCAGTGATTTGAACGTGTGATTTTCAATGTATTATTTTCAATATTATTATAAAACTTAATCAGTTTATTAGTTAAGATTACAATGCAATGTAGCAATACAATATCTTTATTGCGTAAGTCATAACTTTTTACAAAGATTGGCAATTTTAATTTATATAAACTTTTGTTTGGGCAACACAAAACTATGGAACGAGGTTGCATAAAAAGATGATTTCACCCCCTGCTTTTGTAATGCCTCAATCTAGCATAGAAATGCGATGTGAAATTGGATTTTATCCTATTGCTGTTCTTCGTGTTAATCCAATTTATCGCAATACACGCTTTTGCAACGACACTGGTCGTTCGAATAAAGGCAAGGTTTTAAATTTCGAAATTTTACTGATTCTACAGTTCTGTGTGGTGAGTTATTTTTATTTATTTTTCGGTTCGTGCTGAAGAGGAGAAAAATTCGGGGCCTAGAAAGAAGTGTTTATTACCAAGATCAAAGTTTTCTGAAAAGACAATCATTCTGGACTTCGGTTTTTTTAACTAAAATTACGCATAGCTATTTTTCCAAAATAAAAATGACTTCTAATTCTAATTAACTGCCAGGGATTTTTGGTAATATTCAATTAATAAATACTTAGCTTTTCTATATAACGTTCAGCGAAACATTCCTTGTGCATGATCTAAGTTATAATACATGTCGTGTATATCAAATAAATTACACTCTATCGCTGAAAAATGAACCCATCTCGTAAAATAGCCCGACTACAGCGAAACTAAGCATGCAGATAATTGCATTAAAGTTTATTGAAGCTGGATTTATCATCTAATGCGAAAAACCGTGATCGGATATGCAAACGATTAAAAATTCACAGCCATCGAATCTTCAGAAAGGCCCAAGTGTTGATAACTTAACTCCTATTGGAATCTCATTGAGAGTTTAATTATTAAAATCGCGCCTTTTATCATAAAGGTGGGAATATTGTGTTTCGAGACAACAATTTTTAAATAGATTGATTGATTGATTGTTTGGCTTTTTTATGGCGCAAGAGCATCTGGGCTATACTGCGCCAAATTTTTAAATAGGCGGAATATGATTGCTTATTTTTTGAGTTTGGGAAAAGTTGGAAAGATGTAAGGCGTGTGATATTTCAGTTCACTAAAGCCAATAATTTACATATTGTCTATATATATGCAAATGAGTATATTTTCTAGAATAATGCGGTTGCCCCTGGCTTTGGTTAAAAAATCCAAAAGAGTAACTGCTAGAAATAAAGGAAAAGCGGACCCACTGGAATTCCTCGAATATGTACGCAAGTGTGATCTCGCCCGCCAGCTCATGAAAAAATACAAATTGTTTCACACAAAAATGACGTCACTTATTCCCCCTGAATCTTAAATCTATGTATTTTATTCCGTTCACATTTTCATATTTCGTAACAAATACTATTTTAAAACGCTAAAACACTAAAGAAATATACGGTCTTCCTTTAATCGAGTTTTACTTTAATTTTCTAACGTAACTCGATTTGCGCATTAGGTGTAGTTTTATTGATTTGCAGTGCAACAGTGATTTAAAAAAAATTCATCTTAGGACTAATTGAACTCTATTATAAATATGTCGATAAGAACATATTCCCAAGCATCTGATTTCGCTCTTAAAATAATTACTATTCGGGTACTGCATCTGCGCATAACCAAACGTTAGCAGAAAGTTCATGGGGGGTTACAAGGTTTACAATGGGATCCTGAGCTAGAAATCCACATATATATTCGCTTATATATATAAGTACAAAATTTCATCAAAATGGGGAGTGAAACACCGAAGAAATGTTTTTTGCGTTAGATGGGGCCTGAACCCACGACCTTCCACTTGCCGGGCGGAGGCTCTACCCACTGAGCTACGAACGACAACATTCGATCTCTTATGAACGACAGCATTCGATCTCTTACGAACGACAGCATTCGATCTCTTACGAACGACAACATTCAATCTCCTACGAACGACAACATCCAATCTCTTACGAACGTATTTAAAGACTATTTACTGAAGCCGGTTATTTCGCAGAATGGTGTAGTACATAGACTACTATTTAAACCAAATTGCAAAGAGACTGGTATTAAATTGATCGAAATGCCCGTTGCAGCATATGTATTTATATAAATCGAACACTACGCAGATTAAATCAAACAACAATATAAATCAACGTTTATTGGCGTAGTGATACCAGCGCCGATGTTATGGCGTGATTAGATGGTGAAACGTTCGAAAGAAAATAAATATTTCTGCGTTCGGTGGGACCTGACTTGCCGGGCGGAAGTAAAGCCTCTGCCCGGCAAGTGGAAGGTCGTGGGTTCAGGTCCCACCGAAGGCAGAAATGTTTATTTTCTTTCGAACGTTTCACCATCTAATCACGCCATACCATCGGCGTTGGTATCACTACGCCAATAAACGTTGATTAATATTGTTGTTTAATCTTTTAACTCATATTGAGGTTTTCGAAAATCAAATTTTCGAAATCAAAGGTGGCAAACTCTTTCTTGATGGTTAAATTATAAAAATAATATAATAATAATATTATAATAATACAATATAAATTATATTAATATAAGTATAATAATATAATATAATTATCAATGATTTTCAGGTGTTATGGTTAATGAAAAAAAATACATTTGTTGGACAACGTGAATGAGCATGTTTGAAGATTCTATTTAGATCTTTAATAACGTTTCGGGATGCATATGAGAGAAAGAGAGAGGTGGGCGGGGGTCATTAAAATTATCATCTGTACTAAACGTATAATTGTCTATATATTTTACATAGTATATATATCGCGTATATTTTATCTAATGTACTATCACTATAGTATAATGTGTACCTCAAAGAGGATTTTATACATTAATTATAGCAGTAGGCAGTTATTATCTATTGTGCCTGAACATGCTCAAATTTCAATGTGAACGTCATTATTATTGGTTCTGCATAAGTATTGGTAAGTAAAATATAATACAGCCCTTAGGAGAAGACATACGTGATTATCTAGAGTTTCACTATCAATTAACGTTGATTATGGGGATGGTAAGTAGACCCTTAAAAGCATGATAATTAGACACTCGAAGACAATCGCTCAGAAATACGAGACAGATGTAAGCCATTTCATCAATCGCATTATCAGTGGTTTTAATGAACTAAATTTCAGAATAATTTTACAGTAGGGACAATAGCTATAGATCATTGAAATATCATTTTCTTAAAACTTAATTAGTATATAATTAGGAGACAAGACTTTTTAAATAGCAATCTTAATTAATTTTTTGCAGTAATGACTTGTTACAATTGTCATATGTACACATGTATCATTTTCCAACTTTATAGTAACCGTTTATTACAAATTTCTCATTGGTTGTTACATATTATAACAAAGTGATTCTTTATGTGTTTATATGTAACGTACCGCTCAATACGTCAATGCTTTCATTTATTTTCCCATAATTTATCTAAAAAATTATACATTCGCTATGATATCGTTTGTTTAAAAACGAGCCCTTCACGATTCATAGATTTGTACGGATAACAGGAACACATATACAGCGTAAAAGTTATGTAAATACAAACTATAATACAATCGTTAGTACAAAGACATTCTTTTAACCATTTCCAACATATTAATTCATCACCAATAAAAGAATTTTCTTCTACGAGTCGTCCTGATGATGAATACGTT
>QLNU02015360.1:119711048-119730434 GCA_006491805.2 Dysdera silvatica | reverse complement strand
TCTATGCCAAACATCATTCCTCCATGGTTTGATATTGGCACAGACATCTGTTTGAATCTATCCAAAAGACAATACCCCAGACATTGCCTATCGGCAGGCATTCGCTGATCTATCTACTACGTATGAAGGTTACTCCTTCATTTTCACAGATGGGTCAAAAGTGGATGACTATGTCGATGCGGCATTTGTCTGTGGAAATACCATACATAGTCAACAACTGCCAATATTTTGCTCCATGCTCACGACAGAAATCCATGGCATTGCGTTAGCTTTACAATACATCTTGAATAATGCCGTATCTCCAACTGTTATCTGTACAGATTCACTCAGCGTTCTGCAAAGCCTGACTTCATTCAACGTCTCGCATCACACTGGAATCCACAGAGTTTACAAACATCTCGTGGATATAAAAAACGCACAGTATATTGCGAAATTCCGCTGAGTTCCAGGCCACATTGGTATCGCCGGCAATGGGATGGCTGACATTGCTGTGAAAACAGCAACTGCAAAACCTGAGTGTATTTCCATTCCATTTGGAGATTTTAACACTCATGTCTTATCCCATCTGTACAAAAAATGGCAGTTGGAATGGGACAAGCAATTTTTTAATAAGCTTCACCTTACAACAACGTGCAAAAATTGACCAGGGCTTTCCATAACTAGTAAAATTTGACACTGGTCGGAATATACGAAATACAATTGAAGAAGGTAAAAGACATTTACCATCGGCAAAAATATTCTCAATGGTTCGAGAACTACTGTTCCCTTCACCAAGCGAAAGTGTCAAGGAAGTGTAGGTGTTCGGTATTTGTACCCCAACTTTGGTTTTCCCCAAAACTATCCCTCAGTCGGGTCCCCCCCCCTCCACACACACACTGCCTGAATCTGGATTTTCTAAGAACTGTCCCGCACTCGAAGTGATCCACGCCTGAAACTGGTTTTCCCCCATCTCCTAGCAAAAACGCCTGAACCGCATATTTGCTGGGAGATGGCGAAATGCGTTTCAGACAGGGGGAATTACCGAGTGCGGGACAGTTCTTAGAAAATCCAGATTCAGACAGGGGGGAAAACCCGAGTGCGGGATAGCTTTGGGGGAAAAACCAAAGTTGGGGTATAAATACCGAACACCTACACTTCCTTGACACTTTCGCTTGATGAAGGGAACAGTAGTTCTCGAAACGTTGCGAATATTTTTGCAGACGGTAAATATCTTTTACCTTCTTCATTTGTATTTCGTATATTCCGACCAGTGTCAAATTTTACAAGTTAAGCTTCACCACATTAAACTTCTTATTGAGGTGTGGAAATCTAGCTATAGAAGTGACCGTCGTAAAGAGGTCACTCTGGCTAGATTTCGCATCGGGCATATACGCTTCTTCCATCAACATCTCTTAAAGGGAGAAGATGCCCCGATGTGTGCCACATGTGGTGAAGCATTAAATGTTTTACATATTTTATGTATTTGCCATGATTTTAACCATCATCGTTCCCTAACTTTTAATCGAAATAATTTTACCCTTTGTGACATTTTATCTGATTCTTTTAATCATGAACTAATTTTTAACTTGCTATCTAATATTGGTTATTCCCATATCATATGACTTTTTATTTCGTTTCGTTTGTTAAATTTAGTACATTAAATCCAACATATTTTACATGTTCGTTTTAATTTATTATTTTATACCGTATGTACGATCTTACCTTGATTGGCGCAGAACGACTTTTGCTGTCCTCGCGCCATAAAACAACCAACCAACCAACCAGTCAATCGATCATTAAACAGTACTCGATAAATTTAATTCGCACTATTTATATACATAAATAAATTATATACATGCATAATTTTATATTTCAATTAATCCATTTACCAGCATTGGCAAAATTTATGTGCTTATAAAATTATCAGTAGGCTTGTCCTCTCTCTTCCAGAGTAAACAAGTTGACTTGGCGAGAATTGATAATAAAGACAACACAGAGAATGGCGAGTAATATGATAATACTGTTAATGATACTGGTATTATTATTAAATGATACAATCATTAGTGAATTGTGTTGAATCTGTTGGACTTCATGATGAAGCAGACGAACTTCTCTCCAATAAATCGCCTAAACGTTAAAAATGAATGCGAATGTTTGGAAAATAAAACTTATCCAATTACTGTAAATCGGTCTTACTATAGTGTTCCGAGTATATAAATCTCAGGTTAAAATCAAACCTTACTAGATATATAACAGAATGGTTTTTTTTTCATATATGAACAACTTCCTGCACTCTCTCTTCTCATTTCTTTATTGACACGTTACATGCGCACTTGTCAGTGCTTGTCCCCTACAGCCGGAGTTGTATTTAAAAAAGCGTGTCAACTGTCAGGGCTGTTGATTATTTTTCTCGGAAACTTGCTCCCGTTTTCTGTCATCAAGACGAAAAAGCTATTTTCATTAATAGAAGAACCCGAGAATCTCTTTTCTATTGACAACTTCGATAGCAATGTCAGACACTGGATTTAGTTTTAGATGGGAAGAAAAAATGAAGGACCGTAATTTACAATTCCTGATTTTGAATATAGTAGATTCTACTTGAATTCCCATTGAACAACCATAAAACACATTATTTTCTCTAAGGCCGCATCACATAATCTTCTTTAAAGCCACTTGAGCCCGCCCCCCATAGCTACTGGAGCTCTCCCACGAGTTTTAAATTGCTACGTTACTGATGCAAGTTCAAGGAATATTGTGAAAAAGGAAGTTTTGGCGTGGGAAGAGATTGTGCTTCAATTCTGAATCAGGATTCATGTGCTCGATACAGTGACATTGACTGGTCAAAGATATGAGAATGTGAGGTTATCGTAATATGTAAAACTGTTCGGAGTTGAAGTGGAACCGTACTTCCCTTTCTAAATACAAATTTCATTTTTTTTCACCTAAATATGTTTTGTTTGATTTTTACTTTTATACAAATTTTTACTGCCTGCAATTCTTATTTGTGGACGGTATATACTATACATTGGGAAGTTGAGGGCTTTTCCCCCTGCAAACTAATAGTTAAATAAATAAATCACTGGTTAAAAATAATGTATGGAAATGGGGTTTAAAGCAGAAAGAATAACACCCATGCGTGCGAAATAGCGTAATGTCGAAAAAGTAGCGAAGGAAAGAGTAAAGTCAAAGGAGTAACGAAGGATAGTAATGCCGAAAAGGGAATGAAAAGGGATAGTGGAGAAAAGTAGTGAAAGTGTAATGACTTTAACGTTTTTAATATTCTGCCGTTTTTAATATACCCAGAAAATTTTCTGAGCAAATTTTTTGAAGTTTGAACAATATTTATTAACACAGAATCAGAAAATTTTCTGAAGAATTTTCTGAACATTTATTTGATTAAAAGTGTTTTAATAAATAGAGTTTTTTGGAAAGTCACATCTTCTGATTGTACCTCAAGCAAGAACCAATCAGTATTTCGGTTACTACACTCATACTCTTTAATTCACTTCTTCGTTATTGCTGAATAAGCACTACTTTGTATTCTGAGATAAACATTTCCGAGGAAATAAGATTTATCCATTTATCGTCAAAAGCATTGCATGATCAGTACTGCGTTTATTACTCATCTATAGCTATACATTAGGGACTCCTTATTAAGGTGTGTCCCACCGAAATAAAGCCACCGTGATTATATGCCGTAACTGGACACGAAACAAACCAATAAGAACGAAACAAATATATTAAGAAAGTCTATATACAAATACATATTTGCAAGGAGTAACTCACTCCCTGCCCCACTTGGGCAGGAAAAAAAAATGAATGTGTAAAAAAGAGGGGGAAAAAGTGTCCAGCCGAAATAAAGCCACCATCCCTATTAGTGTTTTGGGTAACTCTCAATATTCGAGCTGCTACAGGTAAACAGGTTTATGACGTCAGGAAGTTGTCAAATAACTTACCTGTTCTATCCCAGTCGAATGTTGACTTCAGAAGGTTGTATTTTCTATTTCTCCTGCAGTATTGCAATGGGAAAACGAACCCAGCTATCAGAGTTCGAGAAAGGCCAGCTAACAGCTTTTAAGGAACAAAGTCTTTCACACAGACAAATATCTAAGCAAATCAAACGATCTAAAACCGTAATAGACAATTTTGTGCATCAGGGCATTGCGTACAGGTATAAAAATAGGAGGTGTACAGGCAGAAAAATGACTTCCAGGCAGGAAAGAGATATTGTGCATCGTTTTTCACAAGGTGGTATTTCCCTCAGACAATTGGCCAAAGAGGATAACATCCCTGTGACAAAATCAACCCTGTCACGGATTGTAAAACATGCAAACAACTTGCGATATAAAAAAAGGAAACAGCAGCCCATGTTGAAAGCTATCCACAAGCAAAGGATAGTAGATTGGGCCAAATATCATCAAACCTGGAAGGACCAGTGGCATCGTGTTATATTCTCAGATGAGAAAAAAATTAATTTGATGGCCCAGACGGCCTTACACTCTGTTGGCGTGACATGAGGGAAGAAGAGGAAATCTTCTCCAAAAGATAATAAGGTGGAGGCTCATTAATGGTGTGGGGAGGCTTCGGCTATGGTGGTAAACTTAACCTGGCTTTCCCCTTAGGCCGCATAAAGGCTACCGATTACCAAGAAATGCTAGAAATCCAGTTACTGCCATTTGCAGAGAGAATTGGTGGCCCAAGTTGGATTTTCCAGCAGGACAACGCCCCCATTCACGTTGCAAAACCCTCTTGTGAATGTTTTTTGCATAATGGGGTGCATGTCATGGAGTGGCCTGCCCTTTCCCTTGATCTTATTTCCCAAGAAAATGTGTGGGGGTAACCTCAGTAGGGCTGTATATGCCAATGGCAGACAGTTTCAGTCTGTGGCAGAATTGAAGGCTGCCATCATTGAAGTCTGGGATAATATTGATGCCACTGTCCTCCAGGGATTGGTAAATGGTATGCCACATCGTGTTTTCCAAGTCATATATAATCATGGCGGATATATTGGCTATTAACAGTAGTGGCTTTATTTCGGCGGGACACTTTTTCCCCTCTTTTTTTACACGTTCATTTTTTTTCCTGTCCAGATGGGGCAGGGAGTAAGTTACTCCTTGTAAATATGTATTTGTATATAGACTTTCTTAATATATTTGTTTCGTGTCCAGTTACGGTATACAATCACGGTGGCTTTATTTCGGTGGGACACACCTTATTAACGCATCTTTAATTAGGTGTGGTGAAAATTTTAGCTAAGTAAAATTAAAGTCCATTTTATAGCACTTGGATATCTACTTATGCCTTAATATTTACATGATTACCCCGGTCTTTTAATTTAATTTTGTATTAAACATACAAGGAACACAGAAATAGAGTTCCTTTAAATACAGAGAAGAAGTACGACGTTTTAGGTGTGGTAAAATTTTAATAATAAACGATGCTTATAGACGTGCATTTCGAACGGGAGTTGGACGCCCCTCGTCAAGAACACTCGCATTCCTGAAGAGGGGCGTCCAACTCCCGTCCGAAACGTACGTCGATGAATATCGTTTGTTATTAAAATTTTACTACGCCTGAAACGTTGGACTTCTCCTCTGTATTTATTATGCGTAGTGTTACGCGTCACCTTATTAATCTTAGAGACCCTTTATTTAATTTTTAGTGTTTGTTTTTGGATACTAAGTATATTTATTTTAATTTGTGAAATAAAGATAAAGAGTTCTTCGTCACAGACGATCCAGAACATTAATCGGACACAGAAATCCCTACTCCCCAAATCTTCCCGCCCTTATAAATTTATATATTTTACTATACATATTAGCATCACTATCGTATTCATCCATTATCTCCGTTTCTCCGTTAATGTCAAACCTTTTCTACACGTTCTGAAACCCGAATTTTAGGATAAAAACTTAAATTTCCTTTGAATCGCGCGTGAGCATTCTCTCGTAAATATATTAAATTTAGTTTAATCACCAATTTCGAAAATTTCGATCAACGTTTTCAAAGAATCTATCATAAGTTTTTGAAATTTAAAAAAGTTAACGGTAATAGTACATAACGTAAGGTTTTAGATTTAAAAATTTACCTGAAAACCCCCCCAAAACATTTCACGTTTAACATTCCTACGTCCTGTTCTCACTTAGTCAATGACACTGTTAATTAGTCTAGATCAGTGCCTTTCAATCGCCGGACTGCAGTCTGGTACCGGGCTCTGCTACCAATTATACCAGGCCCCGAGAGATTCCCCTGGGATTTAAAATTTTCGTTTTCCGAGCATTTTTTACAAATAAATCGCTTATCGTAGAAGTATTCTGAGGAGAATAATAATATTCGCGAATGCGCCGAAAAGCTCAGATCTAGATCGCCTAAAACATATCTGTGCAGCAAATGTTAGCTGTGTATTTTTAAACATGTAAGTATTGCAAATGCCAGTGACCAATCAGCAAGGAAGTGCATCAGCAAAGTGTATATTAATAGAAGAAATGTACTGATACTTTTAATGATTATGCCATAATTAATTATTCATGCTTATAACAATTTGATGTATGACCTTTAAAAAACGAAAAAGTGTTTATGAGTAAATTTGTTGGGACCAGGCCCTTGTCTTATAAAGAAAGAATTTACCCGGCCGCGGCCTCACGAATGTTGGTTGAGAAGCACTCGTCTGAATCAGTGATGCGCAAACTATTTTCATTTGCGACCCCACATTTTGTGTAAAATTTTGTCACGACCCTCATTTTGTGTAACAGTTTTGTCGCGATCCCTGGATAGACAGTAGATGTTGAAGAAAAGCCTTATATTTTTTATTGTCAAATAAATTTCTTTAAATTTGGCGACCCATAAAAATTTTCTCGCGACCGCTGTGAGAGTCGCAACCCACGGTTTGCGCACCACTGGTCTAGATAGCAGGGAAAAGAGCGATGCACCAGACCGCATGAGTCTTAAATGATGTTAGAGTGCAATTAGTTATTCCACTAACTAGGGAAGTGCACGAAGTGTAAGTTGTTGATTTTTACAAAAGTGGTATCGTTGGAAAAGTCTTGTTATGGGTAGTAAAAAAGTCAATGGAACTATCCGTCTGAATGTAACAGTTGAAAAGATATCGTTAAAAGAAAACGATGGGGTCAGTACTGCTGAGAAACCAAAGTAGAGGGGCATATCGTGAATACAAAGCACATACGATATTTTAAATGCTTAATATTCATGTCAAGGATGTTCCTTGACATAACACGTTTTCCTCATGATAATGTTGTGAATATCTAATAACTAAATAACTTCAGTGCAGGATTAGAATGTAGTAGGCCATAATTTAATATCAGGAACTAACTCCTCACCTGATCCTATGGGATGAATAAAGGGCATGGGCAGAGCCTAAGGAGGCAGTTTTCTCAGGTACTCAACCATGGAGAATTTTAGCTACCAAACCAAACAAAACAAAACAAAAATACGGTTTACACTCCATCCTTAACACTTATAACAGCGGTTATGTAAATGAGTTTGTATCAAAAATAATTCTCGACATCAGGGAGTCAAAGGATGTGGCAGCTGTCGCTAAAAGCCGACAAAAAGTAGACACTTGTATACAATTCAGTTGATCATCCGTATCGCTGGCAAGTTAGTTGGCTTGTTGTGGCTAAAAGGTTGGAAAGTATGAAGTACTCCAATGTTTTCGTAATGTTTTCCATGTCTGGTAAGAGCAGCATGCAATAAAATGCAAAATACTTTGAAATATCAAAGGAGAACATCACCAAACAGCATGCCGTTTTGATCCTGGATAAGTAGAGTGTCCAAAGAGCTAGTGATATATTAAAAATTTGGGAGATAATGTATAAGTCATATTTTTGCCTTCTTATACAACAAATACTTATAGCCACAAAATATTCAAAGCTTTCACGATTATAAATACATGGCAAAGAGAATGATAGACTATTCTTATACTCAGCAGGCAATCTGAGGAGAAATTGATCTAACAACAAGAGAAAGCATTATCAACATGCATCACTTACTTTACAATCAAATGTAAGGCTAGACATTTGACAACATGCAACGATATGTTTTTGAAAAATTAATATTGAAATCACAAATCTCAAGCTTTCAGTCTGTAAAGCAGGTGTGCTTTAAGCTAACAGAAAAAAAATAAAAATATGTAGTGAATGCGAGAGTTTGCCGTTCTTGAAGTGTGCCTGGTGTACACTACATTTGTGCTTTTTACATTTCTATACTGCACAACACAATCATGGGAAAACGGGTGATGTCACCATAGGCGTAGCCAGGGGGTGGTTTTGGGGGTTGTAACCCCCCATTGCAATGAAATTTTGTATATTTAACATAGGAATATGTGAGTTGTAGCTCTGTAACCCCCAATTGAGCCTATAACTCCCTTATGAATTTTCTGCCTACACCTATCGATATCACGGTCATCCTCGACATGAATAGTAAGCATTTAAAATACCGTATTAACGCGTGTGTACTTTGCATTTACGATGTACCCCTGCACTTCGTTTTTCCAGCAATGCTGACACCATTGTTTTCTTTTAGCGATAGTTTCTTAACTGTTGAATTGAGATGGGTAGTTCAAATTACTTTTTTACTACCCGTAATGAGACCTTTTTAACGATACCATTTTTGCCAAAATCGATGACATACACCTCATGCATTTCCCTAGTAAATACAGTATATACTATATCTATACTAAGAGAAAATAAAAAGTTCCGAAACGGGGTGTTTAACCCCGTTTGAACTATAGCAATTAGAAACAGTATTTGTTTACTTTTAAAGAAAAGTAATGATTTACATATGAAAGAAATGGCAATAATTAGCAGAAATTCATCTTGGAGAAAATACTTCGTGATAAAATAAAGTATCGATTGATTGATAACAACATTAATTAATATTGATAACAATTATTTCAGACGATTAACATAGTTCAGAGGCTCCCAATAATTATTTAGCAAGATCGTTATTATATCAACTACGTGTGTCTATACAGAAAATCGCGTTATTGTCTGCTTTATAATTTGCAATGTGTTTACTTTTCAAAACATTTTAAAATGGAACTTAAAAGAACGTTCTATAAAAAATTCTTGAAATTTGCTACAGAAAATTAAGCGACTCAGTTGTATAAAACATAAATTAATAGCGAAATCTTGTTGGGGTATAAACGATTTGTAAAATTAAAATATATTTGCCCGGAGTGATTTAATTAATAGTGATAGAATATTTATTAAACAATGCCTTTAGCTAAATATTAAGTTGTCGCTGTGTGGATTACACTTTGTGACACACACAGCTGTGGACAGGCACTGTGAGTGGTTGTCACTTGAGTGGATTTGTCACTGAGTGGATTCAAAGTTAACAATTATTAGTTATTTAATAGTAGGTAAATAATAATTGATAATATTCTTTACAGAAAATTCGAATTATAGATGAAAGAAAATTACTTAGAATTAATGTATTTACGCATAGCATTAGTTATTTATTCTAATAGTTAATTAATGGTGCGTATGTTTCATTTTTGCCTCAAGCGAAACACGTAACTTACTTTATATACGAGATTTTCCCCAGTTTTAGAGTAGGCCATAAGACTATAATTATTTAACTATAACATTTTATAATTTGTATTGAACTATTTCTATTTGAAACCGTTAGCTTTCCTTGTGACAAAAATTCAATATTTTTGGTGTTTCGGCGTAAAGTACAAAACTCGCTATATACGTCGAAGACGTAAATTTAACAAAATAGGCATTTGAGATATAAGCACAGTAAACAGAACGGGCAATCGAACAAATAACAATAATAATAATAGACCTGGCACAATCATAAAGAAAATTTCACAAACCAACTTACTCCTGATCTTGCAATGTGAAAACGGCCTTGTTTCATTTCCTGATTAGATTTCAGTGTGTGAAAAAATATTTCCTGTTATACTTTCGTAACTAATTATTTCACAATCGCATTTCCACGACATTTGTTTCTAAACGTAAAAATATCTATCAGTTCTTAAAGTAAATAAATAGTGCAGAAATATACTAATTAGCTTGAGGAAAATATTTACGAAACTATATTTAATAACCTTATTCGCCATATCTTCGTGAATAGAGATAATCTTCGGAAAAGAGTTTATTTTAGAAATTAATGGAGACATTGTTAATAAAATATTTTGTAAAGAAACAATTGCGAAGTCACTGATTTCCTGTAATAATAAATAGTAAACGATGTTAGAGGTAATCATAGTGTATTTATACATAATGATATTATTTTAATAAATCATCATAAGAAGATAAATCGGAAAAAATGAAGAAACTTAAGCGTATTCTTATACACACTTTTGCAAAAAAAAAAAAAGAAAGAAAAAATCCGATCATCTTAAAATTTCGCAAACACGTTATATACGTAAATGATGTAAAATCTAATTCCCTTACAACAACGTACAAAGATTGACCAGGGCTTACCATAACTAGTAAAATTTGACACTGGTCGGAATATACGAAATACAAATGAAGAAGGTAAAAGATATTTACCATCTGCAAAAATATTCGCAACGTTTCGAGAACTACTGTTCCCTTCATCAAGCGAAAGTGTCACGTAAAGTCGATGTAGGTTTATAGTAAGTCTTGATGTCAGATTTCCTAAGAATACGCGCAATCTCCTCAGAAGTCCTCTCCACATATGGCAAAACAACCGTCCCTCTAGTCTGTCTCTCCTCAACAAGTTCTCTATGTCCATTATTAGATCTTCGAGCGATAAACTTGCTCGGGTAGCCATTATCTACAAGAACTCTTGTAGATGGATGGTGAAACTAAAGTTATGACTAGAGCCCAGATTATATGCATGATAATATGTACTAAAATCTCAAAGTATACACTAAAACTTTAAATATAATAATATGCACTAAAGAACCTCAAAATATCCATGTATATGCACTTAAAATGAATAAACATACACTTAAGATGAAAAATAAACATGCACCTGAAATTGATAAATGTCTATTTAAAATTTTTTTAACGCTTGAAAATCGTATGTCCGGTATTTTAAAACAAATAGATTTATTAACAGCCAAGTAGAAAAACTCGATATACATTAAATCATATGTTTTATATATCACAAATCCTATGACTGTATATCGCAATGTATCTCTCGTTGTTCTAAGCAGTTAAGCTTTATCTTCTATCATGTAATAGCATTTTTATGGCCAAAAAGGTCCTTTCAGATTTGTTTGTTGGTGGTTTTATGGCTCAAGGACTACGATGGGCAGCGAGATCTTTATGAGATCTCTGAGTGAGCATTGTTTGCACCGTTGGGAGTCGAACCCTGGTTAACGGTACACTAGGCGAACTCGTTACCACACTGCGCCGCCGCAAGTATGCTTTCCCCGAGCTACAGTGATATTGAACAGCATCAAAATTTATAAAAAATTTTTGGGGTTGTCTATTACGTATAGTTTATCGATGATAGACCCATGTCTATCGCTGAGGAAAAGGAGGTGCATTAGGCCCTGCGGTGGCGCAGTGTGGTAACGCGTTCTCCTATTGCGCGGCTAATCCGGGTTCGACTCCCAGCAGTGCAAAAAGAACGCTTACTCAGAGATCTCATAAAGATCGCACTGCTCACTGTAGTCCGGGGTTTGGTTCCCTAGGCCTTAAGAGGTTCGGATTCCTCGGAAAACAGTAGGTCCCGGCGCAGCATGACCACTGTAGTCTTTGAGCCGTAAAACCAAAAAGACAAGCAAAATGAGGTGCAATTTTAGAATAAGTGTTTGTTTTAATTTGACTTTCAATCAATTGCCAGCCAAGCACAGTAAAACTCATCTTTGGTTTTTCTAACAAGGATTGTGGCTATAATTCAGATACGACATTTTGGCGCCCTGGGAGGTAACTAAACGTGTACATTTACGAATTCCATTGCCTTTCCACTCAGATAAGAAGTAAGAAGAAAGTTCAACTTTAGTATTGTGGTGAAATTTTTCGGATGAGAGAATAATAAAATTCTTAAAATTACTAAAACCCTTAAAATATGCATTTATTCTGGAAATTCATCGTTTTTGTGCATTTATATTCAAAAACACTAAAAACAGCTAAAATATGCGATTGCATATGCGCATATACAATTGCGTATAATCCGGGCTCTAGTTATGACAGTAACATTTTATTTTTCTGCACTCATTATTTGAATTAATCTGATTTTTAATTAACTTTAATTTAATAAAAGAACTTTCTGTACTTATATACGTAAAATACGTGAATAATATTAAGTATTGCATCTTTCGCTTTTTGTGTTGTGGTAGTTTTTAACGGGGAATCTCTCAAGCTCGGGGCCCCTGGAGGCCGCCAAGTCCGCCAACCTCTTAATACGTCACTGAATATAAGCTCACCAATTATCCACATGAATATTAAATATCGGCTGATCTAAGGATAGTATAGGTTGCCATTCTCTATGCTCTTGTGAGCTATTCATGAAGCAGCAGTCAACATCGGGCACATTAGAAGTCTTTAGACTTACTCCCTACCTTCATGAACTATAGTAGTCGATAAAACCATGGATGCGTCTGCAGAGAATGAATGTTGTAGTTTTGTAGCAGTTCGTCAAGGATTTTGATGAGACAACAAAGAGAGACAACAAACAGCCTTCCCTTGATGTTGTGACACGTTGGTGGTTTCATGTTGGTCTTTTAAATATTTCTGTATCTTGGATCCAATTTCAGAATCTATTGATTACACGTTGTGACACTGAAAGTACTTTTGCAACAACTTGTTATATTTGGCCGGCTTCAGACCTTCCTATTACTCTACAAGATACAAATTCTAATACATCATACTGACGCTTGTGATGAAACTATCTTGCAACACCAGTTTTTGTTTTGCCGATGAACGGGTGAACATATTGAACTTAAAGTTCAACACCTTCAATTATCGTTACTTACGTGAAACCTATCACAGCCATACAATTACTTATTCCTTTCAGCATCGTATAATTCTGAATATGAGTAATCGTTTAAGTTTCTTTATTAACACATGCATGACTGATCTTCGCCTTTCTATGCAAATTCCTCCTATTACTGAATTATCTTATAATTGTTCTGAACAGTGTTTGTTGCGTGTGTATGTAAGATGGATTTTTGCTCTGCTGTAGTATAATGATAATGCATTCTCCCAGCGCGCTCTTATCCCGGGTTCGGCTCTTAACGGTGCGAAAAAAAGAACTCTTACCGACTAACTGCTCCCTGTAATCCAGGCGTTAGTTCCCTATGCTAGAAGAGGTTCGGATTTCTCGGAAAATTGTAGGTCCCATTGCAGCATATTTCTTAGCTGTCCTTGTGTCGTCGAACTCACAGATAAAAATTTAGGTGGTTTCCATTTTCCGTCAACATCCAAAAGAAATTGCACGTAGATATTCAATAGCATCGCAGACGATCGATATTAAACAAAAGTACCTACTATTCGTATTTCCTAGACACAGACTCTGCAACAGAATTAGTGCCACGCCTACACGTTTCTTGCGTTTAATACTTCGCATTCCCATGTTGACTGCCAATATCAATTACTTTCCCATTCGAACTAGTTTTTACATTCCTTTTACGCAGATTAAAAATGCCCTCATAAAACTGCACTTAAGTGAAATTCTCAGATTTATGTGAGTTTCACTTGCAAACGAAATTTAAACGTACTTTCCATGACTATACTAAAAATGCCACTGATATCTAAATTAATTTTCTAAAATGTCGACGAATGTGCTAATAAATGAAAGTACTGGAACAAGCTCGTTAAGTGTAAAAGTAGGATAAAGGGTGATTTTATGTCCTTAAAAATAGGACGAAAGAGATTTGATCTTATTAAAAATAGGATCAAGGGGAGCGAAATTATATAAAGAGCAAGGAAAATATATCTAAATGTATAGAAATTGTGGTTAATTGCGTAAAGTGAGTTGCTGAAGTTTATTGTGGTAGAATGTATCGGTTTCTGGAAATTTAAATTATCCAAATTACTTTTAATAAATTTAGAATGATTAATTTGTATAGAAAATGTTACTCGTAGGCCACTTTTTTTCAACGCAGTTTTAACCTAATGTTTGAAGGAAATATATAATATACCATACATACATGCAAGCAGATTAGAGGAGTATATGAGACATTGGTCATAGTAAGGTCGAAGTTAGAACCTAAATGTTATAGAGTAGGATGTAACTATGAGAATTTTGAATTCGTCCTCAGACAATACATTAATAACAAACAAATTAATAATCAATGAACAATACATTGTTAACATTTGAAACTTAAAAGCTAAATTTCTCAGAACATGGTTTTATAATAATAACAATACGAGTAATAATAATAATAATAATAATACGAGTAATATAGAAATCCCAAACCCAAATAATATACAAACCATATACAGAATAAAAATCACCAAATATTAAGACCTTAAATATGAAATTAAAGTCATGTAGTATATAGAAAGACTTTACATTGTACTTGCATTTTGTCAGCCACAGGTCAAATACCAACCACACTGTACGAAAGCTTGGAAACACAATATGGACTCCAACATCTACATTGAGTTACAAAAGGCTACAATTTTAAACACATGCCGAACAGTCAGGAAGTTCCTAGACGCAACACCCGAATAATCTAGAGAAGTGTCACAGTCTATAAGATGAAGAGCTAATTTATAAATGGGAAAAGCATTAAGCTACACCTAAATTGTTTAATTGTTAAAGTTGTTAAAATTGGTCGCGAAGGTACAGTCCGTAGATCGTGAGCATAAAACACACGAAGTAATTAATAAACAAGCTACATGAAATTGAGATCAGAGAAGGAAATTAAAAATTTAACGATATTTATTAACATTTAACATACATGAAATAAAAGGAAAGGAAATAATGAGATACTACTGATAATAACGAATAAAATAGATTTAATAAATCTAATTGGTCGCATGGCAATAATGACCACCATATCAAACACGGGAGAGGGCATCCCGAAATTAAATGCACTAAATAATAACCTAAATGACCCTTAACAATGGGGATTAAATGAGGGCACTTATTTAACTATACTGAGGATAAGAAGGCCTTAATACTGGAAAGCAGATCGCTTACGCAGACCTTCTAGTTACACTCAGCCGGTAGCGTAGCTATAGAATTTGGGCCCCAATGCAATCGCTGGTAGAGGGGCTTCCCACCCCATAGCATGATCCCACAATTGTGCTATCTAAGGAGACTCGACTTCCAAAGGCCCTCCCAAGGGCAAGGGGCCCCAATGCAACTACATTGGTTGCATTGACATCGCTACGCCACTGCGCTTAGCTCCATATAAGCTCCCATCAGTATCGTTTTGCCTGGGACTTAGGCACACATTTGCTCCTTTTTACATTTATTCGACTGTCAGAAGCTCTTATCTTTTTCGCTCACCTCTATCTTTTCATCCATTCGACTATCCGAATTTTCTACTCTCTCCGTTCCTTGGCTTTTTTTTCTCGGTATTATATTTTTTGTTTCTCACCTTAGCGCCATTTTCTTAAACTCTTCCAATTTTCACATTGGTCAAAATTTAATAAAAGATACTGATTTTCGAATCAGAAGTGGGGGAGGGAAAACCGTCCACTTGCTTAGCCACTTTTTGCAGGTGCATTTCTGAGGGGTAGTAACTTCTAATTGATGAGAGGCTCGGCACTGCTGAACCTTACCTTCCTTTTGCCCATAAAATTATAGTTAACGTTTGCTATGCGTGGGCAATAACTTGGGATCCACAATTGTGGTAAGAAACATTCTCTTATAAAGAAAGCTCTTTCCTGGATCTGTTGAATGATACTTTACGTAAGGGGAACTGACAAAAGCGTCTAAATCTTCAATACCAAACGAGCCCTACTGGATTATAAGGCATATTCACAACTGTAGTCTTAAACATTTTAACTACATTTCCAGGCTAAAGGGTATTACGCCTGGTTTTCACTTTCTCTAAGTTGTATCTCTCTTTGTGAGTTTCCTCGATACCTTTTGACATAGTTTGATTATCCGACTATGTCCCTTCATTAATAGAAACCTTCTCTTGCCTTTAAGGCCTGAGTAAATACTTTTATGCGTGCAGGTGTGAGAACATTTCCACACGAAAATAATTGCTAATGTAGGACTGTGAAAATGGCCGCGACAGAAGGAAGTCTTAAATACTTGGCACTGCCCGTTTCAAGTCTGTTCCACCAAGAGCGAGGGCACATACAAAATAATAATAATAATAATATTGTTTATTTGTCATTTTTACAAATAGAAACCAGCTGTGAATTATAAAAAAATAATATACCACATTAAAAATCAATCACAAATGCATAACTGTAGATGCTCATATAAACAAACAACAGGTCCCCAGTACAAAATAAATTTGAACCTGCTGAAAACTCGACAAACCAAGTAGATACAAAAATACCATCAAACAGAAATTTAACTAACTCTTTACTATTGTAATGTTTAATACGTTTTGTTGAGTACCTTATTATTCTCAACACTTGATATCTTTCCATCTTTCATTTGAATCTACAATGGAAGTTATCCATAACTATATTGCCTAGAACGATAAACGTTCCAGTTTTACCGATGGATTGCGAATGGCAATCAGCTCACCCTATGTAATTCCGAATTCAGTATTGCCAGATAAGATCATAAAGTACCTTATTCACTACGCCATATAACGTTGGCTTTACTTATATATCAAGTTGAACCTTCTCACGATAAACTCTCTATAAATATATCCTTATTGTTATATATCCTATATTGTTATCCTTTATTGTATAAGGCATCCTTGTATAGTGTTGTCCCATTGTATACATCCCATAATATTGTTATTATCCTGGTCATATATATCCATTGTTATCCATTATGGACCCATATTGTAATAGACATCTACTGTATTTTTAGAATGATGTTTTTCAAAAACAACTTGAATATTTAAAAAAAACCAAAGTAAAATTAGGAAATGTAAGCATCGAATATTTTATACAATTAATGTGAATCTTACGTTTATAAACAAACATTCTCTTCTTATATTCGTATTTATTTCTCTGTTATTACATACTTTACATACGCATGTTTTATTCCGTCATAAGTATTAGCCAATCATATAAATGTCAAAGACGTATAGCCCTCGTGTTTAGCTGGATCCGCGGACGTCATTGGTTTTTAATTTTCCTTCTTCCTTGTTATCAGGATATTAAGCAGGTGATCAGAGACAATTCAAATATGTAAAGGGGGACAAAACGTGACAAAGAAAGGACATTAAACGTTGAAGTAAAATTCATGCTGTTTGATTACTAACAGGTGAAACTGACGTCTGTACCCGTACGCAGTAATGATACTGACTGGGCATTCACCAAGGACAAGTTCTGTCCATGATGAACAGGGTATTTAAAAAAAGTTAATAATAACAAAAAGCAACAGATGCAATATATCAAATAATGGGAAATAAGTGCTCCTTTTGAATGTCTCCAACGGAAAATTTTCAAATGAAAATATTTTGAAAGAATTATTTGGCCTTCCTAGTTCGCAAACAGCTGCGTGAAATTAAAAGCAAAAGAAATAAATTGAAAATAGTTATCTATAGAAAACGTGTCAACTCTTTATTTTCCTTTCATATTTTGAAATGATATATCATTGTGAAGAAAGAATATTTTTAACGTTGGCACGTCTAGTAACAAATTTTACTCTATTCAAGCTTTTTGAATATTATTTTTGTGGCGTTATGAATTGTGCTAGTAATATCCGTCAAAGCAGTGAATTATTATCAGTAATTCTTTAATATTTCAACGATGATTAGTTAACACATGCAATGAATATCGTATTACAATGATATAGTTCGGGATGCAATAAGTCAAAATAAGAAATTTAGACTTTCATTCTAGATTTGTCTTAGTCATTCATTTTGTGTTGCTTTTTCCACATTTTTCCTATTTTGGAGAGCCATATTTTCCCTATCGGAAAATTTTGAACTAATTTTTTTTGCGGAATCATATTTCTTATCCCTTGAATAGTATGTGTACCAAAATTTGATGCCATTCCTCTTATTAATTCAGGCTATATATATAAACAGGGATACTTTAATTATAACCATCCTGTATATACAAGATTAGGTCAAAAAGTAATGAATGATTATTCATAAATGTATTTACTTAGTAATCATAGAAACGAAATTTGCTACGGATAGTAAGTCATCTTATTAATTATCTTTTTTTAATTAATGGGGTGGTTTGTGAAAGCGTTTCATTGAATGGCACCTTTAGCGAAAAAGCTGTAATGATAAACACACCTTTCTTCATGTTATGACATCTTTAAAGTCCCAGACAGAGGCCCAGAGAAATTCTCAAAAAAGTCGGCAGAAACTTCTTTTCTTGATCGCTTGGTTTCACGTGTGTAAGGTTTTGGCACCCACCTTGAACACAATGTTCAACATTCAAGTGTTGAAATCAACTTTAGAACATTTCTTTTGGCCATTGAAAGCTTTCACATTACAGGATAAGTAATAATTTTTCTGTTAGCCATGGTTATTTGACCGAAAAGTGATGTATATTCATCCGTTGTTGTGGTTTCAGGTTTGCTCAATTTCGTCTTGTCACTGATATCGAAATTGCCGTTTTTGAAGGGCTAAGTCCATCTCTGGATATTACTTCTGTCAGTAGTTAACTTACAGTACAAAGTTTTTAATTTTTATGAATTATAATAGTTGAAGTTTCAATCTTTTTGAAGAGGAACTCGATAGTAGGCTGTTATTTTACTATCGTCCTCATTTCTGGTTTTAAAATTGCAAAATACACAAAAAGTTTTAATTTATGAAGATCATTAATCATTTTGTGGAACTTTTACGGTTCAAGGATAGTAGGGGTCATTCTGCGCGAGGGGTTGAAGTATTAGGGTTATTAATAAAGAACGTATAAACAAAAATACTGCTTCTATATTCACATTTTTTTGATTGACTCTGCATTACTTTCTGACCGAACCTTGTATATACAATTACTATTACATTTTACAATAATATTTGGTACGGCCAGAGAAAATTGTAGCCCAATGTCATTACAAGTGCGGGGGAACTAGTTACGCATTTTGGGAAGTTCAGTTAATCGACGTTTCCATGCCAATAAATTGCAGTATTGGCCACTTGAAATATATTAGCATTTCCCCTGCTTATTGAAATCCGGTACTCCACAAATTGCTTTAATGTCCTACTAAATTACAAGGTGTCGCTTTTCGTTATTGTTGACGAGAGACCCGCCTTCGTAAATCAAATTTTAAAGCGCGTATTATGAATTTGGAGTAAACAAGTTTGCTAATGTCAAAGCTTATTTTTATAGTAGAAAATCATTTAGTGATAAAAAAATACCACAATAATGCCTGTTTTAAAACTTATTTGAAATCTCCGATAAGAAGAAT
>QLNU02015360.1:119693923-119705471 GCA_006491805.2 Dysdera silvatica | reverse complement strand
ACATCGTCACATACGTTCAGCGTGTGGGTCTCCTTCCAGCTAAATACCAGTAACCCTTTTGCAGGCCAGATATGTATATGTATGTGTATACACATTTTTTATCATCGCTAATGCGATATATCGGCTTGATAGATTGACAGAATGTTTCCAAAGTCGGGTTTTATCTCAGTTAGCAGGAATTGATTTCTTTGGTCGCGGCACATTTAAGCAACTAAACTGAAAACGTATTCAAATAGGCACGAGATTGTTAATGCAACCAGGAGTTTTTCTCTTGAGACCTGTCTATGCTAGTGGGTATCTGTTAGAAATTTTTCCTGCTGCTAAAGTTCCTGACATAATTTTTTAAACTACAGCTTGAGTTTGATCGTACTTTGTAGCACAAGATACGTTCTTCTTGTAGGTACTGTACCAACTTCCTTAATAGCAGGAGAAAATAGATTTATCTATCATCTCTCCAACTCAGAATATCTAGCAAAAATAATTCTCAAATCGATTCCAAATATTTTTGCGCCGCATGTACAAATTGTGTAATCACATTATCGCTTTAATATACCTTGGTTAATCCATCATCCCCTTACTTTGGTTTTGCCAGATAGAGCCCCAGAGGCGATACCGTCCACTTTTAAAAACATCGCTTTAGCCAATTCAGTTAACTAGTCGTCCATTTTTTATCAAACTGCAGACGTATTTTCAAGAATAACCAATACTTAGGTAGAAAAAAAACTTGGTCGTCATTTTACATTGGCACTTTTACGCTGTAAACTGTCAATCCGGTATTATCAGAAGAAAAAACTGGTATGTTCGGGCAGAGAGTGTTATATAAATTATTTATGATTGTGTGTATAAAAATATGTCTCGCTTGCCGTAAAAAGTGAATGAGATATAGCGGTGCACCTCTTGGAAAGAAAGCAGTAAAAAGGTACTAGTCGCCTTCGAAAAGCAATTTTTCTCCGTAAAATGGGATTAGTTTGCTTTTTTCTTTCTTTTGAGAAGTTAAAATGGGATACATGATTAAATAATAATATTTGGACACCATCTGACGCTTATAATTATAAAAGAAAATGATATTACGCGAAGACGGCTTTAAGTTTTGCAAAAATCGATAGAACAGTATTTGCTTTCTCATGAGGCATCACCGGAACGAATTGTCAATCAGGATTTAAGTGCTAAGGGATGGCGGTTTTCTCTGAAGTTTCAGAAAATTACCTTTTAAAGTTTTTGCGTCCAGCTAAAGCTTGAAAACAAACGCAGCGTTAAATCCAGCATTTGGTGTTAAAAATAGCTGGATCATTTCATTACCGAGATTTCTGATTATTCATTTTTTCCATTTTTCCCTCTCGCTCGCTACCATAACGACTCTCATTTACAAAATAACCTGCAAGTTTCTTTATCCTATATATTGTCCGTTGGTGTTTTATGACGTATGGGGGTGCAAAGGTCATGCTGGGCTGAGACCTGCAGTTTTCAGAGATATCTGAACCTCTTAAGGCAAGGGTCTTCAACCCGCGGCCCGCCGGCTCATGTAAAAATACAAATTGTTTCATACAAAAATAACATCCCTTGATTCCTTTGAGCCTTAAATCTGTGTATTTTATTCCGTTTACATTTTCACATTTCGTAATAAATATCTTAAAACGCTAGAGAACTAAAGTAATACGCGGTCTTCCCTCAGTCGTGTTTTACTTTAGTTTTCTAGCGTATATGGGCATTAGGAGTAGTTTTATTGATTTGCAGTGCACAGTGATTTAAAACAAAATCAACTTAGGATTCATTAAATTCTATTCTAAATATGTCGATAAGAACATCTTCCCAACCATTTGACTTCAGGCAATGAAAATGGTGTCACTATTCGGGGGATCTTACATTTGCGCATAGGAGTACACAGAAAGTTCATAATGGGGTTTACAGAGCTATAACTCCATATATTTATATGTATATATACAAAATTTCATCGCAATGGGGCTACAGCCCACATTAACCCCCTGCGTACGCCAGTGCGTCTGCGAACAGCGCTTTTCGAGAATGAATGTAGTAAAATCAAAAATTAGGACCAGAATAATTGACGACCACCTTGAAAACACTCGTAAAGTTGTAATCAAAAATATGATCTGATATTGACAAGGTTGTTAACCCCTTAAGCATCGCTTATTTTTTAAGAAAACCATTCAAGAAGTAACTATGTTTTTATTCAAGAAATTAAAATGTTAAGTTTGTAAATGAGATATAAGACGACAAATAAGTGAATAAGTCAATGCTTTCGCGCTATTCATTACATAGTTTCTAAAACGCTTTAGTCCAGAAATACCACTGGGGCGACAAATATGAATCGATATCGCAACCCATGATACTGACGGGAGCGAGACTTAAGGGGTTAAAAATAAGCAGTGCCAAAAATCTCACTAAAAGGTTTGATTTCGCTTTATATATTAACAACTAAAAGTATTGTAAATGTATTTTGGCTTCCACGTGTACTTCACAGTGCAATATACAGAGTGTTCCGAAAACATCGTATCAAAAGTATATAATAGCCGTGATCCTCGTGCAAAATGGACCGTAATGGACGTTTACATGGTGGTGGTGGGGGTCGGAAACGAATATCCATTGAGTTATACGTACTTTTAGATTTGAGAGGTGGGGTCTCTAATAACCAATGGCGCCTTCAAACCAGATTGTTGCCCTCCTCTAAATCTCATCTCTCTCTCGGGGTTGTAAATAATAGTGCCAAACTGATTTTGGGGTGTTTTGACATTTTTTGTGATTACCGAAATTGGCGACTTGATTTTATAATTGGCGCAATTTCATAAAGATTTTAGGGCTCCTACGTAGGGCTGGCAACTTTCCTCAGTGGTGCACTACGAACATAGGAGGCCTCAAGATCCGTGGGAGCCCTCTTGGTTCTAAACAAGAAGTTTAGTTTGAAAAATAAATATCTCGAGACTCGCAACACCGATTAAAGAAGTTTACCTAAGGAGCGTTTCAATTTTTGCTACGAAGGGCAGGGTAGGCAATAGGGGGAAGGGGGAATTGCACAGGGGCCCGTGCGGCCAAGGGCGCCCAGTACTAAAAGGAACAAACCCTCCGCCCAGCATGCGTTAACAAGATCCGTATACGGACGCCTTACCAACTGCGCTACTGGGCGCCTACTCTCCTGAGGTTTAAAATTACTTTGCGCACTTCCATACAAATTGACACCTTCCCCACCTCTGGGATTCGTACTGGATCCGTCAATGCCCTCCACCTGCCAATCATAAACTTTTATGCTCCAAAGATTCTTTTCTTTTCGTTCATGTTTTACCGTCGAAGAAATCAAAAGTCTGTCCTGCAGGTAAATAATAAATAGCTTGATAATAAAAGTTAGTATCGAAAAATTACCCTTGATCCAGTAGCGTACGCAGAAAATTCCTAAAAGGGGTTGGTTCGAATGAGAAGGTTTACCTCTCATCATAGCTTAGTCCCGTAGACCAGCGGTCGCCAACCTTTCGGACCTCATGGACCACTAAATTCATAATTTTAAATCTCGCGGACCATTAATATCAATTTTTTTAAAAAAAATAAATACAGGGCTTCTCCTAGTAACCTCATTGCGGCAAGTGAGTTTTTTTTTCACTAATTGCCGATAATTATTTCAAGTACATTATCGACATAAAAATTTACAATTAATTATTTTAATAGAAAGTTAGAAATTAGTACTTAAAAATTTAGGAACCTATCAAGTACATTTCATGAATTTAGTGCAATATAATCGCGACAATTGTCATTCAGAATATTAGAATTTCTTAGAATATTATTTTTGTTTTATTATTAATAAAACATTAAAAATGCAAATAATGTTCAGACTTTTCCAGAATTCTCTCATGGACTGCCGGTTGGTGACCGCTGCTGCAGACCTGCTGTTAATATTCTCCCAATTGCGGGAGATTATGGCCCACATGAATCCCTCTCCCGTACGCTTATGTCTTGATCGATTCTGAATAATGACTATGGGCGCTAACGGTTCGGTTAGTAAATAGCTTGCCAAAAATTCGCCATTCCCGCCAAAAATTGGCGACGGCGAAATTTGGGAAATTAAATTCAAGTGGTAGGTCAAACTTTCAAATATAATTTTCATTGGCTCGAAATTGTTAACTCCCACATTCCAGAGATGCACTGGAAATAAGAAACAGGTTTCTTGATAATACGGCCCAGATGCGGTCTATTGGACAAATATGTTCAACAAAGGAGTAAATTTTCTTTTTCATCCAATCATGCTTTGTTATTTGTTTATAGCCATAACTCCGTGGATATTTATTTCCGACCCCCCATGTAAAGGGTCGTTATGGTCCATTTTGTACAAAGATCATGGCTATATACTTTTGATCCGATGTTTTCGGAACACCCTGTATAGTATATATTCAGTCTCAGAAGCGGATCCAAAAAATATTTTCGGGCCTGCCTTCAACGAATAGAATCGAAACTTGGGCTAATCGAAAACAAACTCGAAAAGCTAAAAGAGCTGGAAGAAGTAACACAAAGCTTCAACTTCATGAATAGCAAGTTTGAAGAGATAAGGAATTGTGTTTTGACCTAAAAAGGGAAAACTACAGTCTTTCCGAAGAAAATGATGCTCTGAAAGATAAAATAACGAATTTGGAATGCGCTTTGGATAAAATTTGGGCAGCTACAATTGGAGAAACAACATCGAAATCCGTAATATTCCTGAGAGCAAAGGTGAATCTACAGATTTGATCCTGAAAAAGATTGGTAAAGTTCTAAACATCGAACTAAATACTTCCAATATGGAAGCATCTCATCGAGTCCTCTCTTCTCAAAAATTCAAGCCCATTATAGCTCGATTTGTAAATCGCCGCACTAAAGAAACCATTATCGCCACAGCCAGGAAAAAAAGAATTACATCGAAGGACCAGGGATTTTCTGGAGAAGTGCAGCCAATATTCATAAGTGAACAATTAACGCAAAGACGGAAACAGCTATTCGGAGCCGCCCTCGAAGCAAAACGTACACATGGCTGGAAACACCTGTGGACTTCTAATGGAAAAATCCTCAGCCGATACACGGACGGAAGTACCATTCTCCAAATAACGTGCCGTAATCTTAAACATTTCAACATTGTCGACCAGCCTTCGGACCCATCTATCCGGCGTCAATGATCCGTGTGGGGTGCTTCCGGATTTAAAAGATGGCTTTCTTGTTTTTACCTTTATCGCGCGCTTCTTTTCTCCTTCCTTCGCTATGGCTTCTCGGTTTCTATCTCCCTTATCTATTAATTGTCACTATCACTGTGCGGGCGATTTGCAAAGCATATTAGGTAAATATGGTCAACACAAGAAAGCCTCCGGGGCGAGAATTTTGTGAGTTTTCGTGGGGGAATTTATTATACTATAATTTTTGCCACCCACGTTTTAATTACAGCTCAAACTAGAGCTTATGTAATTTTGGAGAAAAAGAGACGCTTTCCCCATCCTGGATTCGAACCAGGGTCCCTCCGTTTAGCCCGGAGTGTCTTGGACCGCTAGACGAATGAGGACAGGAAACAACGCTCTCTTTCTCCGTATGTAAAGATGTTAAGGTATTATTACCCTCCGCAGGGATAACACAATTGCCAAATATGGTCAACACAAGAAAGCCTCCGGGGCGAGAATTTTGTGAGTTTTCGTGGGGGAAATTTATTATACCCACATCTTTACATACGGAGAAAGAGAGCGTTGTTTCCTGTCCTCATTCGTCTAGCGGTCCAAGACACTCCGGGCTAAACGGAGGGACCCTGGTTCGAATCCAGGATGGGGAAAGCGTCTCTTTTTCTCCAAAACGAATAAAGCTCTAGTTTGAGTTATAATCAATACGTGGGTGGCAAAAATTATCATATTAGGTAATTGCAGGGATGACCTAAAGGTCCTACATATCAATATCCGTAGTCTCCGTAAAAACTTAGATCTAATCTCGGAGTTGCTCACAACTTTAAAAATTCCTTTCAAAATTATTGCGTTAACCGAAACCAGAACTCTTTTTCAAATCGACGCTAAATTTTTAAACTTAGATAATTGCTGTTTAGAACACGTCTCCAGACCAGACAGCTCTCACGGGGGTGTAGCCATTTACGTGCATAAAACGGTTAATTACAAAATTAAAAACGTCGGCCCAATTGATTCCTGTGAATCACTCTTTCTGGACATAAATACTCATTCCCTTCCTAATACAGTTTCTGTGGGTGTTATTTGTCGCTCATCAAACAACACAGCACTTTTCGGCAGCGTTGGAATAACAACGCGTTAAGTGAACGCGTTACCACTGCAGGGCTATTAAACATATGTTAGAATAGCTTAACTACTGATCTCTGCCCGTGGTTACTATTACGGCTCTTATATCCACTAAACTCGGTTCGATTTCCAACAAGCTTAGTAATGTATGAAAGCATCGTAGGCTGGAGATAAAGTTAAGCTTCCAGTTCTTTCTCAAATGATCCATCGTAAGCAAATAGATTTTGAATTAAGAGCAACTCCAAATTTACACGCCCTCCGTTAACACGAATTCCTTAGAGCATAAAATAATTAAAAATGTGTTCTCGAGTAGCATTTAATTTTTTTTTTCAAATCTGTAGGAACTAGTTTAATCTGTCGTCGTTAGCGTTTTTTATAGGTTCTGGTTTGATTGTATATTATCTTATTCGCAATATAGATATTTTGAATGAAATATTAAATAAAATATGAAATAAAACTGCATTCCTTTTATTTTGTTAGCGTTTAGCTGCTTATGAATGTTAAGCAACCAAATACGGCTTCTTGAATTTAATATTCGTTTTAGGAAGCTTTACGTTCATCGCTTGCAAAACCCAGCAAAACTATTGATTTAATAAGTAAAATTAGACTTTTCTGTATTTTTAATCAACACCTTTAAAGGAAATTACGACAAATAAAACTTAATAAATATGGTATCAAAAACAATATTCACTCCACATTAATGTGATCAGCTTTAATAACTAGGAAGTTTTGTTATAAATAACAGATGTCTATGCACAAAATGCAAGCGAACATTAAAAATAACATACGTATCTGCAGTTTAGTGATGCTGAGCCATCAGTTAATGTATTATTAAATGGTTGCTCAGATTTTCAGCTAAGTTTACCTCTCAATATCCATGTGTGACGATAGATACAAACGGGTTTGCTAAACCATTATATTTCACTCTTTACTATACAACTTGTAGTTGTGCAATAAAGACTGTATGGGAACTATTTTCCACAGTTACAGTCAACCGAAAGAAAATTATAATTACAATTCTACGAGTCACATCGTCGCGTTTTCTGATTCTTTCCATATGCATGATCTAAAATACTCTCACGTTTCGAATAAAAATAAATTCTAATTTCAAATATCGCCTGTTGATTAAATTAAACGTAGATCTCCCACGTAATTGGTGACCTTATGTGAAACTTAACACGCAAATAACCGTTTTAACGATTGGAAAAAAACCACTACAATATGCCTTCCAGCAATGAAGAAGCCCCAACGTTATCAAACATCGCAAGAGTGTTAGTGAAATTTCAGTCACGTTTTGGAAGCCAAATCCAAAGCTTTAGTTTTGCACGTTGAAGCACAATTCTCAGTTTCGGGGATTACGAAGGATAATATCAAATACAATCACGTAATTTCAGCAGCTGAATCGGATATCTTAAACTCAGTGGCTGATATCATTCTACGACCACCCGAAAAAGGAAAGTATGTTGTGTAGAAGAATCGACTAATAGAAGAACTACTACATTCATAAAGCCTGGAGTGAAAGTTCCGCACGTCCCGTACACTTTCTTGCTTTTGATTCAATAGGGCTTATAAGCTTATCAAACGAAACAGTTCACTCTTTATCAAGTCGAATTACTTCCAAGCCGAATCCTACAATAATCACTTCACGTTCAATACCTAAGGTAAAAACTGATCCAAATTTTTAATAACCATTCTTAGCAGCAACTTGACTTCTGAAAATTTTCCGCTGTCGCTGGAGGGGGAACTTCCAATGGGAACTCCTTTCCATAGTTACTGTCAACAGAAAGAAAGTTATAATTACAATTACACGAGTCAGATGCTCCCGTGTTCTGATTCTTTCAATATGTATGATCTAAAATAATACTAAATTAGTTCTCTCAGTTTTCGAATAAAAATGGTTTCTAATTTAAAATTACGACTTCTGATTAAATGAAACTATAGATCTCCCGCAAGTGCACTTGGTAAATATTGTAATATGGCATACACAAAAAGATGCTTAAATTTATAATAGTGGAAATTCATTTTGATTTCTGAATTATTAATTTTAATTTTCGTCAGCAGAATTTAGACGAGTTAGCCGATCGCCTAGCGTATCGCACAATCTGGGCCTCGCGTTATCATGAGTCTTGTTCAATATTTGAAACGCTTATAAATATTTATGCATGCGAGATTCTATTCACGGATGTGTATAATTAGATCGAGAAATTAATGTCATTAAATTTTCTAAATATTACTCTTGCCACCAAGTGAGTAAAAAAAAAATTTAAATATTCATCGTATTAAAGAAAAAAGATAAGAAAATGGAATAATAATAAAGAGGTACGACTCACTGCGCGAATATATTATATAAAATAAAACGTATTATTGCAATTTAAATAAATAAATCGGTTTATAGCTATTTCGGAAGCGCGTTTAGGCTTCCTTCTTCAGAACCCTAGTAAATTTACCAGTAACACAACTTTAACTCTCGTAGAGCTTTTCTATTAGAAAGAAGAGAGGAAAATCCATGCAAAAAAATCATGTTCGTCCAACGAATCTAAGTGTTCGTGTTTTTTTTTCACTGCCCAGGTCTCGCTGCGCTGGGATCTACAATTTCCCGAACCTCCTAAAGTCTATGGAACCAATCCCTAAACCACAGTGAGCAGGTAAGCGTTCTTTTTTCCCTGGCACGGCTGGAGAGTCGAATCCGAGTTAACGAAACATTAGACGAAAGCGTTTCCACTGCACCACGGCAGGACCTGAAGCGAAGTTAAATTTAAGGTTTACGACCTTTTAATTAAATTGTGAAGAAAGTAAATATTTCAGCTTACATGTAAACGTACGGTGATTCAGAGAGCATTTTAACCTGTCGACCCTGTTCCACATGAGCTACCACGTCGTTTCGGACTTAAAAACATAAACAATAAATGTGCAATGATAATTTTAATTGCTGATAAAGTTTAACCCGCAAGAGTATCGTGAGTTTAATAACTGATAAAATGAAAACCAAGTCTCACGTGTTCCAACGATCTAGAGTTTTTAGAAATCTTCTAAAAGACCGTTTAGTTTCTATTACTTTATACTAAAATCCTTACATCTTACACAGTTTCTTTCGAGTTTAAATTGAAATCGAATCCGCAATCTGACTTTGTAGAAAAAATATTTATGAAACCACAGCTAACCCGATTTCGGATCTTTTCAAACATGCCAGCTATGACTCTAACACTCTTAATTGTTGTTTAGACATAAATACATCGACTGGAGCAATGGCTCCTAACCTTTTTTCAATGAATAATTACTTCTTCATTGTCTTAAGTACCAATTCCTAAAATTTCGAAGTTTATCAAGGAAAAGGATTTTATTCACACCGAATACCACTGTTAAAAGCACTTATTTATTTCTGTATAATTATAGTTATGTACATCATATTTTTAAAAAATTGGATTAACAGAACATCAACGGTGACACAAGAGGAGCTGTACATATTAATATGATATTTGACTTTGCTTCATGAAAATCATATTTTCTGAAATAGGGCCGAGTCCTCCATATTAATTGAGCCTGTTATAGCCTCTATGCTTGTATAAGTCTTCTGTACTTGTTCTTGATATGAACAGATATGGAAGACCCTTGCTCTCTGAGATATGATATAGAAAAAGGAATCGGGAATTTGATTGCTTTTTCAATGAGCTCAGAGTACTTACGCTCAATTTTGATAAAAAAAATCTGAAAGACAACGTTTAGAAAAACCAGAATTTTCAGTCCAGAGTCGCACAATCTTTCAATAAAATGACCTTTAGTGGTCAAGATGTCTGGTAAAGCTTCTTAATCACAAAATAGATCTATGATCCACTCGTAAGGTTTACATTTTACTGTTTAGAAATGAAAAATGAAAGCAAAGTATTGCGCACCTCCGGACAATTTCACGCGTACAATTGGTTGGGAAAAATTGAACCAAGAAAGGAAAAATTGAACCAAGAAAGGAAAAATTGAAAAGGGAAAAATTGCCAGGTGAAGACTCGAGTAAGAACTTGCACAAACCGTATAAGCACATAAAACATTAAGCCTACAAATTTTCTTACCTTTTTAATGTTAGTTCAACTCGCTTAAGTACATATCTACAACTGCACAAATAGTATACCTCCATATATTTTTTAAATCAAACTGGTGTTTTATTACGGAATTGCAACCAGCCAAGTGTACGAAGAAATGTCCAAAACACCACGAAAGTGTCGCGGCGCGCCTATATTGGAATTCCGAATATTGTACTCTCTGATATATTGTGAACTCTCTGAATATTGTAACTCTTTGTGTCTTTTATACTTTTCTACAATATCATTCACTTGCAATGAATTGTTGGCCAGGCCACATCCTTGCTTGTTAAGCATTTTAAGTTTCTGTGTATTGCAGGTTTACTTCAGTTACGACAAATAGAAAGAGAAAACTTACATATTTAAAGAATTCAATCGAAAATTGAAGATTTTAAATTCTATAACATCAGTCTTAAGTTCTACTATACTCCTTGTCTTTAGACTAAAACGATGGTGCTGTATAATCATTAAAGTAAATGCTGTACATAATTTATAAATTAGGAAATAAAAAAATATGTAATTTACTAATATTGATAAAGTACTATAATAATTTAGCGAAAAAATACTTTAGATGCATATTTTAAGGAAGCCCTCTTCAGTGCACAAACCGCTTATACACAAAATTTCCTTATCGCATCGATGCTCGCTTATGCGGTTTCGACTGTATATGTCTCAGGCGCACGTTAGTTTTGTCGGTACGCTATCGTCTGCCATCCTACAGCATTGACAAAACGGTACTAGCCAAATCTAACGTGAGATAACTTAAATACGGCCTTGTTTGCATCTTGTTTGATATTAAGGTGATTATAATCATCACCACCATAGGCAAGTAACGCTATGCGCGTAAACCTCAGAACAAACCATATATGTACTTGAAGTTGATTCACAAAACCTTTGAAGGCATGCAATGGTATAATTATAACTAGATATTTTTACCATATGTAGTGTAAACATAATTTCAAATATTCTCTCTGAAGTTCATATCGTACGAAAAAATTTATTACTGGTAATTAGGGCCCGGATGTTGGTGACATTTGCAATTTTTTTTTGCATCTTTTGCATTTTTTGGCTTTTTTTCTGTTTTTAGGATATTTTAGGCGATTTTTCCTTGCTTTAGATCATTTTTTGCTAATTTTTTCATAAAAATAAATTTTCGTAAGAATTATAAACAAGTTTCAATAACTAAAATTACGATTTCTAGGCGAAAAAAGCTTCAAGAGTATT
>QLNU02015360.1:119672993-119686440 GCA_006491805.2 Dysdera silvatica | reverse complement strand
GCGTTACATGAAGCATTGTTTCTCAGCCTTTTGACAATTACGGAATCCTCGGAATGGTTCTCATGCTCAAAGGGAACCCTACGTAAAAACTATTATACATCTTTATTAATATCTTCCTTCGTTATTTATAAACTATAAATTCATAACGAAATTCACACTTACGGAACCCTCGAAATGATTTTCATGCTCAAGGGAACCCTACACACATTATTAATATTTTCCTTAGTTATTTATAAACTATAAATTCATAATGAATTTCTCTCACACTTACGGAACCCTCGGAACGATTTTCATGCTCAAGGGAACCCTATATAAAAACTAATACAGTATATATCATTATGAACATCTTCCTTCGTTATTTATAAACTATAAATTCATAACGAAATTCACACTTACGGAACCCTCGAAATGATTTTCATGCTCAAGGGAACCCTACACACATTATTAATATTTTCCTTAGTTATTTATAAACTATAAATTCATAATGAATTTCTCTCACACTTACGGAACCCTCGGAACGATTTTCATGCTCAAGGGAACCCTATATAAAAACTAATACAGTATATATCATTATGAACATCTTCCTTCGTTATTTATAAACTATAAATTCATAACAAAAACACGATATATTTTTTTCTGGTGGCATTTTTAACGGAAAAATAACTTTACGTTATCGTATAAGAGGGTTATGTACAATATAAATAAAATCGATTCATACTACCTGTTTAAAAAACCTCATGAGGAGGATTTTACTTGCTCAAAAAATAACCTTAGATTTGAAAACATAAAAGCGGAAAATACATGAACAAATATACTCGTACGTGCCAAGGAAATATGCATGAAGCAGTGTATTGAGACAACAACAGCAATTTTGTGCTTTACGCGAGGAACAAAACATCTCTTAATTATTTCTTATGGAACCCCAATATTCCAGTAATCCCAGTTAAGGAAATCTTAACATTACACCGTTATTTCCGCATTGCGCCATTCCTTCCATTATTTTCCATTCAGTTTTTTATTATATATTAATAAATGAATATATATACATACCAATTCCATATATTTGATCCTGTCCACATATACACACTGTACATGAAACAAGAAGGAGTGAATGGAAAATAGAGCAGGGAAAAAAGGATAAAACGCGATTTGAGTCCAGTGGGGCTCAAGATCTAGAAGTGAGTGGGAGAATTTCCCAGGTGAATTCCATTCACCAATAGAGGACCCAATTACAAATTTTGAAATTCTCACCTTCTCGTCCTGTCGTATAGTGTTGAAAGTAATGAGTAATTGACTAGCTTTGCGGAAAAATGGAACATAAAATCTATTTCAACATACATTGGGACTTCATGCAACTGACAGTGTTTCCTAATGTGATGTACGTGGTTTGTTTTCCAAAAAAAGGTAAACGCTTCTCGAATAAAAAAAAATCTAAATATTCAGGAATGAATTCTTATTATTTTATTTTTGTGTTGTTATTCTTATTTTTAGTTTACTATTATTTATTTTATTTTTATTTTTTCCAGCTCTTATTTGTTAAAGCGCTGGTATGTTTCCGAGCCGAGAAAAGCGCAAATGTCAGTGAATTTAATTGATTTAATCAATTCTCCGCTAACTTACGTTTTAACTGGCAACCAAAAGTTTCAATGTAAATTGAGATTTAAGACATCGACCAGTGACGTAAGAAAGTGGGTGTTATTAGCTCGAGCCCCCCCAGCGGCTATCAAAACATTGTTTTTACTAAGGCCACATCGCATGATCGTTTTTAAAGATGCTAGAACACTCCCTCTCCATAATTTTGGAACTGATGCGCTACTGGCTTCGACAGCTGTGTCTCAATGAGTAAAATCTCGGGTTAGAAACACGTATGTCGCTGAATTAAGTCTAGTCTAAGGCATGGTTCTTTTTCCAGCTCTTATAAATTAAGAGACTCAACTCTGAGTCCAAAAAACGCGCGTGTATAAACTCAATTGCCTTCATTAATTCCTCTGAAGAGTTTAGCTTTTTTTTACGGTTTCACGGTTTGTTTGTGGTTTTATGACTTGAGGAGTACAATGGTCATGCTGCACCGGGACCTACTGTTTTCCGAGGAATCCGAACCTCTTAAGGCCTAGGGAACCAAACCCCGGACTACAGTGAGCAGTGCGATCTTTATGAGATCTCTGAGTAAGCGTTCTTTGCACTGTTGGGAGTCGAACCCGGATTAACGGCGTACTAGGCGAACGCGTTACCACACTGCGCCACCGCAGGGCCCAAGAATCTGGCTTTAATGCGTAAGTTAGAAGTGATTATATTTGCTGTTGTTACCTCTGGTGAAATCGCAATCCAGGTGAGAATGGGTGAGTAATTTTCCTCTGATCATCGGACCTCTTCCTTTATATCTTATTTGGGTTTTCACAGAGCGAGGGCAACAAAGTTCTTGCTGCTCTGTACCTATAGTTTCCCGTGGAATCAGAACCCCTGCTGTCCAAACCTTTGACAACGGTGGGCAGAAAAATGGCACATGTCACACATTACCATTTGGAACCGAACTAGGGTTTATGGCACGTAGACAAAATTGCGTCACCACTCCACGCCATGTAGGGCAGTGGATTTGCCTATTTCCCCCAATAATCCATACCTCTTAAGACAGTGACTTTCAACAGAGCGTATATTCCAATAGTCAGACGCTTACGGGGAACTCAAGCTACAGAGATCACAGAAATACGGGGACTCTGAAAGCCACGAAGGGTCTCTCTCTCAAGAGAAACTGAGAACCAAAATTTGTAAATGTTTTGATCTATTTTATTAATATATTATTGTATTAATACTTTACTAATATTATATTGAATTTACAATTATTGAAGATTGCAGCGTACTGAACAGATTTAATACTGGAAGTGATCATCGAATGGTGAGATGTAAAATGCACTTAAATACTAAACTAGAAAGGCAGAAGCTCATTAGGAAACAAGTATGTAAGAGGGTGGATTTAAAGAAATTAAAAGAAAATACCGAGGCATTCAAGTTGGAATTAAAAAATCGCTTTTCTGCACTGGAAGGACTTATTGAAGAAGTTGACATCTCAGAAGCAAATGAAAACATTGTTAAGACAATAGTTGAAACTGCTGGGGAAATTGGTGGTGTAACCTGTAAAAAGCACAATAGCAAATTATCTGAGAAGACGAAGCAGCTCATGAAAAGGCGAAGAGATATGAAGGTGGACAATCGAAATACCAGTTCCAGGATTGAGTACATAGAACTTTGTAAAACTCTGCGCAAAAGCATGAAAGAAGACATAAGAAAATTCAACTGTGAGTTAGTAAGGAAGGCCATTGAAAGCAACAAGAGCCTTAGGGTTGTTAAAGGGAGTTTGTCTATTGGGAAGAAACACATCATTGCATTAAAAGGAGAGGATGGCACTGTAACAAGAAATAGGGAAGAAATACTTAGAAGAGTTGAAGAATTCTACAGAAAGCTGTATGAGGGAAACAGTGGATTAAACGAAGACTCTGAGATAGTCGAAGGAACAGCTCCTAAAATCTTAAAAGAAGAAGTAGCATTTGCAATAAAAAGTATGAAGAAAGGAAGATCCCCTGGCGATGATGGCATTACATTAGATATCTTAAAAGAAGCTGGAGAACATGTAGAAGACATACTCGCAAAATTCTTTACCAAATGCCTCAACAGTGGTAACATACCAAACCAATGGGATTCTGCAACAGTAATTCTTTTGCATAAAAAAGGTGATAAAGAGGATTTAAAAAATTACCGACCAATTAGCTTGTTACCTGCTATTTATAAAATCTTCACAAAAGTGCTAACACATCGCCTGCAGAAAAAATTAGATGCAGCTCAACCAAGAGAACAAGCTGGATTTCGAAGTGGATTCAGTACAGTGGACCATATTCAAGTATTAAGAGAATTAATTGAAAGAACACATGAATATGAACTTCCATTGTGTGTGGCATTTATTGACTATGAGAAGGCCTTTGACTCTATTAAAACATCAGCAGTCATCAACTCTTTAAGATCAACAGACATCGAGGAAGTGTACATTGACATGGTGAAACGTGTGTATAAAAATGCAAGTGCAAAATTTCGGTTACATAAAGATACCAAAACTATCAAAATTGGTAAAGGTGTGAGGCAGGGAGATACCATTTCTCCAAAACTTTTTACTTCAGCTTTACAGATGATTTTTCAGCAAATAAATTGGAATAACAGGGGAATAAAAATAAATGGTGAATATTTAAATCATTTGCGGTTTGCTGATGACATTGTTATTTTTTCAACGAACCCATCAGAACTCCAAGACATGGTACAGGAGCTCTCAACTAGAAGTGAAGAAGTTGGACTCAAGATGAACCTACAAAAAACTAAGATCATGTTCAATAATTTTGTAGAGGAAACAAAAATACAAGTTGACAACACTGAGCTAGAAATTGCTGATTCATATATTTACCTTGGCCAGCTGATTTCAATGGATGGCAACATTATGAAAGAACTCAACAGACGTATTAAACTTGGCTGGAGTGCATTTGGAAGAAACAGTTTTATCCTGAAGGGGAAATTGCCTTTGTGTCTAAAAAGAAAGGTCTTCAACCAGTGTGTATTGCCAGTCCTCTCTTATGGATCAGAGACATGGAGTCTAACTGTTGGAGCAATACGAAAGTTACAGACAACGCAAAGGAGCATGGAGAGGTGCATGCTTGGAATAACTAGGAGAGATCGAAAAAGAAACACTTGGGTGAGAGAGCAAACTAGAGTAGAGGACATCATTGTTAAAGTAAAAGGACTGAAATGGCGATGGGCTGGGCATATTGCAAGAAGAACTGATCAACGATGGACAACAGAAATTCTGAACTGGATTCCAAGAGACCACCGAAGACCTAGAAAACGTCCTCAAACTAGATGGGTGGATGAAATAAGAAAACAGGTTGGGGTGACTTGGAAACGAATGGCCCAGGATAGACTTGTGTGGAAAGCATTTGGAGAGACCTTCATCCAGCAGTGGATAGATAATGGTTGAATATGATGATGATGATGATGATATATATATATATATATATATATATATATATATATATATATATGTGTGTGAGTCCCGAGTAAATACAGCACATTGCATAACCGGCTCAAGACCCAGTGAACAACCAAACAATATATGCGTAAAGCATTACTACTAGCTAAACTTAGTCTACTTAAATTCCCCTTCAATGTCCTTTTGAATCCGCCAAAATTTTTAAATTCTCTCATTTGTTCATTTAATTTGCTCCGCAATTTTGGACCCCTGTAATCAATACTGTTTCTTGTTTTCTCTAATCGAATTCTTGAAACAAAGATCCTCCCATCCCTTATTCTTAGCCCCCACTCGATTTTTGTTTAGGTGTTATGTCTATTATCTCATTGTGTTTATCATTTTTTAATGTTTCACGAATTTTAATTAATACGCAAAACTCATTCAACTTGTTCACTGGCAGAATACCTGTGTCCTTTAAAGTTCTTTTCCAATCCCTATATCAATTCCCATATAATAACCTAATGAAGTTTCCTTGTAATTTTTGCATTAATCTTATGTTTGCTATACTCATGTTTCCCCATAAGCTGTTACAGTGCAAGTGAGAACGAAAAAAACATAGTATAATTCTATTAAAATGGATTTTGCCAATAATCCTGCTACCTTATTTATTATTCCTAATCCTTTACTAATTTTCTTCGTTATATTATTTATATGATTATTCCAATTTAAGTCCTTATTTATTATTACTCCCAAAAATTCAATTTTTCAAAAACATTAACAGTTTCACCATTTATTAATATTTTCTCTTTGTCATCTAACTTCAGCATATTTCTAAAAAATTACTTTTATTTTACTGACATTTAATTTTAATTCATTAATTCTATACGTTCTATACGCATATTCTATTTCTCCTAGACTCTAGTTTGAGCTTAAGCGTAGATATTGAAGGCTTCTACCTAAAAAAATTCATCACGAAAAATGACAAGAAACACGCTCCGGTGACTTTGTGTGTTAATAATTATTTGGCAATTGTGATAACCCCATGAGGGTAATAATATTATACAACCTTATATACGAAGAAAGGGAGCATCGTTCCTCTGCCTTGGCTGTCCTAGCTGTTAAGGCACTCCGGATCTAACCGAGGGACCCTGGTTCGACTCTAGGTCGGAGCGATGTATCTTTTCCTCCTATAAAAGCTCTAGTTTGTACTCAAGCGTGGGTATCGGAGATTTCTATCAACGGATCTTATAGCTTAAAGTGAACTTGAAATAACGATTAGCTTTTCCGCCTTCGAATATCCAATACAAGACTGCATTTATAAAATTACGATAATGGAAACTTTGTGTTAACTTTTATTGTATAATATCCTCTTTTTTAATAAAAAGTGGAACAATGATAATTAATAATAATAATGTTCATTTTTCTGATCAAACCTTCCATTGCATTTAATGAAATTTTAATAATAAAAGATTGATTAATTAATAATGTTGATTTCAGACGCTAGAATCCGGAATATGTACTAATTTATGTTTTATATACCCATGATTTCATTTCATTCATTCATTCATTTATTCCATATCATATTTATGCTTTGTAGTCTTAAGCCATTAAAAGCAATTTATGCACATAACCATTTTTATATAATCGATAAATTTTAATTACTAAATCCAACTCCTTATACAACCACAAAAAAAACCCCAAAGTTTTGCAGAAAGTACAGATTTCTTTTTTGTCTCCAACTGAGCACTTTTATTTACTTTTCTTTTAGGTCCTCCTCAACATACTTAGCAATTACTTGACACCAGATGTTATTGACGAATTAAAAATATTTTGAAGTAATTAGTTAACAACAGCATGAGATGACGCTGGCTCTATTTAATGTCGCCAACCGGGTCTGTTTGGCGAGGAAAGTAAGATTCCCAATGATAGATTCTCTCTGCTAGCTCAGTAATGAAAGCGCTTTCAAGAGAAGCGCTGATTTATTGAAATTCTCTATGCGAATTATTTCGCTCAAGAGCAAAAAATGCTGGTAAAGCTCGGGATCTTTGTCCATCTTCCGAACATTTCTTACAGTTATTGAGCGTCTAATATGAACACTGTTGGCATGTCTAAAAGTGGAGTGGAAAAGACGCCGGTTTCATCAATTCATGATAATAACGGTCAGTTTGACTTACTTTACGTATTAAGTTAATTTATATTAAATTTTATAATGTGCAATCTTCGTTACAAATAGCTGATTTCAAAAATATAGATAAACTGTCGTCATAATTTTTTGTTTACAAAAGTTGTCATAATTTAGGAGACAATGTTGTAAATAGTTTTATCCTTCTTAAATAACAATTCAAACTTCTTTATGCAAACTGCTATTAATTTATAATGATATTAATAAGTAATTGTAAAATTTATATATTTTCTATCTGGCAGTAAGAACTTGGGAAAATCCGAAACTTTACTTTCGATGTTGGCTATATTCTAACCTTTATATTTTTTAAAGCGTGATTAGATTGAATAGTTTATATTAATTTTCCTGTTAACATTATAATAATATGTTCTCATAGTTACGTTTAAATAATAAATGTTTAATTTGTTTATGAGAAGTAATTAAGATAATTTTATTAGCATTTCCCAGACTGGCAAAATTTCGATGTCACACGTTCTTCCTTGTATTTTTTTTTTAATATTTCCATAAAACGTTTTTATTTTCAACGTTTACTATTTTAATAAATTTTTTATTTATATGCGTGTTACATTATATGGTGTGATGGTTAGTTTTCAAGGTACAATATTCTATTTATAAATCTCGATTATTAGCGAACAACTCAGCGAACATCAAAACATCTTCTCAATGCGTACAGGTATAAAACGATGATGAAATAATGACAACGCATATAATACAGGTGTTAAGCAGTAACGAAGGGTACCTCTTCAAAAGAATAGCATTATAAAGATTATGTTGAGTTTATTACACATAAAACTAAGGCCTATAAATATGACATGCGCCTTTCATGAATAAAACTATATATTCTTTACGAGATGGGGCCTCCAATTTGTAAAGTGCGTGCTTAATTTTGGAGCAGTTTTCTAAAGTTTTTGAAAATCCACCATATCGCTTATACGCAATGCATTATTGACATCTGAAAGAAACTGAAATATAAATGTCCGTAGTTATTAGCGAGTTTGTCGAAAGTGGTCGCAAAAAGGAAGGACAATTTTAAAGATGAAATGTATGATAACGTAGCTATACATGAACAAAGACATTTGGACATTCCATAACGTTCTGCTGCTGTAGTAAATTTGCAATGCATACCCCGTTTCAATCCTGAAATATTTTTCGCCAAGTCCTATTATAAGTCTTAAATTGAACTAGTTCCCTACTGGTGAGAACCAACGATTTTGTGAATAACTTTTATCCCTGATATAATTATAGGCACTTTACGCTTGTTTTTTTAGGTGTAACAGCTGAATTTCAGCACCTATTTTTATACATGAGAAATTCTGCATGATTTACATCTATGTTTACTAATGAAGAAAAATTTTATAAATTTATTAAAATACGAATCAGATATTCCCAAAAGTTCTCTCTACTATCCGTACCAGTAACGAATGGCGGTGCGATTGGTGCCGTCGCATTGGACACCAAGCCAAGGAAGGTGACAAAATAGCATAATAACCCTGAAGTGCAGACAAGGCCAAATCCAATTGGATCATCTAAGCGCTTATTCTTAAATAATTTCAATAAATGAAATTGACATATTGTAAGTTCTCTGAATGCAACATGTAATTATGTCTATTTCCACATGTTTTCTGAAATCGATGAGAATAAATTTAGACTGATACAGAATGAATACTGTGTACGGATTCTTCGCACGATGCAGTATGACACTGCAATTAAGAAATTTGAAAAGTAGAAACTATATCAAAATGAATGAGCTTATTTGACTATTCACAGTACATTTCAGGTTACTAAAACTCATGTAAGGCTTTAATTTTTATATTAAAACAATTTAATTTTTGGCTCATCAGAAAAAGTACTTGTGGTTTAGTTACATGTTATTTGTTGTAAGGAAATTTTAATTGTTATCTCGTGGCTTTTCGCCTTATAATATTTATTATTTTTTGTAATACGATTCGGTAACCTATTGAGTAAACACCTAGAAATAAAAAAATTGCGCCACAAATGGGATTATTTTGAAAATAATTGATATTTAATGGCGGTGGACTCTTAAGTTTTGGGCTCGCATCGGCCACCATACGACTTAAATCCACCTCTGATCTGTGTACGTTAAATATTATATATACGACGCATATCATACACTATAATAATCGTACTATAGAGTAAGCGTACAATTGAATAGTCGGCAGTGTGCTGTCGTGGAAGTGAAATTGTAACTCCTAAACTGCCTATGAAGGAATTTCAATCTAGCGGAATGTTATTTAGATACGATGACTGCGGTTAGATTCAGTTTAGCACGTAAGGCATGTCGTCTCTGAGTAACTGTGGACCACGGAATATATTTTATAGCTGTCTGCATCATGTTTCTTTTTGGAAAAAGCTATCCACATTGGCGCCGTATATATTTGTGTACTGAATATTTCTTTTTTCTTTTTTTTTTTAGCTTGCAGCATTCTTATGATACTGGAGAATAAGTATTTTCAGGTCATAAATATAATTTTTGTGATAACGTAGCATACATAAATATCCGTTTATTGACAGCTTACATTATATGCGGTTGTGCATGTAATTATTATGCTCTTTAATTTTCCATATACATTGGTTGACAGAGAAAGTGCCACATCATGAAGAAATGGTTAAAAACAAACCGAATTGCATGCATAGATTGCCAAACAGGTGCAGAACAAATAATTTTAATTTAGTTCGAAAAGATGCGTAATAGCATTTGGAATAACACTCGTTATATAAAATATGCAATATTACTAGTATAAAATTATATGACCAGAATTCAAAGTCAAGGTGGAAACCGAAATTCAGACTGTATTGCGTGATATAAAAAAAAATATTTCACACTATATTGTACGTTTTATATATATGCAACTCTGAACACTACTTAAATTTCAAAGTCAACTTTGTCGTTTTGCTAACGTTATTTAAGTACATGGTTTTGTGATATTTTAAGCATGGATAGTTCGAGAATACACTTTTTTATAGTTGAAGCAGAATTTTTTTATCAGACATTATTATTTCATGGATATAAATAAATATCTTTCGAATGGGAAATGGTGCTTCTCAGCCGTGGTTATAGGCCATTCGCGATACTCAGAAAAATTGGAGGAAAAAAAAAAGTATATTCCTAGATGGATTTTAAATTTTGAAGCAAATAGGATCTATCCACAAATGCCAAGGAGTCGTTTTGTAAGAGCTAGAAAAAGAGTTTCGGTGTACTATATCATCAACTACGATAGATTTTCAGCTACATCCGTCTATTATACAATATATAAAAACGAATTTCTCATTTTTGAGAGAGAGAGAGAGAGAAAACTTCCTTTATTTAACCTATTATTTGAAGTGTGATGTTAATCTGAAAGTGTACATACACTGGTGTTGATTTACGAATGTTCCAGCTAAATAGTTCATCCGCTTAACCTTTTCGCTGCTATTGACGTGCTGGCACGTTCGGTCAAATGTATCGGACGTTTTCCGGATAGGCAAAGTCGTTATTTTTGTGAACGATTTTTTTAAGATCAGCACATTTCTTAGATTCGTTCTTTTGAACTAGTTTCTTAATAATAATAATACGTGTACACATGATGTTTTATTGTGCTTTTTATTTATGTTAATTCATGAAATTTGTGCATTTTTAAAATAACATTATATAATAAAATTAAGAATACAGTACTGAATTTCGCTTCTCCTCGTATTTCTCAACTGAGCATTAAATGTATATGCTTTATATGTCAAATATACACGTATTTTATATTGCCATAAAATCAATTTAAAATTTCATTGAAATTTCAAAATGAATATTGCATTTATAGCTGACCAAGAACTGGTTTCAAACTAACCACTTTATCAAATTTTAATAAATATTTAAAATTTGCCCGATACTAAAGTATGCCGGGCAATTAGAATTTTTCCCGATATCGACGTAAATCAAAGGTGTCTCATTCCACACTACACGGGCTTCTCTATCGATATATTTCTTGCAATTAAAAGGCTAAAACTTAATATTTGCTCAGAATAAAACACAAGTTTGGCGTCGATTTTTTTACGCAATTTATTGTTTAAAATTCGATTATCATATCAATACTTACCCATTTTAAATATCCGTAGTTGAAACGTGTTTACATAATCAGTTAATTGAACAAAATGCTGAAGAGTGAAAAGAGTTATGTATATTTTTTTAATAACGTTATTTGAAACGTGTCCAAAACAAAACCATAGTTAATGATCGAGAAAGACCGTTCACAAATATCTACGTATCGTTCATTTTTGTGGTTCGTCTTTTGACCTGCTTGTTTATGAACGGGGTAAGTCTATGAGTTGTCTGACGAGTCATCTAATAAGTTATGATCACCATTCGTTGGACAGAAACCTTCTGTCAGCGAAAGGGTTAATGCAGGGGATGCGTTTTTAAGAAGTAGAACACTTTACAGTGCAGCACCGATTATATGAACCTCGCTTAATAGAAATGACCTGTTTATATATATTGATTCTATTTATTAGTAGGCACTTGTTCAATGTTTTCAGCAAAAAATGCTCATATTCGTTTTCTGGTGCACTAAGGTCTTAACTCTGAAATTAACATATACAGGGTGGTCCTGAACTCTACCGACAAAATAAGAGGGGGTGTTGGGGACACCAAATAAGGCATATTTGCCCATATCCCCGTGTCCGCAAAGGGGCCGGTTTGGCTGTAGAGCGTAACTACTGTTTACGTCCATCACGTTGCTACGTAGCCAATTGCATGAATTAAATACAATTTTTGATACATAACTTAAGCGATTGAGCTAATAATATAGTAGAGACAAAAAAAAATCCTGAATTCCGTTTTCTGATTTTGATCTGTGTTACTGTTTAGTGAAAATAAGCCTAAAACTGCCTTTTTTAACACACAGGAAAATAATTGAGAACTGCCAAGTATGTGTAACAGGTGAAGAACATCAAAATAAACATGTTTTTATCAGTGAATTATTTTTTTTCCAAAAATTAGCCGTTCGGGCACTACAGTGAATTTAGTATTTGCATCCACCACATTCAAGGTTTTCACAAATGGCTACAATGCGCCATTTCAAAGATTTTTAAAATTATTTAATGTCAACAGACGTCGGGCTCTCTCTGGCGACTTGTTAAAATCAGTTAAATTCACCGGAATTGTATGTGTAGAATTCATTCAACCGCACCTGAAGCGGCGAATTGTACACATACAATTCCGGTGAATTTACCTGATTTTAAAAAATCGCCAGAGAGAGAGAGAGAGAGAGCCTGACGTCTGTTGAAATTAAATAATTTTAAAAATTCTTAAAATGGCACATTGTAGCCCTTTGTGGAAACCTTGAATGCAGTGGATGCAAACACTGAATTCACTGTAATGCCCGAATGGCTAATTTTTGGAAAAAATTCACTGAACAAAAAATTTCTTATTTCGATGTTCTTCACCTGTTGCATGTACTTGGCAGTTCCCAACTCTTTCTAGTGTGTTAAAAAGGGCATTTTTAGGCTTATTTTCACTACATAGTAACACAGATCAAAATCAGAAAACGGAATTCCGGATTTCTTTGTCTCTGCTGTATTATTATCTTATTCACTTAAATTATGCATCAAAAATTGCATTTAATTCATGCAATTGGCTACGTAGCAACGTGATGGATGTAGACAATAGTTACGTCCTACAGCTAAACCGGCCCATTTGCGGACAGGGAGATATGGTCAAACATGCCTTATTTGGTGTCCCCAACAAGCCCCCTCATATTTTGTCGGTAGAGTTCCAGACCATCCTGTATGTGGTGGATATCAGACATACGCAAAGAATATACTGTATTTCTTAAATATGCGTTTTGTTTATATCGGATATATAAAAAGATATCGGGCATATTTACGAACGGGTAATAACTAAATTCATACATACATATATTTGTAGAATTTTTCACTATCAATATAGTAGTTTAATAACATGTAATTGAATGCATTTTGGGGTAAATAGAGTGTAGGTTCTTTGCACTTTTACACAGATAAGTGGATTTTCGGATTATCCAAAATTAGGTCCGTCCCCTTTATTTCGGATAACCGGGGGGATAACTGCGTGTGGGATCGTAAAAATATCGCGTCAATAGGTATGTGTATCTAAGATAAAAAAAACAAACACGTATGATGTAGTATTTTATGCTCACAATTATTTTGTATGACTACGGAGTGCAGAATGAGATAATGTAAACGCTAATAAACAACGTATTATATAGTAATTGTTTTCATCGTCGATATAGCCAGAT
>QLNU02015360.1:119657744-119672893 GCA_006491805.2 Dysdera silvatica | reverse complement strand
GCGATCGGGGACTCTTCAACTGGAAGTATTGCCTCATGCTCTGGATCTGCTTGTCATGTAAGTCTTTGAGGTCCGCTTGTCCGCGTCCTCCTTCTTCCCGGGGTAGTGTTTGCCGTTCAATTGCCGTTGCAGGGTGTAGTTGTCCGGCTCTTCTCTGGATGGTTCTCATTTTCCGCTGGAGTTGTTCTAGTTCAGTGTTGGACCATTTGATGATCCCGAAGGAGTAGGTGAGCACTGGTACCGCATATGCGTTAATTGCTTGCGTGGTGTTCTTCCCGCTCAGTTTCGTCTTCACAATGCTTCTAAGTCTTTCTTGGAATGCTTGCGTGAGCTGGACTTTGACTTTCTTGTGCTCCTGCTGCCGTTTTTGCATTATCCCTAGGTATTTGTAGGTTTCGCCCTCGTCCAAGGTCTTCAGTAGTCTCCCGTCTTCGAGTTCGATGCCTGGTAAATCTTCTTTGCTATTCTTCTGTATTTTGCACTTATCGAGGCCGAATTCCATTCCTATGTCCTTGGAGAATGTCTCTGTTATACTGATGAGTTGTCGGAGTTGGGTGATTGTTGGCGCGTATAGCTTGATGTCATCTACGTACATGAGGTGGGAGACTTTATGTAGGTTTCTCTTGTCTTTCTTCAGCATGTATCCGTATTTACTTGTGTTCAGCATCCTTGACAAGGGGTTTAACGCCAAGCAGAACCACTGGGGGCTTAGTGCGTCTCCTTGAAAGATTCCGCGGCGGATGGGGATCTCGGCCGTTTCTATTTTACTGTCTGGCGTGTTTAGCTGTAACCGGGTTCTCCATTGTTTCATGCTGCTCTGTAGGAATCGGATGATTGAGGGATGCACTTTGTATATGCTGAGTATTTCAAGGAGCCACGAGTGCGGAACAGAGTCGAAAGCCTTCTTGTAGTCTATGTATGCGGTGTTGAGTTTTCGCTTTTGTTTTCTTGCTTGTTCCAGGATAACTGAGTCGATGGTAAGCTGCTCTTTACATCCCAGAGTCCCTTTCTGGCATCCCTTTTGTTCTTCCGTCATTAAGTTGTTGCTTTCGCTGTGCCGGCTTATTTTTTCAGAGATGCACCCCGTGAGTATCTTGTACAGGGTGTTAAGGCACGTAATGGGTCGGTATTTCGCTGGGTTACTGGTATCCTGGTCCTTCGGTAGGAGGTAAGTTATTCCCTTGCAGAGGAATTCAGGCATTTTGCTGGGGTCTTCAATTATCGCCGTAAGTTCCTTGGCTAATGGGCCATGGGCGCTGGTAAATTTCTTGTACCAGAAGTTGTGTATGCCGTCAATACCGGGTGCTTTCCAGTTGTGCGTACGTTGGATTACCTGCTGGAGTTCCTCTATCGTGATGCCCGTGTACTCCATCTCCTCTATTCCTCTCGTAGCCTCCATTTCTTGCTGAATCCAGGGGGCGCTTTTGTGCTGTACTTCATTGGACCATAGTGTCTTCCAGAAGGTCTCTATTTCTGCTGGCTTTGGGGCTTCGTACTTGTCTTTGTTCGCTGGGGTCTCTCGAAGCTTCCTGTAGAAGGCCTTCTGGTTTGCTTGGAATTGCATGTTCTGTTGTTTTTTGTTGGTATAGTCTTTGTATCTTCGGAGTCTTCTGGCGTATACACCCAGTTTTTGTTTGAGGGTATCCAGATATTCGCTGATGTGTTTATTGGGCTCTTCGTGTCTTGTATGAATCCTATTTCTCTTAAGGGCCATCTTCACTTTCCTCACTAATTTCTTACCCCTATTTCCCTGCATGTACTGGGTTATTCGCCCTATGCTGCTGCGGAGCTCTTCTATTCTTTTCTCCAGTCTCACTTGCCATGGTGGTTGGGCTTTGTTTCCTCTGTTACTTCGGCCTTCGTTCCTTACTTCGTACCCATTGGCGCGTGATGCCGCTACTGCTGCACAGTATATGGCGGTGTGTATTTCCTGTAGGGAGTTGTGGTTCTGTAGGTGTAGTGGTAGAGTATGTTCATTGAGGATCTTGGTTGCTTTGCAGAGTTTCCAAGATGCCGGTTGGCGTGGTATTCTTGGCCTTGTTGCGGCATCCGAGCCTTCATATTCCGCCAGGGCACATTGGAAACCTTCTTCCATTTTCTCCACGTCCCTCCTCTCTTCTATGCTTGGTTGGAGCGGTTTTTGCTAGGTCATTGGCGACTTCATCTCTTAACCTTTGTAGTATGGGCTCTGCTAAGAGATTTCTGGTTATTATGTTCCTGCGTTGGGTTGTTATCCTTTCTATACTGATGTCCAGGTGTGGGTACTGTTGTGCGAATTTGGCGTGAAGTGTGGGTCTGTAATTTGTCATGTCTGTTTCCAGCTTTGTAATCGTATAGTAGGTGCGCATGATGTAGGTGTTCATATCTATTGTCCATGACATGCGCTGGCGTGGTCTTTCAGCCCTAGTGGTTGCACCTATACTAGGCTGCAAAGCACTTTGGGCTGTGTTGGTTCTAGTAGCCGTACAGTTGGAGGCGCCGCTACAACCGCCGACACCTCCAAGGAGAGACTGTTGCATATTTTTCGAACTGGCCCCTCTGCTTAAAGTCCGAACGCGGTTCTGATTTAAGAGCGAGACAACCGATGCTCCATTCATATTTTCATTATGGTTCATATCATCAGAGTCTGAGATAGCCTTTTTCACGTCGCTGGGTTACCGATAGTTATCCCAACGGCGTTCCGGATGCTGGCATGTCGTCAGCAGGCTACAAATCCGGTTTTTAATGGATATATATGTATATATATATATATCATCATATTCAACCATTATCTGTCCCCTGCTATATGAAGATTTCTCCAAATGCTTTCCACACAAGTTCATCCTGAGCGACTCGTTTTCACGTCACCCCAACCTGTTTTCTTATTTCATCCACCCATCGACTTTGAGGACATTTTCTGAGTCTTCGGTGGTCTCTTGGAATTCAGTTGAGAATTTCAGTTGTCCATCGTTGATCAGTTCTTCTTGCACTAGGCCCAGCCCATCGCCATTTTAGTCTGTTTACTTTAACAATTATGTTTCCTACTCTAGTTTACTCGCTCACCCAAGTATTCCTTTTCCATCTCTGCTAGTTATTCCAAGCATGCACCTCTCCATGCTCCTTTGGGTTGCCTGCAACTTCCGTATTGCTCCAACTGTTAGACTCCATGTCTCTGATTTATAAGAGGGGACTGGCAATACACATTGGCTGAAGACGTTTCTTTTTAGACACAAAGGCAATTTTCCCCTCAGAATAAAACTGTTTCTTCCAAATGCACTCCAGTCAAGTATAATACGTCTATTGAGTTCATTCATAGTGTTGCCTTCCACTGAAATCAGCTGTCCAAGTTAAATATATGAATCAGCAATTTCTAGCTTAATGTTGTCAACTTGTATATTTGCTTTCCGTACGAAATTATTGAACATGATTTCATTTTTTTGTAGGTTCATCTTGAGTCCAACTTCTCTAATTCTAGTTGAGAGCTCTTGTACCATATCTTGGAGTTCTGATGGGTTCATTAAACAAATGACAATGTCATCAGCAAACCGCAGATGACTTAAATATTCACCATTTATTTTTATTCCCTTGTTATTCCAATTTATCAACTGAAAAATAGTCTGCAAAGCTAAGGTAAAAAGTTTTGGAGAAATCATATCTCCCTGTCTCCCACCTTCACCAATTTTGAATAATTTTGCTATCCTTATGTTACCGAAATTTTGCCCTTGCATTTTTATACACACTGTTCACCATGTCAATGTACACATCCTTGGTGTCTGCTGATCTTAAAGAGTTGATGACTGCTGAAGTTTTAATAGAGTCAAAGGCCTTCTCATAGTCAATAAATGCCACACACAATGGAAGTTCATATTCATGTGTTCTTTTTATTAGTTCTCTTAATACTTGAATATGGTTTACTGTACTGAATCCACTTCAAAATCCAGCTTGTTCTCTTGGTTGAGCTTCATTTAATTTTTTTCTGAAGGCGATGTGTTAGCACTTTTGTTAAGATTATATAAATAGCAAGTAACACGCTCATTGGTCGGTCATTTCAAATCCCCTTTATCACCTTTTTTATGTAAAAGAATTACTGTTGCAGAATTGCATTGCTTGGGTATGTTACCGTTGTTCAGACACTTGGTAAAGGATTTTGCATGTATATGTTCCACATGTTCTCTAGCTTCTTTTAGGATTCCGAATGTAATGTCATCATCACCAGGGGCTCTCCCTTTCTTCATATTTTTAGTGCAAATATTACTTCCTCTTTTAAAATTTTAGTAGATGTTCCTTCGACTATTTCAATGTCTTCGCTTAATCCATTCATTCCCTGATATAGTTTTCTGTAGAATTCCTCAACTCTTCTAAGTGTTTCTTCCTTATTTCTTGTTAAGATGCCATCCTCTCTTTTTAATGAAATAATGTATTATTTCCCTACAGAAAAACTTCCTTTAACAAACCTAAGGCTCCTGCTGTTTTCAATGGCTTTCCTTACTAACTCACAGCTGAATTTTCTTATATCTTCTTTCATGTTTATGCGTAAAGTTTTTCAAAGTTCTACATAATCGATCCTGGAACTTGTAGTTTGATTGTCCACTTTCGTATTTTTTCGCCTTTTCGTGAGCTGTTTCATCTTCTCAGTTAATTTGCTATTGCGCTTTTTACATGTTATATCACCAATTCCCCCGCAGTTTCAATCATTGCCTTAACACTGTTTTCATTGACTTCTGAGTTATCAACTTCTTTAATAAGTTCTTTCTGTACAGAAAAGCGATTTTATAATTCCAAATCGAATGCCTCGGTATTTTTTTTTTTCAGTTCCTTTAAGTCTACCCTCTTATATACTTGTTTCCTAACGAGGTTCGGTGTTTCTAATTTAGTATTTAAGCACACTTTACATCTCACCATTCGATGATCACTTCCAGTATTAAATCTGTTCAGTACACTGCAATCTTCAATAATTGATTTCTTGTTTGCCAGGATATAGTCAATTTCACTAGTTCCCCCATTTGGGTGTTTCCATGTCCATTTTCTTTGCGGTTTCTTCTTAAAAAATGAATTCATGATGCTAAGGTTTTCAGCTTCTGCAAATTCGATGAGTTGATCGCCACGTTCATTCCTTTCCCCATATCCGTATTTACCAACCGATGTCTCTCCTTGTTCCTGTTGTCCAATTCTTGCATTGAAATCCCCCATGATGAGCTTGATATGTTGTTTCCCTTTGGTGTGTAACTCTTTGATTTCTTCATAAAATTCTTCAACCTCTTCGTCGGTATGGCTTGATGTTGGTGCATATACCTGTACTATTTGAAGTTGGTATCGCTGGGTTAGTTGAACAACAAGCCTTGCTGCTCGATCTGATGTACTTTCAACTTCCAGAAGACAGTCTTTAATTCTTTTGTTGATTAAGAAGCCAACACCACTTGTTCTTCCAGTTTCCGTTCCTCTATAATAAAAAATGTGTCCGCTTTTACGCGCATTCGCGCGTTCCCTTAACTCTTCACCTTTTCTTCTAATTTCACTGAGTCCTACAATGTCCCATTTGATCTTGTCTAGTTCCTCTTCCAATTCCTGAAGTTTTGCTTCAGAAGCAAGGGATCGTCCATTAAACGTAGCCAAGGTCAATAACAAACGGCAGCCTGGGCCATTCCAGTGATTCTTAGCACCCCCTGCTTTCATGCCACACTGACCGCTGCCTTGATCAGGAGCACTCCAGCACCTGGAGACTAGGGGCCATGGTTTTTGGTGTATTAGCATATTGGAGGAATTAGCCATCATTTCACCACGCTGGCTAGACGGGTTGGTGAATTAGCCCTCCCCTTCCGCCTTTCTATCCGTGCAGCAAATATTAATTTGCCACATAAATAGAAAGCTCAGCCTGCACCACTTGAAGGCGGGGTAGGACACTAGGTTACTGGCCTGGCCGGTTCCACACATCGTCACATACGTTCAGCGTGTGGGTCTCCTTCCAGTTAGATACCAGCAACCCTTTTGCAGGCCATATATATATATAATATATTTACTGTACTGCGTATGAATTTTGTAAAAATTAAAATACATTTAACATGTGTGTAAATAAATAAAAAAAGAGACAGCATCCCGACCTAAAGTCCAATTGCCTCAACCCTAGCCACTGAGGCACAGAAACAACGCTTACTTTCTCCATATATAAGGTTGCAAGGTTATTACTCTCGCAGAATTAACACAATTTCCAAATGGTGGTCAACACACAAAGATACAGGACTCTTGGCGTTCAACTGAGATCGTTGCTCGACCTGACTGTTAACAAACGTGGTAAAAGTTTGCTCGAGATATATGAGCAACACGAGTTAGTGCTCCTTAATGGTAATCTTCCGGGGGACAGCCATGGTGAATTCACCTTTATTTCCAGAGCAGGTAGGAGCACCATAGATTATGTTTTAACTTTTAATTCTCTTTATGATTATATGATTAAAGATTTTTTTGTTAAGGGTATTTTTTATTCTGATCACTCCCCAGGAACGTGCCAACGTTTTGAAGGGGGGGGTGGGGGGCAAGAGAGGCTTTACGGCGACCAACTGGTGGCGCCATCTATGGCCAGAAATTCAAACCGTTATTATGAACTATTAATTAGATGTTAATTAGTTAATTAAATAGTTAAAATAAACTGAATTACAAAACAATAACCATTTGGACGATTTACAATTTTACTGATTTCGCAGAGCACCAAGCTTTAAAATCAATGGTTTCACAAAGAATGTAATATGTACAGGTAAAGAGAGGCTAAATTTTTTTAAAACAGATACACTCCGGGCAATGTCAAAGTCGTATTGACGGTACGGTACCGACATTTATTGACAGAAAATGAAATGAGAATCCAAGGTTCTTTCAGCTTTGCTACATTAGTGGCAATGTTTAATGATATTTTTGAAGTTAAAATTTTAATAGTATTCCTCAATAGTGAGGGGGCGAATTATGCCTTTCGCCCCTCCTCTTCCGCGATTGGGGCGAAAAAACCCTACAACACTGTTGGCACGTGCCTGATTAAATGTTAATTCATGAATTAAATAATTCAAATAAAATTAATCACAAAACAATCATTTGAAAGATTTACTATTTTACTGATTTCACAGAGATTAGTGGTTTCACAAAGACTGAAAGAAAAAGTACATGTAAAGAAACGACAATTTTTTTAAACAATGGGTACGCTAAGGGGCACTGTCAAGGCAGTATTATTAACGGTATGGTGCTGACATACTCGTATATTTACAGGAAATTAAATTAGAATCCAAAGTTGTTTCATCAAGTTCATTGTTACTTTTGAAGTTAAAATTTTAAGAGTGTTTCTCAAAAGTGAGGAGGCGAAATATACCTTTCTTCCTCACCTTCAAAATGGCAGGGAGCAAAAAACTCCACTGCCCCCACTGTAGGTACATGCCTGTCACTTCCCGTTGACGGTGGAGCTTTTTATGGTCTCAGATGGGGATTCGTGGAGGTCCACTGAAATATGTATCCCGTCTAGTCGCTCAAAATAGTTACCGAACCGTTCGTTTAAATTTATTGAGAGTTTGGAGAGTCAAGTTTTTATTCCACTCTTCAGCATAACTGAGACGAATCGCAAAACTTACTGTCTATGGCAATTTCCAGTGCAGCGAGGACGACGGGAATGATTTTTACATATAAGGAAATTGGCCTTCGGCCAAGAGACAGAGGTTAGTTCGACCAAAATTGTCAAGAATCGAAACACTTATCATCTAGAAAATGTCGTTCGGCACGATCTGGTGATCGAGCTCTTTTCCTTGAGTTTTATGATTTTAGAAAGAGTTATAGACGGTTATGTCGTCAGAAGAAATGGACATTTTACACAAAGATCCAAAATAGAACAGCGTTGTCTAAAAATTCGGCAGAATTCTGGAGTCTTGTGAACGAATTTAAACTTGCTAAAATGGCTAATCTGTTGATTTCTCTTTCAGACTTGAGCGGACACTATGGGTCTGTTTTCTCTGTGCGGAATAATTGTTTAGATTCGTTGGCAAATGCACCATCGGAGTTGCAATATGCTGACTCCCTTTTGCAAAATGACGTTACTGAAAGTGCTTCTAAGCCGCTATTTACTTCACCCATCTCTTTAGCTGAATTCAGCAATTTTATTAAAAAACTAAAACATAGAAATTTCCCTGGGTGTGATCTAATATTGAATAAATTTATAAAAAAATTTACCGCATAATTGTCTTTTATTGCTTTTGACCCTATTTAACAGAATTTTACATGCAGCTGTCCTCCGAATGTATTGGTGCAGAGTGATATTTCACTCAATATTTAAAAAAAAGGATCAAAACCATTCAGATAACTATTGGCCCATTTCTTTGTTGAACTGCCTGAGTAAACTGTTCACAAATATTCTTTTGACTCGTCTGCAGAATTGGTGGGAAGAGAAAAGTATTTTACCAGAGAGCCAAGCGGCTTTTTGTAGAAGCAGGGGATACTTGGACCACATTTTCACATTGCATCCAATCATTCAAGCGAAAGTAAGTAAGAGGAGAAGCAAACTATTTGCTGTATTTGTTGAATTTTCTCGTGCATTCGATTCTGTGGATCGTACTCTGCTCCAGAATAAAATGAAATCCTTGGGAGTGGAAAATAAACATTTCAATAATTAAAACATTCTTTTATGGTGCTACGGCAAGGGGTAAGATGAGTCATGGAATTTCTGAATCATTCCCGGTTAACAGGGCTGTTTTGCAGGGTGAACCGCTCAGTCCTTTGTTGTTTAGCCTTTATATTTCGGATCTGGAGACAGTTTTGTAGAATCTGGTGTTCGCGGCATTTCTTTGAGGGGTGGGGAGTACCTACATGTCTTGTTCTATGCAAACAATCTAGTCATTCCGAGGGATTCCAAAATTAACAGGCAAAACAAAATTAATATATTGAATAACTATGTTAAAAACCTTAACCTAAAAATAAATTGAAACAAAACCAAGATACTTGTTTTCAAAAGGGGTGAAAGGTCATCTCCTAGACTGCGTTGCTTTTTGAATATCAATTAGATTGAAATTATTCAGAGCTATTGCTACCTGCCCATAATTTTCCCTACTAGCGGTTTATTTCTTCAGCAGAGTAGATACATGACCGCTAAAGCATCAACGGCTTTAAACAAAGCTTGGTTAACATTGAGGAAAGCGAAATTGAATAGAGTGAACTCAACTTTTAAGATTTTTGATGGACTCATTAGATCAGTTTTGTTACACTCTATAACAAAAAAAAAAAGAAAAAAAGATCGACGCACCAAGAAAGAGTTGTCCGATTGTAATGAAATTTCGTATGCAAAGACATTTTGACCGAACATGCAAATGATTAAAATTTGGTGTCCAATGAATGAATAGCGGGAACTCCAGCGCATCGGAACTGCGCATTCAGCAGGTGTATATAAGGAGCGATTCTCAATATGTGGTCAAAATTTCTGTTGCATTTTGACTGCGGATATCTTACGTCGACTGTAACAATGCCTCGCCGAAAGATTCGTGCTCATTACGAGCATATGTCAGAGTTTGAAAGAGGTCGTGCTATCGGATTGAAAGAGGCTGGTTGGACGAATCGAAGAATCGCTGGACATGTGGGTCGAAGCGATGCGGCGATTGGACGGTGCTGGCAAGAGTGGGTCAACAACGGCAGATGTCAGCGTCGGGACGGCAGCGGTCGACCTAGGGCCACAACAGAACGGGAAGACAGAGCGATTGTCAGAGCAGCTGTCACAGCACCGGATTCGTCGTTATCAACTATCCAACGTGTGGTCCGCACACATGTGTCCAACATGACCCTCTGCAGACGACTGAGAGAGCGGAATTTACGCTCGCGCCGACCGTTACGCCGCTTACCTCTCACGCCTTTACACCGTCAAGTCCGATTACAGTGGTGCCGGGCTCGATCAACTTGGAACTGCGCTGACTGGGGACGTATAGTCTTTAGTGACGAGTCCCGTTTCCAACTGTGTCCTGACGACAACCGCAGACGTGTCTGGAGACGTCCAGGGCAGCGTGGGGATCCTGCCCTTACTATCGCACGCCACACATGCCCACAACAGGGCGTTATGGTCTGGGGTGCCATCTCCTTTGATAGCCGGACCCCTTTGGTGGTCATTTCTGGCACACTTACAGCACAGCGGTACGTAGACGACATTCTACGACCGGTTGTGTTACCGTTCCTTTTGCGACACCCTGGACTTACGTTTCAACAAGACAATGCCCGGCCGCACACGGCACGTGTTGCTATGAATTGTCTTCAAGCTTGCCCAACACTTCCTTGGCAAGCTAGGTCTCCTGATCTCTCTCCCATAGAGCACATTTGGGACGCTATGGGAAGGCGATTGCAACCATCCCGGAATGTTGACGATTTAGCCCGACAGTTGGAGACAATTTGGCAAGAAATTCCGCAGGACACCATCCGGGATCTTTATCAGTCTATGCCACGCCGGGTGACAGCTTGCATCCAGGCCAGAGGTGGACCAACGCCTTATTGACTTCCTCCCTTTGTAACGGTCAAACTCTGCAATAAATCATTCAATTGTTCTGAAATTTTAATCGTTTCTTTTTCTATGTATGTTCTTCACATCCACCAATTTTTATCGCAATCGGACAACTCCTTCTTGGTGCGTCGATTTTTTTGTTATAGAGTGTATTTGCATCTCCGGTGTAGGCTCTTAGATAACTAGAAGAGGTTGAAAAAACAGTCAGCTTTTGTAAAAAAAACTTCCATCATTAGACAAGTCAACACTAAACTACCTGATTAGATTGGAATGTCGAAGAGATCCCGCATATAAAGAAGGAATTTTTACAAAAAGTTTGATTTCCCATTTTATTTATTTTTTAAATTGCTCGTTAAATCCGGGGTCCAAAAAAGGCTTGTTCACTAAAAGCAGTTAAACTGTCTTGCGCTTAATCATTATACCAAACAAAATCCATATTTTCCTCGCTGTATCCAGAAACTCGCTAAATGCGAGATCGTGATAAGTGGGTCCTACTATATTTCATATATCCACCCAGGGCCAGATTATGGCAAGGGTTCGCGGGGCCCACGTTCGGGCTTCGTGAAAAGAGGGTGCCCCAAAAACATTTGACAATTTTATTTAACATGATAAAATTGTAAATTAATACAAAAAATCTTTTAGTGTTCAGATTTACAATCCAAAACGAATTCAGAGAAATCATAGCTGGTATCTAATTACAACTACAGTTTTGAAAATTGGATAATAGAAGAAAAGTGCTTTCAAAAATATTAAATCAGTGCGCCAATGCCACACATTATTTGCTACTTTTACCAAAACTTTCACAACTCTAGCTCTGCAAGTGGATCCTTTGGCATTCGACGTTGACGTGAAAGTGGGAACAAAAAGCATATTCTTGCCTACATTTTTAAATGGGAATAAGGGTGTGCGCATTTTTCAGATGTATATCCAATACGTGCGTCAAGGGGCCCCAAAATGTAAGTAGGGCCGGGGCCTACAATATTCATAGTCAACCCCTGTATCCACCCCCACCCAAATATCTCTAACGATCCACCTCTGATGTCTTCATCAATGTCCGAAAAAAGATAATTACTTTCCGACAAGGGTTTTATCATGCCATTAACGGCCTCAACTACTTCAGCTTCCATTGAAACACCGGCGTCATAATGACGTTGTCTGTTGAGCCATATTCATAAACTGTAACATGATCAAGTATACCATAAATAGCTAGAGAATCGGTTATGTCGAATTCAACCCTATCTTCCACTATGAAGTTTTCTTCTATGCAGGGCCTGATCACCGTAAAGGCGTCCAAAGCCCGAGCTTTCGGACTCGATTCTATTCTGCGCATGTGCGTGGACCACGCACATGCGCAGAAGGATTGTTCACCGTGCAGTTCCCACTCCAGCTAAAGTCTAGTCCCAAAGCCCGGGCTTTGGACGCCTTTGCGGTGATCAGACCCTGCTTCTATGTCATTTCTAACAGATTTATGATAACAGAAAATATTTTTCACTTCTTATGGCATGTAAACGCCAACAAGAAATGTTTGTTACGTTATTGTATACAAATGTCCCCATTCCCGCATGTGTAGTCTAGCAAATACAGCGTGTTGAAATTATCAGTGAAGAGTTCTAATCTTATGAAGAGTGTTACGTTCGTATTAAGTGGAGGAAATTTTTCCTATGGTGATTGATTATCAGTTCGTAAAACACGGTATTTCGTCTTAACCATGTTCGTGTTAAATTAAAAAATAACTTGGGGATTACATTCACGAAGACTTTCACGGCGTCTGTTAATATACATTATAGAGCTTTGCGGGTTATTCCGCAACGTCTGTTTATTAAAAACACTTAACGTTTCACTCAGTGCTATGCGGAACATCCTCAGAAATAATACCGACCAAGTTTCCCTCTGTAAAATGCAAGACTTTCGCTTGGTTGCTTGGCAGAAAATGAGTGAGTAAAAAATATGAGACGTATTTTATAGTACCCTTTTCTCTAGCTACCCCCTGATTGGGTGATTTCCTGATTATGTGCTCTGATTGGTTTTTACCAACAAAAAAAGAAAAAATTCTGTTTATGAAGCAAATTAATATTTGCTGCACGAATAGAAAAATGGAAGGGGATGGTTAATTTACCAACCTGTCTAGCCAGCGCGGTGAAATGATGGCTAATTACTCCACTATGCTTATACACCAAAAACCATGGCTCCTAGTCTCCAGGTGCTGGAGTGCTCCTGATCAAGGCAGCGGTCAGCGTGGCATGAAAGCAGGGGGTGCTAAGAATCACTGGAATGGCCCAGGCTGCCGTTTGTTATTGACCTTGGCAACGTATAATGGACGATCCCTTGCTTCTGAAGCAAAACTTCAGGAATTGGAAGAAGAACTTGACAAGATCAAATGGGACATTGTAGGACTCAGTGAAGTTAGAAGAAAAGGTGAAGAGTTGGTGGAACTGAAAAGCGGACATTTGTTTTATTATAGAGGAACGGAAACTGGAAGAACAAGTGGTGTTGGCTTCTTAATCAACAAAAGAATTAAAGACTACCTTCTTGAAGTCGAAAGCACGTCAGATCGAGCAGCGAAGCTGTTCAACTAACCCAGTGATACCAACTTCAAATAGTACAGGTATATGCACCAACATCAAGCCATACCGACGAAGAGGTTGAAGAATTTTATGAAGAAATCAAACAGTTACACACCAAAGGGAAACAACATATCAAGCTCATCATGGGGGATTTCAATGCAAGAATTGGACAACAGGAACAAGGAGAGACATCGGTTGGTAAATACGGATATGGGGAAAGGAATGAACGTGGCGATCAACTCATCGAATTTGCAGAAGCTGAAAATCTTAGCATCATGAATTCATTTTTTAAGAAGAAACTACAAAGAAAATGGACATGGAAACACCCCAATGGAGGAACCAGCGAAATTGACTATATACTGGCAAACAAGAAATCAATTATTGAAGATTGCAGCGTACTGAACAGATTTAATACTGGAAGTGATCATCGAATGGTGAGATGTAAAATGCACTTAAATACTAAACTAGAAAGGCAGAAGCTCATTAGGAAACAAGTATGTAAGAGGGTGGATTTAAAGAAATTAAAAGAAAATACCGAGGCATTCAAGTTGGAATTAAAAAATCGCTTTTCTGCACTGGAAGGACTTATTGAAGAAGTTGATATCTCAGAAGCAAATGAAAACATTGTTAAGACAATAATTGAAACTGCTGGGGAAATTGGTGGTGTAATATGTAAAAAGCAGAATAGCAAATTATCTGAGAAGACGAAACAACTCATGAAAAGGCGAAGACTTATGAAGGTGGACAATCAAAATACCAGTTGCAAGATCGAGTATGTAGAACTTTGCAAAACTTTGCGCAAAAACATGAAAGAAGATATAAGAAAATTCAATTGTGAGTTAGTAAGGAAGGCCATTGAAAGCAACAAGAGCCTTAGGGTTGTTAAAGGGAGTTTGTCTATTGGGAAGAAACACATCATTGCATTAAAGGGAGAGGTGAAATACCCTTGTCCGCAAACGGCCTGATTTGGCTGTAGAGTGAATTTATTATACACATCCACATCATTGCTACGTAGGCAGTTACATGAACCAAAAAAATTTTGACACATAATTTAAGTTATTGAACTAATAATGCAGCAGGGGCAAAAAAATGTGAAATTCCCTTCCCTGGCCCTGAGTAGTATTGCCATTTAATCATGAAACGTGTGGAAAAGTTTTACCCTACTGGAGGTAATCGGCAATTGTCAAGTATGAGTATTGGTAAAGGACATTAAAAGAAACAACTTTGGTCAAGTGAACCAATGCGTCAAAAATGAGGAATGTTCTGGAACTACAGGGATGTTATTATTTGCATCCACATTAGTTAATCATGTAGCAAAATTTGGAAAATCTACCATTCTAGCCTAGAATCATATTCGAAAAGGTTAAACCATTTACTATGATGATTCAAAACACCTTCCGATGGCCAAATTTATGCAGTTCAGGAATTTATGGCCTAAACGTGAGCAATAAGCCACCACTGTGCAACAACGGTGTCGGGTTATGTCGGTGTCGGGTGCGCAAAGGTTAAGTTGCACGAATGTGAAGCAAAATCGGTTGGTTGCGCGACAGGCCCTAGCTGATCCAATGGTATCATTATCCACCATCAAACATGCCACAGTCCATACCATGTATGGCACCTTTTACCATTTTACGATGCTTGGCAGAGGTACCCACAGCGGCCCCAACCATGCTTTGTTTTACAGAAGCACACAGCCAATATTACTTTTAGTGTGTGGTGCTATCTCATACGAGAGCAGGATGCCCAGAGTCATCCTGGGTACAATTTTAACGTTTCAACGATACGTTGATGACATCTGGTGGCCGTTTGCATTACCCTTCATGACACAACAGCCTAGGGCCATTTTCCAAGAAGATAAAGCCAGGCCCCAGAAGGCTTGCATGTCTGTGAGCTGCCTCTATGCTGTTAATACTCTTCCTTAGCCAGCAAGGTCATCAGACCTTTCGCTAATCGAACATGGTAGGCTGCCAGATTCGGGCACCGTAAAATGTCGCTGATCTGGAACAACAAGTGAGAAATACCTGACAGAATGTGTCGAAGGATGATATTGGGAACCTTATCATTCCTTACTTAGACGCATAGAAGCATACATCGCCGCCAGGAAGGGTTTC
>QLNU02015360.1:119626247-119653168 GCA_006491805.2 Dysdera silvatica | reverse complement strand
GAGATACATAAGATGCACAAATGAATATGCCAAGCAAACAATCAAAACTTACTGATTTTTTCAATAACTATTGAGGTGAAATTAAGCGAAATGAGACCATATGTGTATTTATTTACAGTGTAATAAAAATAGACCCCATATAGGTAAGGTTGAAAATTCTATGTTTATTAAATGATATAAAGTAAATCTTGCATTAAGAAAATTACCCAAGTTAATTCTAGTAATTATTTTATTACCTGTGCATAGTTTTAAATTTTTATTCCTTTTACAGGTTTTACAAGTAATGGCTAATATGAGGAATTTTACATATTCTTAGCTTCTCGTATTATCAGAGTTCAACTGTACTATTATGTGTTGGTGGTGTGCTACAACCCCACCTAGGGGAAAATATTCTAGAAATGCAGATGATGATTTCATGAAACGCATGATCAAACCATGCTCTTTAATAATAATAATAATAAAAAAAATGCTGGTACGTTTATATAAGAGCTAAAATAGTATTTTGTTGAATTAGATATTGAATTTATTTAAATAAAACTGTTCTAAGCTTTGAACGATATAGTCATTTTCTTATAAATAAAATGTTAAAATGTGCATGTACATATATGTGAACAAAGACGTACACTAAGCAAACAAAATATTTTTATTCATATACAACATCAAGGGGAGGGGGGAGAGTGAAGGAGCGTGAGGCCGGCATGTAGGTGAAAAGAGGGCGCGATGTTCACATTTAGGCGACTAGCATCTAGCACCAGCAGCAAACTTTAGCGGTGATCTAACTTTTGTGGCTATTGCGCATGTGCAAAAAAAAGTCACAAAAAATCGTGTTTCCAAATTAGCCTTTTTTGTGCTAAATTCTGCTAAAATCATATATATTTAACCATAGGAGATAGCCAAAACTATGGCATTCTCAATATCTACCGAGCAGGAAACCTCTTGCATATGTTTGGAAGATGGTAAACATTCGGAAAAAGTGCTACTTTACACAATATCACTTATTCTTTACATTAATAACGGCGTTTTGTGTGCGAACAACTTATCTGACGTATCAGCCGGAGAAAATCAAACACAAATTTTGAAAACATAAAACCAAAATTTCTTGAGCCATTGACTGGAAGATAAGCATTTTTAGATACACAAATAATGTAATATGCCTGTTCTCACTAGTTATTCTTTTAAATTACTGTTCTTTAAACATCATACGTAGACAGAAGTGGCGTCTATGTCACATCCATGTTCACATTTGTATTGGTACATTTTAACAAAATCATCCAAGTCATCGGAATTATGGCCACACATGGTAACAGGGGCTTACTCAGGATTCATAAACTGAGTGTTCAAAATTTTTAGGGGGTGGACTAGATTTCGTTAAGTAATTTTCATTAAACACATTATGTGTTCTAGATTTTTAGGGGGTACATCATAAAACCTGGAGGGGTGTTGGGGTGTGTGTATAAATCCCTGCATGGTAATACTCCTCTTCTTCAATTACCATGAATTTACTTCAAGGCGAGATTATGGCGGATGCTTATTGCTTTTAAGTCTAGGGCTAAGTTTTTTTAAATCACTAAATTGAGCACTAAACAGTTTCACAGATACTATGCAATCCCTAATTATAAATTCACAGTTCCACAATTACTTTTGCAATTAGAAAATTATAACAAAATCCATCCACAAATCTATTACCAAACTCAAAACTGGTAATTCTCTATCTATATTTTGTATTTGGTTGAGTCTTGCTTCTGAAGGTAGTTTACTATATGTATAATAAATTCTCCACGAAAAACTCACAAAAATCTCGCCCCGGAGGCTTTTCTGTGTTGACCATATTTGGCAATTGTGTTATCCCTGTGAAGGGTAATAATATCATACATCCTTACATACGGAGAAAGAGAGCGTTGTTTCCTGTCCTCATTCGTCTAGCGGTCTAAGACACACCGGGCTAAACGGAGGGACCCTGGTTCGAATCCAGGACGGGGAAAGCGTCTCTTTTTCTCCAAAAAGAAAAAAGCTCTAGTTTGAGCTATAATATATACGTAGGTGGCAGAAATTATTGTATAGTAGTTTACCATGACGTCATAGTGTTACGCCTGCACAATGGTCTCAAAAATTAGATCGCCACTAAAGTTTGCTGCTGGCACTAGAAGCTAGTATTTAGGCGTAAAAGGGGACTCAAGGTAAAAAGTATGAGAGCCACTGGACTAATATGTTAATAGTGAATATTAAAAAAAATATATATTTATTATCTATGAACTATTATATAATTTTTATTTATAAATCAACATTAAATTATAAATTAGCTAGAGGAAAGAAAATTTTTGTAATTAAATACAATTCGCTAAATTTTAGCACTTCAGGCATTGTATTGTTTCAGATAATCTGGTTTAATGAAGTTTAAATTAGAATTAAATGCTCTGAAAAATACGATACATTTTTCGGTTGAAAATTCCCGAAATCCCCACTAATTTTTCAAGTCAGTGCCTATGATTACTACTTATCAAAAATAAGAAAGCAAAAAACATTTGCTTATCAATAAGAAAAACCAACCGACAGAGGAATACGGAAGCTTCAATTAATTACACAGTAACTGTGATATATATAAAATGCCGCTCGCGTCACTTGCTTAAGACAAAAGCTTTATAATTCTCAGCTTAAAACCTTACCTGATTTCTATTTTCAACCACTCTATTGTGCAAAAAGCCCTTTGCTAACATTGACCATCATTTTGTTTACATTCAATGACACAAAACATTTTCGTTTTAACTTTTCTCTAAGATATGAAGTTAAAATCAACAACTAATGGCAATTTTCACCACACGTTTCTGCCATGAGAAGTATCTGATATTGTAATATAAACAATACGGTCATACATAGGCACCCATATGAGTACTTCTAGTGGGGAGGGGGCTGAGAAAAATTACCTCCTTCTCAAAGCTGTTGAAAATTTTAGTGATTGTGCAAGATACCAAAATGCTACAAAAATAATTGATACTGCTTGACAATTAACCATGAGCTAAAAAGTACCTCTCTTTAAAACGTGACTGTAAAACTTTTGAAAGTACATGTATAGCAGTTTCGGGCAAATGAAATTTTTAAACAGCTACGGTGGGGGGGGGGGCACAAGTCCCCCTCTGCCCCTTATGATCATAGCCCTTTGTTTTTCGATTCTGTAGTTTTTATTTGCAGGCAAGTTAAAGTAGTAGCCCATATATCATTGCTATTGGGGAGAGAGGGCAATGATTTAAAACGATTGTTTTCAATGTTGTCGAATTCTAAAAATTTTATTTTTAAGCTCTTTGATGCTGCACCCAAGCCTGTGCCTTGTGTGTCTACTTAGAAATCTGCCACTGATGCCAAGGCGTGTATGTATTTCAACTCATGGCAGTCATATTCCATACTGAATAAATAGAGATGATTTGAATGTTTGGTTTTCAATTTATTATTTGCATACGATCAACATGTCTATCACTCCTGAGAATTTCACATTTATCAGATCTTATTTTCTTGATGCTGTAATTTTAATGCTGAGCAGTGTTTATATATATACACACACATTGCTAGCCATTGAAAATGCTACACAAGGAAGGAAAGCAAATAGTAGAAGCATATTTTATGACACACACATACACAGTATAATGAAAGGAAGAAATGATTGAAGTTACCAGTAATTTAAAGGTAAAGAGCAAGCAGAAATCAGTACCTAGAGAAGCTTTCTATAACAGCAATAATGGCCCTAATCCGGCTGGGCATTGAGTCAAACAGAGTTTGGATGGTAGGTATAGGTACAGCAGTTCATCTGGCTTCAAAAAAAAAAACCATACAAATTATGAAGCAGTAATATAGATAATGTAATTACTGGCATATGTAAGGGGGTTGATGGTGTCATAACCTCCTATTGCGATGCAATTTTGTATATATGCATATGAATATATGGAGTTGCAGCTCAATGCGAGAGCTTATCTACCGTACTGGCTGGTGTGTGGTGGCATGCCAGTCTCTCGGCAACCATTGACCAGATGTTTTCAATTGGTGAAGTAATTGGAGAACGTGCTTTCCACAGCAACAATCAAAGACCGTCTGTATCGAGGAAGGTCAGGGCAACATGCGGTCGTGCCTTTTCCTGTTGAAAGGTAGGGCGGCGAAGGCCTCGTAGATAGGGCACAGTTAGACTTTAACACATCAGAAATTTAACGGTAGCTGTCCAAATTATGATCTATGTGAATAAAAGGTGATTGGGATGTGTACCCAATGTCACCCCATACCATCACTCTAAGTGCTGGGCCCATATGACGATGTCAAGTGCAAGCTACAACGTTCGTTCCCCCTCGGTGCATCCACACATGAATACAGCCATCATGATGCTGTACGCAGAACCAGAATTCGTCTGAAAAGACAATATGACGCCACTCCTGTGTCCACGTCGTTGTAGGCGAGCCTGTCTCTGCTGCAACATCAAGGGAAGACACAGCAATGGTTACCATGCCGACAATCCGCGGTATTGCAGACATTTTGTAAAACAGAATGAAGACATTGAACTTCTAAAATTAGTACTATCTTTTTTTTTTTGTTCACCTTCTGAAAATGCCGATGTTGAGAGGGTATTTTTTCCTATTGAATCCCAATGAACAAAGAAATGAGACAGTCTATCGACTTACTTAATTAAAATGATGCGAGTTAATTTTTAAAACATGACTTGCTATCTATTTTTGATCACCTTTGAAAGAAAAAGGATATTTTAAAATAAATTGGGTCAACCGCAAACTACATGTATGAAATATAATAAATATATTATTAATGAAATGTGGCTTCAAGAGTATATGTCTAATTTTAACAGCATGTTTATGTCCTGTTTTTTAACCATTTTATCCTCCCTTTTGATTTCATGACTTGGCATATATAAGCTTAGTCACATCCCAAATACTAAAGCTTATAAAATTAGTATAGTTGAACTGTGCCAATTGTATTTCATTTTATTATTACATTGCGTTAGACAGCATAATCTATCCCTAGTATTACATTAAGTCTGGTTTGTTTGTACAGCATACAAAACTTTTCTTGAATATACTAAGTGGGAAGTAAGCATGTCAAAGGTAAAAAAAATACTTTTATTGTTTTATTGATACTCATGAATAAGCAACTCCATTGAATACTTTTTTTATGAAATTTCAAGTTAATTGAAGCAGAACTTTTTGAGTTACGTTGAAATGACTACCATGTGTTTAATTTTCCAAAGTCAGTGAACATAACTACAGAAACATTATACTCATTAGCATATGCAGAAAATTCATGGGGGGGACAGAGCTACAACTCCATATATTCATATATACAAAATTGTATGACAAAGGGGGTTACGACACCACCAACCCTCCTACATATGCCAGTAATTATACTAATTATCTGTATTACTGCTTCATAATTGGTATATTTGTTTTTTGAAAGTGTTAGTGTAAGCCACCAGTCATGGAATTTTTATGAAATTTCGAGAATATTCTGTTTATGACTGCCTGTTTCCCACCCCAAATTACTGCCTTACCTATGACCAAATAAAATCATTAATGATCTCAAAAAGCACTTTGTTAATTAGATGGTCTACCACATTAATCTTAGTTTTTTTTTCACAAGTGAATACTTAAAAAGAAAGCACAAGAGGCAGGCAAAAAGTTGATAAATATATTTAATAAATAATAAACATGGGAATTCATTGTAGTTCTCACTGACTTAGAATCATATGTATCTCTGATATAATATTCACATTATTACAATCTATAGAATAAGTAAAGTAATTATTTAAACTAACAGCAATGAAGGGTTAAATGTATTGACGGCATAGTTGTAACAAATCCCACAAAATTAAAAGTTGACAATCCAATATTATTAATATAAAAGTGACAAACAACTTATTTTTTACAAACAAAAAGTGGGCCACTTAATTTCCCCACTGCTTGGAAATGATAATATTTCTATAAAATTTAAGAGCAGAAAGAAAAAATAAAATAAGCATTTTTCAAGGTATGTATTGATATAAATTTAGTTAATAAATAGACCAAAATTTATAAAAATGTAATGTTCTAATTAACGTCTCCACAATTATGGCTATTTGAAAAGTAAGTTTTGTATTGAATATACTTAAAAAATTAAAATGAAGTAAATAAAATTTTGTAGCCATAACAAAACACTACAAAAGCTTACATTTATGTGGTTCAGAATACTTTTCAATTATAATAAGAGCAGTAGGTTTTTGTGAAACATTAATAGATTTCTTCATGAAAATAGTGCAAAACTAAAGTACTTTTTAAATGTGCCATTGTAGAAGACTCGAAATGGATTTAATACTTTTTTTTAGAGTGGGGCTAATGTACATTTTTTCTTAATTACATGTCATAAAATTCTCTACAAACTATGTCTAAAAATCAAATAGGACATCATGATTTAAGAGAAACTTTAACTTTATTATGCCTTGAACAGGGCTTAATTTGTTAAACTTTTAGTTTAGACTGACATTAAAAATTTCTAATTAGCACTACTTTGATAAGCCAACTATTATAATAGCTTTGAGTAGGAAAGATTTAACAGAACAAAGAAAAGTGATAAAAATCACTACAAAATTTTCTATTTTCTGTGTCTATATATATGCCATCTCTGATTCATACAGACAATGGTCAACATTTTTCAAGAAAACAAATACAAAACAACAAATTAAACCCTGTGTTATTTACACCAAAGTGATACACGACATCCAACAAGATAAACTGGTGAAAAGGGTAAATTAGAAAATGACTACATTCAGAGCTGAATATTTAACATTTGAAGCTATATAAAGGGTGTAAAATGGTGAGTACAAATAGATGGATTGCAAAGTCAAATAGGCTTGCTGGCTCTAGCTTTGAATGTGCTATGTACGGATGCCGACAAGAACAGCAGCAAAAACTGGTAGATGAAAGTTCTTTATGTAGCGACATGTAAATGTCAATTTTCATTCATACTTTCAGAATGAGATCACTAATGATATGAATGAAAATATTTATTTCATTCAAACACACACAGCTTTGGGGAACTAACATTAAATGGAATCTTATAAAATACGTTAAAGAAATGTCTTGCAAAATAACTTAAGAATTTTAAATTTAACACTTAAACAAAATTAAAAAAGTAAATTAAAAACACCTACACCAGACTAACCAATGAAAAAACAATAATTCTTTGAAATGAAAAACAAATAGTTTTACATAAAACAAATTATATTTACATAAAAAGATATTGCAAGACAAAAGAAAACACAGGAAAGCTTTACATAAAATTAACAATTGAAACTAAAATTAACAATTCTTTAGTAATAGTGATATATTATGCAAATTTTAAGTTCAGAAAACGGTTGACATGGTTTAAAGAAGAATTTCGATGGGGTTTGTTTTAAAAAATTAATTATAAATTTTTTAATAACACCATGCAAGTAAAAAAATTAAGCATTTATTTACTTCTCATGGGATTTTTATAATTTTTCAAAAAGATATGCATGTGATTCGTCAATGTCATACAAAATAGTACATACACACACACATACAATCAGTGTAATCTTTCATTTACATCAGTTATTTTAAATAGTGCATAGTGAAAGACTGCTTCTCTGAAATGTAACACAACTTTGGATGGCCTTAAATCCAGTGTCATGTCAAATAAACTACTTTGCAGTGTTTCTTGTCGTTGCTTATTTGAAGTGCAGTGCAATTATTTTTGGTCTGCAGCACAAACACTAAGTACATAGGTTAGAAAAACAGGTTTAAGCATAAACAACACACACTGAAATAAAGCCATTGGAAATGTAACATTTAGTAATTATTTAAAACATTTCTCATAATGGCCAGATATATACAGTAAATAAATTTTAGTACATACCTATAGACATATCTATTTAAATTGCATATAAAGAACAAATTCTTATAAAATTTACACATGTTGACTATCTATATAGATGCCATTAGATAAAATTAGAAACGTTAATAATTGTTAATGAAGTACTGACATAAATATCAATTAAACCCTTTAAATAATCAGTAGAAATTGCAGTCAATGCTATTGTGACTAAAAAAATTCCACATATTATAAATATATTGAAAATATTTAAGACCAACAAAAACAAAGAACATTTGATGTTAGAATTAGACTGAAATTAAACGTTTTAGTTTATCACTTTTTTTCATTTTACAAATGAAGCAAAAGCGATCTTAACTAAAGACCACACACCATTTAATTAAACTTTATAAAATTGTGATTAAGGCATAGTACTTTAAATTTTTATTTCAACAATTGATTTAAAATCAATTAAAAGTACAAATTATATGTTTTTATATTTTATTTAAAAATCTCTGCAAGCACAGTAGTAAATTAATAACACCATACGAAACATGATTTCATATTTTGAAAACAAAATATTAATAAGCTGTATGCTCTATGAGTACAAAAATTTTGTAACAAAACATTTTTCATAAAAATTTATATCAATATCGGAATACTTTTGAATAACATCAAAATATATATATATATATGTGTGTGTGTGTATATATATATATATATATATATAGATATGAGCTAGAAATTTTAAAAAGTGGAAAATGATATAAATCTAAATGCAGTTACTGAAGAGCAAGAAGAAAGAATGCATTGAATTTCCAAAACAATTTTATACATTTTTCTTCTGTCTGTAACATCATTAGCATACATATATGTACCAAACTTATACTTTGATTCAGATTTTCTGGATTTCAATCTGTATGGCAAGTCGATGGACATTCCTCATTATCAACATTCCCTGTGCATATTATGAGCTTAATACAAATTAAATATGAGTACAAATAATTCAGAGAAACGGCATCATAGCATTTGTCACTAATGGCGATAACAGTCATAATAAAGATTGGTATTTTTATAAATACAAAAACATCAGTTCTATAAACATCTTGAATTTTGATTTAAATGATACACATACAGAAACTTGAACGAAGTTGTGATAATCGAAGATAATATCCCACAGATATTAGAATTGATTTTTTGCCACTCAATTATTCATTTCAGAGTTCAATTAACATCATGTTTCTGTGATTGGGTTATATAAAATAACCTTCAGATAAATAAACGATTATGGTCTAGATAAGTTATTGCGTTTATATTTTTTCAATTTTTTATTATCTCACATTACTTAGAAACAAGATTGTGTATTTTTTTTAAATTATGCTATATTTCTAATATAAAAAAGATTTTGGTAAAAGGTAGGTTCAATGAATTTATCAAGAAAGCTTGTTGAAGTGGCACACCCTAATTTAGTTAGGTTTTTAATATAAAATTAAGATTATTATTTGAGTGAAGTCAGTGAAATGTTTTCATGAGAGTATCAATACATGTATTAGTTGTAAAACTATCACTCCTTTACATATGTAAATTTTGACAAAAAACTTGATACAAATTTCCTTAAGGACACAGTGTCACCTTGCAGGACTAATTCTTACCACGATATATGATGTTCTTCAACACAAAACATAGTTACTCCATCTCAACGGAATAATTTCAATTGCTATAATTCACAGACACAATTTAATGAAGTCATCAAGAAAATGACCATTCATCCAATGGACTGGCTATATAGTAGCAAAGTGGTTTAGTCCACCATTGGTAAGATTCTAATGGCTTAGTGTGACTATTTATGCGTGACAGTAAAAGGCGATGATGCAGATCCAGACCGGTGAAAATGAACATTTTGCCATTTACCATCACGTTTGTGCCAAACTCTTGTTTCTTCACTTTGTTGAGTATGGGCAAGACCAGTTCTGTAAATAAGGAAAAAACTAGGTATTCAGCAGAGACAAGTCAACAGCAAATTTAACATCACAGGAAGAAAACATGTTATAAGTAGAATAAAACATTACATTTTAAAGTTTACTTTTACTTCTAAAATGTAATCAGTATTATATACACAATTTATTTAAACAAAGTTGTTTTCAGTGGGAAGGAGTTCCATTTCACACATACAAGTCCAATTCAAAGTATCAGAATTTACCAAAAAAGGCATTGCATTGTCTTATAAAATGCATGGTATCTGTAAAAATAAACAATGGGGATGAACGAGAAAATTATTAAGCATTCACAATAAGCTGACATATGATATATTACTCACACATGTCTAAAGAACTAATAGATTTTATGAAAAATTATTGAAATTTTTCAAAAAACTAAAATATTTCCAGTCGGTGATTCGAAATTTCTAAACTAAAAAATTTCATTTCGGTGATTCAAAATATTAGAATATCTGTAAAATGATGTGATTAGTCAGCATTGATGATGAAATTTGCATAAATGGGGCCACTGAAGAACTAGTACGCATATAAAGGCTTATTTGAAACTCAATTTTAGTTAGCTGGGAGATAAAAATGGGTCGCACGAAAGATATACCGGATGCTACAAAGGCTGCGATGGTGACTGCGCAATGAGGTACTTAGTAAACAGATGATTGCCGAAAAAATGAAATGCTTTCAAGAAACTGTGAGGAAAATTTTAAAAGATTATTCTAGAAATCAAATTTTTAAAAATAATCGTGCAAATAGTGGTCGTAAACGAATAACCATACTAAGACAGGACAGAATGCTGAAATGTATCATGACTAAAAACTGCTTCAATAGCCCGAGATTCATAGGTAGAAAGTGGAGAGAATAAGGAGTTGATGCCCTAACATCTACCACATTGCGACAACTCCATGAACTTGATTTTCAATCACGTGTGCACCAGACAAAGCCGCTACTTACTTGCAAGCAAAATAGGACCAGAGTGCGGTGGTGCAAAGACAGATTGCAATGGGGTATTCAAGACTGGAATAATGTACTTTTTAGCGATGAATCAATGTTTTGCGTTTCCTGCTGTCATCAGGGTATCCGTGTTTGGCATTGCCAGCAAGAAGCTTTTATTACAGATCGCTTGAAATGCTCAGTGAAGTTTAGCACCTCTATCATGATTTGGGGGTATATTAGTACTGAGGGCTTAGAAAAGCTGTGTATTTTGACAAAAGGGGCAAATTCCATATACAAGGAGGTAATTGAGCATTTTATGATTCCATCATCTATCTAGAAGACTTATTTGAAGATGACTATCTTCTAACAAGACTCTGCATCTTGCCACATGTCAAAGGCCACTACTGCTTGGCTTAATGACAATAAAATCGAAGTACTTCCTTGGCTGACCAACTCACCCAATTTAAACCCCATCGAGAATATGTGGGGGGTTTACTGAAGAAACCTTCAGGATTTAGTTCCCAAGGACAAAAATGAACTCATGGAAAGTGTGAAATCTGTTTGGACAACTATCAGTAAAGATGACTGAAAAAATTAGCGCATAGTATGCCAGGTCATCTACGTGATGTTACTAAGGCCAAGCGAGATGCCATTAAATAATAATTATTCACGATGTTTTTCATTTAAATGGATTATACTATTTTTTTGCATGTTATTCTAATTTTTTGAACCGCTGCGAAAATTATTCTAATTTTTTGAATTTTTAGAAAACTTTCATTGTAAAAAACTTTGCAATATCATACTAGTTTTTTTATGTTATGCTCATCTACAAAACATGTAGAATGTGGTAGTACACTTTAAAATTCTGAAGTAGTCATTTCTACCGAAATAAATGCAAATCTCAAACCACTATGTGCTTTATTTTTCATTATTCTAATATTTTGAATTGGAGTTGTATACTGATTAGTTAAATTTTTATGGTACAAGGACTGCAAAGTTTATTCTGCACCAATTAAGGTGAAACATGCACTGATGTCCAAATTTTAAAGACCAACAGTATTTAAGTTACACTCACAAAATCAAAAATTCATCGAAACAATCTGTTTAAAGTTTGTAACAGTTGGTATAACTTTAGGCTTTGAACAGAAAGCTGTGTATATGCACATTTTTAATCATGTGCACAGGAGGTTAAGTTGTGGGACTGAAATAGATAACAAGCAAAAGAGCAGTGGTGGGCAAATTGTGCTTAAAGGAAAACTGCAACATTAAGGGAGTAAAGTTACAAACTTGAAATTTTCACCAGGTCTTAAGGTCATCATGATGATTTCACACAGGAAAGGGTTCTTAAGAAACTGGGAGGAAGTTGCAGAGTGAGTAATGTTACTAGAAAATTTGGAATCACACACAGTGCGGTATACAAGCTCTGGGCAGAATTTCAAACCAATGATGGTTGTATTTTTATGGTGCACCCAAACCAATGAAATGTGCTTCAGATGCATATTATGAAATTATTATCACTACTGAAAGGATGAAGATAGGCTTTTAGTTGTAACATCAACATGTAATTACTGTACTACCACTGGTCAGCTAGAAAGTCATCATCCTATTCTATTCCAGCAAAGAAATGCAGATACCCCAACAAGCAGCAGCAAAACATTTGTGACATGTATGGCTACGTGTACAAAGATCAATAATCTACGTTCCTCTATTTACAGCTAAATGTAGCACACGTTGACAGTGGTGTCATATTCACAAACATTGGACAAATCACCAGTGGGTTAATGTATTCTTTACAGATAAGTCGTCTATATGTTCCTCAGATTCTAGACATCAATCAATCTAGCATGAAACTGGTACTGTGTATCATCGTGAGACTCATCCATGAAAAGGGCATTAACACAGTGGCAACTTGTCCAATTTCTGTGAATATAACACCAATGAAAACACATGCCATGTTTAGCTCTAGATGGAAGGGAAACAGACAACTGGACTTCAACATCTGACTAGTCTAAAAAGATAAACGTTCACCTCAAGAAGTGCTGGTACCATAAAACTTTTGGAGCGAAGACCCACAAATATATTCCCCATGTCAATGGGGGGAAAACTGAACTGTTTTTCTCATACAGAAGTATTAGTTATTAGTGAATGAGATGCCTTGTCATAAGAGATAAAAGAATAGATTTAAAGTTCTTTATAGACAGTGTGGCACTTTGATTTCAGTAAGTCCTACATCTGAAAATACTAAGCACTAAAGCTAAATTCGACTTTTGCCTTTTTTATACTTGTTTTCATATATTATTCCTAATTACAACTGAAATATGGTGCATTTCATTAAAGATTAGAAGAGTTAATCCATTTCTTCTTTAAAAGCAGAAGGTTCTAATTTAATTTACAGAATATATTCCTTTCTTAAAGTTTTCCTAGATAGTTGTTGCTCCTCTATATTTCAATTTCTTTGTATTCCACAAAAGTTATCAAAACCAGTTATTTCAACACTGGATTAAGGTTTAGGACACAATATTTCGAGAGCCAACTGCTCCCTTTGTCAAGTGAAGGCAGAATGAAGAGTTCGTGAAAGTCCTAAGTTTATATACCCGCATGTTGGGAATCTCCATCTGGCATCATTTGATGCAGGATAGTCTTGGTTGGGGAAACTGTTGTTATGCAATCTCCTGGTGAAACTTTGTATTGTTTTGTTAAAAACTATAAAACACTACTTCACAGTAAATACTTGCATAAACGGTATTTTCCCCATACTCACTTTAAAAGAAATAGTTATAAAATATACAAAAGGTGTAAATTAAATAGCTAAATTTTTCCGGATGCTTACTTATCAACAAATTGTGTGAGCCGAATATAGGCAACACAAGCTGCATCTTCTCCCAAGATATGAACTGTAGGGTTAAGGATAGTGGTATTCAAGGATTTGCAATTTTTGCCAGAAACTGAATTTAAAGAAAGAAAAGAACATATTTGTCAAAACACCGATACTTATTGATTAAAAAAAGATAACATACACTGAAGAAAATAGTATTAATAAAATTAGTAACATTTTTAGACTAAATATGTTGCCTAATATTAATGAATTTAATGTCAAATATTGCTGCCTTTAGCCACTTATTTTAAAATATACTAAAAAAACAAATAAACCCAGCTATTTCCGGTCGAGACTTTATATTATGAACTTTCATTTGAGTTTTATGACAGCAAGAGTCACGTTGCACCAGGGCCCAGAATTTTCCGAGGAATTAAAAACTTAAGGCCTAGGGAACCAACTCCCAGACCAGCCAGGTGAGCAATTAGGCAGTAAGGTGTTTTTTTTCGTGCAGTTGGGAGTTGAATATAGGATAACCACATGCTAGGGCGAATGTCTTACCACTGCACTACAGCAGGGCTTTTATAGATTTCAGACCATATGCTAAATTGTTGAAAATATATTTTTCCTATTTAGGAAATTCCAGTTCTAGACATTTCTGATCTCCCATTTCTAAAACAAAACAAAAAAATCATGAAACAAACATTAGGTCTTGGAAATTACCTGATTTTCAGATTCCTAAATGTCAGTCTTCAAACAATCACAGAAAACTGAAAATAAGATCATCACAAAAGACCTAATGTTCATTTTATAAATGTGTATTATTTTCATTATTTAGAAACATATTCAACATAATTATACCAATTGTTATGGAGGCAAAAACATGGTATAAGAGAATACTAAAAATTAATAAGTTCAGTACAGTTAGCTCTCAGCATGTAGTAATACTGAAACCACCTAGGAATTGCACAACCATTAATAAGAATGGTGATTTCTTAATATGAGACCAACATATGCCTGTGTACATAGGTTTGATTTATTATCATATTCTTAAATGTCCTGTACAGGCCTGTAGCCAGGATGAAGGGGCAACTGGGGCAAGGCAAAGGGCATATGGGGCACAGGGCATCCCAAGACTTATGAATATAAAATAATTTCCAGAAGCGGTACAGAATTTAGACAATACGTCACTATGAACCCAAATAAATTTACCGCTCCGCTGATGGCTTTTTAATAGTTTAATACAACTACAAATATTGTAATATTAGCACATATACCAAGGTTTGTATTTTTAATTTTATGGAGGGAGAATTTTATGGGAGAGGAAGAATTATATAAAAATAGTTTATACAGATATATATACAAACTTTTTTTATGTTATTAATTTTAATATATTTCAATATTTTAACTGTTATTTACATATATACAAATAGCTCCATGAGGCAACTGGGGTCACATCCCTGCTGACCCCAGCTTGGCCACATGCCTGATACTGTAATTTATTAAGATTGTTTTGAAGTGAGACCAAGATAATGCTTCTGTAACAAACATGAAAAAATTACTATTGCTGTGATTGAAACACATGAACTTGAGTGAAGAGCATGAACATCAGCATGAGAAGGAGATACTAGTAACAGTGGTTTGAGGTTATATCATCTGGGTCAGGGGAGCAATTGGGGACCTTTTTAAAACGAATTGTATTAAAATGCTTCAGAGAAATAAATTTGCCAGAAGCTGATATGCAACTCAAACTGCATACAATTGTGGAAAAGAAACTTGCTGTTATCAATATACGAAATGACTTATCCTAATACGAATGTTTCACATTTGGGACTGATGGTGTTTAAGGTAACTTTTTATTGTTATATTGTCACTCATTTGCTGATGATACTAGTGCGATTTTAGAGGCTAAAAATGTAGAATTGGTATATGGAAAAGCTATAAACAAAATAATAAAATATAAAAATGGTTTCTTAGAAACCAAATGACAGTGAATAGTAATAAAAATAAAATTCTAATGTTCAGAGATAAAAGAAAAACGTAAACAATTGGAAGGAATTAGGAATATTTGCATAAACAGTGAAAATGTTGAGGTAAGCAAAATAGTATGGGGGAGGGGGTGGGTGTTACCCAACAAATTAAACAAGAATGAATGTATCTACAAAGCGATTTAGCAAAGGAATGAGCATGATTAAGCAAATCACTTAACTATAATTGGCACATATACTTCAATACGTTTTTCATTATCAATACAGTACTGTAACCCTTTGCAGAGTTAATACAATTGCAAATAATCATCAACATACAAAGCCACCAGGGCATGTTTTTTTGTGGAGAATTGTTTTTGTATAGGCAGAAATCTCCAACACCCATGATTGAGCTTAAGCTAGAGCTTTTAAAGTATAGCAGAAAAAGAAATATCGCCCCGGCCTAGAGTTCCTCTGTTAGATCCGGAGTACCTTAACCGCTAGGCCGCCGAGGCACAGAAACGAAACTGCTTTTCTCCATATGTATACGGTTGTAAGATATTATTACCCTTCACAGGGATAACACAATTGCCAAATAATGGTCAACATGCAAAGCAACTGAGACATGATTTCCCCACAAAAATAACAAAATGCACCCAGTGGTTTGTGTGTTGACCATTATTTGGTAACTGTATGTAATTTTCTTCCAAAACCTCTATATCACGAATTACAGACTAAAGTGTTAATTACAAATGAGCAGTTGAGAACAATCCTTTGTATAGCAACAGTCATGAAGACAAGTATGGTTTCCTAAAAGCAGGATTTAAGTAAAGGTGCTACAAGGAAGACAAAGAATAAGAAAAGATGCTGAATGTGAGGGTCATGATGGTATGCCAAGATGTTCTTAATGTCAAACGATGTAAGGAGAACAAGACTTGCAGAATTTTAAGATAGTCATACAGGTAACCATAGGCTGTATATACCAAGAGTAAATATTCCAGGGGTTTGTTTACTCCATCCGAATATTGGACATATTCTGGTGAGGCAGACTTATCAAGTCTAAATAGGTAGGAATTTGTGTAGGCAATTTCAAGATAGAAATGATGTATTCTTGTTTAAAGATGACATGGGATGTTACAATATAGTAGTTGTGGCACATCTGAGATACTGAAGAAATTACAAAAACAGATGGATGTTTAAAGTCGAAGTAGTGCAGATTTTTTTTTTATTATTATTACTATTTTTTTTGCCTTTGTGAGTTTTATGGCACAAGAACAAGGATCATGCTGCACTAGAACGTGTTTTCCAAGGAATATTAACCATGTATAGCCAAGGAAACTTAACCCAAGACTACAGCGAGTATTTAGTCGGTAAGAGGTTTTATTTACTTTTTTTTACATCACTAGGAGTCAAACCCGAGATAATGGTGCAATAGGCGAAAATGTTACTACTACATAATCATAGGATCCATACATTTCATTCAGGTAGATGTTACGTAGAAGCTTGATTTTGGAGAAAAGGCTTGGTTCATGGAATGAGGGTGAATTACTATAGTTGGTGTTTAGATTACATTACGCAAGGTGAGTCTGGTAGTCATCAGTTTCTTTGCCCTTAATTCTGCAGTGACTAGGGATCCAGAAAAGTGCAATGTGCTTGCCAAAATCTGCACATCTGGAGGCTAAAAGAAGTACGTCATTAACAATTGGGTTGGATTCCAGAAAGAGATATTCAGAGAAGGAAGAATGTCTGGAAATAAGTCACCATATTCTAATCACAGAATAGGATATGACTCTGTGGAATAGCAGTGGGTCCAACTCACAGCTTCCCATAAGGCCATGAGCTTTGTTTTGATGTAGGACACACAGGTTTTTAAATGGAAGCCGATACCCCATTCAAGGCTTAGAATGATAGATAAAGAAAGATCCTCCACTATCTGAGGTGGGCTTATAAGATCTGTCACTGCAGATATGGGGTTCAGGTAGCTTACAAGTGTCAATAGCAGCAAACGAAACCATTTTTAGTACATCTAGATAGACTTGATTTGCCTGGACCTTTGCAAAGAATTGGGTTTATGATGGAAAAGTTATAAAGGCAGTATGGTATGCTATGGTTAGTGGTGGGTAGCAATGGATGGCAGATAGTGTGATGGATTTCATGTAATGTAATGGGGAAACAAGAAGTAGCCGCACTGTTTTGAAGAAGAGTATGTTTTATGGAGTGAAAAAATAATGACACATATGAGAAGGCCAAAGTTGTTTTTTATTTGGAGAGCAATGGGATCCCTCAAGCCTTCAGTAAAAAGGTTTGAAATTAAGCTTTGCCATTTGTTATGATAACACATGGCTATATACACATATCAGTAAACAGTCCTTAAAAGGCATCCAAGTATTTCCTTGGCAACCAAGATTAAGAATGTGGGACATTAATGCCCATTAAGAAGATGTCTCTGTTCAACAACCTTGAAATGAAGATAAATTGTGCGTTTAGAGCTCTTTATGGTACAAGGAAAGCAATGGCAGATTAAGGAATCTTTCTAGGGATGAGGGGTGATTTGTTTTTGATTCCTATTTTTAGCCAAGTTTTTGGTATTTCTTATTTTGTTTTCATGATACAATCCTGACTCATAGTGGGGGTAGGTGGAGGGCAATCACCTTACTGCTCCCCCTTGAATCTACCAGTAATGGAAAGCAAGGGTAATGCTGCATCAGGACCTACAGTTTTCGGAGGAATGAAGATAAATTGTGGATTTGAGTCAATCCTACATGGTCAATACCACAGAACACAATTGGCCAACATACACAATGTAACGCTAAGTTGCCAAACGCATGTGTCAGCCATACAATTAGGGCTTCCAATCCCGATGGAAATTTCTAATCCTGGGATCTACGTTTATTTCGATTTCATGGAATCAGCATATTGAATATAAAGCAATTTGCAGTTAATTGCAATCTGTATTTCAAATATTGTAACCAGTGCTATAATTTAATAGTTGTTGAAATGGAGAGAATACATATGCGTAATCTATCAGTCACTCAGGGTTTGTACACATTTATCTTCATGAAATTTAAGGACTTTTCATGGACTTTCAAGGACCAGAACTAAAAAGAATTAAGGACAAACAGGAATTGAATGAATCAGAGATAAGCTATGCAGCTGACTTTGCACTTATAATACCATTTTAAGAATAAAATAGATGTTAGAATGTATTATATAGTTAAACATATCAGAATAAAATGAAACAAGAGTTGTGGAGAATGAAAAGCAATTCTTTAAAAGTGATAAAGTAGTGGGCTTGAAACAAGATAATACAAATCAAATAGGGTCAATAATTAAAAGGTAATGGGTTTCGTATTTTTCAATTCTAATTCAATATATGATATTTCTAATTAAAATTTTCTTCGATCAAACGGATGAATGTTGAAGACAGCACAACCCTAACTACAAATTTTGGGATGGTCTGGTTTTTAAAAAAGTTTGTGAAATTCTGCAAAGGTGTATTGTGTATGCTTTTTTTTTATTCTTCCTGTTCAAGACCGATGCGATGGTCGGTCAAAATTATGGCATCTTCATAACGAAACCACATAAAGATAAAGAAGTTTCAAAATACCGTTAAGGGCAGCACCGTCGCCAAATTGAATCTCTCTCAATCAGTGGAACAGATTGCTGCCACAAACAGTGTGGCACCAGTTCAAGAGTTTTAGGAAATAGGCTGATAAAAAGAAAAGAAAAAAAAGAAATATCACTAAGGAACACTATCATTGCTTTTCTTTCCTCCCCCTTTTCGAGAGTTTTTCCTTTGTTCCTCAGTGGACCACAATATCAATTGTTGGCTCATGCTTATTTGCAAGTTTAACAATGCAAGGATAAGAGGGGCCATGCAGCACTAGGGTCTAAAGTTGTGCTAAGATTATAAACCTCCTAAGGTCTAGGGAATCAACTTCAGACTGAAGTGAGCAGTTTGACAGTACTTTTTTTTGGGGGTGGGTGTACCATTGGGAGTCGAACCTAGGATAGCGACACGCTAAGCGAACATGCTATCATTGCACCACTGGAGGACCCATCGTTGATTCAATGCTAAATTTGTCAAGAAATTTATTCATTAACACTAAATTTTTAGTCTGCTTAGATAGCTAGTACTATTTAAATATATTATCAAAATACATTGAAACATTAATGAATTCTAAGCCTACCCTCAAGCAAAAAAGCGTCTAACTATGGCCCTGAATCGAACAGAATAGCTTCACCATCTGAGGATGGTGAAAAGGAAGCCCAGATTAGAAAAAGGCCCAGATTTAATCGCAAAATTTTAAATGGTGATTTTTTTCTCTTTTTTAAATTGAAGTCAACATCTACTGTAGAAATCCTGCCAATCTGCCCTCCTCGGGAAAGCATCCCCCATTTAAAATTATGCTTTAACTTGAAATTATGAAAAAATCCGTGAAAAACCTTCAGCACTTTCCCCAAACAGCGGAAAAATAAATTTTGTCATCAAATAAAACAAATTCAATCAAAAAATATCATTATTCTATAAAAATGGACATAAGATAATAATGAATGGTCCTCCCCACCTCCCTACCATTGTGATTTTCCATCACAAAATATCTTCTTTGGTGACTAGCTAACTTTAAAGACCAGGTAGGACAATTCCTTCAAAATAGCTTGAATTAACACTATACATGTTAAGCTCAAACACCAAAAATGCTCAATGGGAGGGAGACAAGTAATTGTCCCTTTCAAAAATGCCATGACCCGAAATTCACATTGTGGCTCTTTCAGCAAACAGCCAATACCCCTTCTGGCAGTATTGTCAAATTCTAGGGTTAAAAAATCTACAGACATGTCAGGGCCGTATCATGGAGCCTGCAGCCCTCCCTCCATCCCTTTTCTGGGCTGCTATTGGAGCTACGACTATGATATTCTGTATTCAGAGTGTGTACATGCAGGCACTTGAAATATTGCATATCAAGGCTGTATGGGGGTGGGGCTCAGAGTCCTATCCATCCCTTTTCTAGGCTCATTTTGGAGCTGTAACTTTGATACAGCCTTGACATGTGAGATTTGAAGTGCCCTCACAAACACTCTCTGAATACGGAATATGATAATCATAGTTCCAATAGCAGCCAGGAAAATGGGTGGGGGCTGTGGGCAACCACCAGTACAGCCCTGATATGAGACATTTCAAGTGCCCTCACGTACGCTCTCTGAATACGGAATATCGTAATCGTATCTCCAATAGCAGCCTTGAAAAAGAATGGAGAAAAAGAACCAACGATATGGCCCTGGCATGTGACATTTCAAGTGCCCTCAAGTACACTCTCTGAATATGGAATATCGTAGTCTTAGCTCCAATAGCAGCTTTGAAAAAGGATGGGGGGGACTCTGGGGCCCCCTGATATGGTCCTGATGCATTTGGAGATTTTTAACCCTAGAATTTGGCAATACTGCCAAAATGGTTATCGGTCGTTTGCTGGAAGAGCTGCAATCCAAATTTTGAGTCATGGCACTTTTGAAAGAGTCACAATGTATTGTGGTCGTTTTTGTCGCTCATTAAGCACTTTAGGTGTTTGAGCATAACATATACACATACAGTACAGAGTAAAACTTCTCATAACGGAAATATTTAATTACAAAATATACAGTGTGATGGGGGGGAGGGGTGCTAAAAGGTCACTACTGTGCCTAAGGCATCTCAAACTTTAAATCTAGGTTTCGGAGAGGGAGGGGGTGAATTGCACTGGTCATTCTAGTTCTGAAGAAATGCTCAAGCAAGTTTCTAGGGGGTATATTTCTCTATAAATATTCACAGAGGGTGTTCTCCTCTATACATAATCCTATTGTTCACAAAAGACATATGACAACTCGCATGGTGTGAATTTCATGTTTGTTCTTAATGTTGATTCATACTGTGAGAAGAATGACAGTAATAAAAATTGAAACTAGAACATACTTCACAGAAATGTTGAGAAATACGAGAAAAAAGAAAGAAAAGAGACCGTTAAGATCTTTTTGTAGATTTTGGGTGAAAATAAGGACTTTTAAGGACCACAAACCGTTTCTTCAAAAACTAAGGACTTTTTAGGACATTTTAAGGACCATATGAACCCTGCCACTATACTAACACCATCATGCTTAAGGAACAAACTGTGATCTTCCAATCATTTTCTTAGTATACGAACACACACATACATAGGCAGGCATTGATGCTTGAACTTTTATTAATCCAATATCTGCACTGATCACTTTGAATACTTATGTTCATGTAGTACCTATTTGTGGTAGAGGTCCACACATCAAAAAGAAGACTGAAACGCTTGCATATTTTTCCATAGTCATTCTCTTCTTGAATTGTTGTAATTTGAGTTTTTTGTCTATAGTTCACAACACAGTTTCGAATTGATGGTACCAACATTGGAATAGCGCCAAAAGCTTTTGCTGTTAATGATTCTCTTAAATCGGGTGACGAAATAAACATTCAAAAAGGTAAGCCATCTTGTGAACACATTCAGCTTCATGATAATTATCAGATTTGGAAGTAAAATGATCTGAACTTTTTCTCTTCTCTTCTTGACTGCTTACAGTTCTGATTTCTCAACATTAACCTCTACATTGAATTCTGCACATTGATTTCCACTACAATTTTTCACAAGTGATTTTGATTTAAGAAGCTGAATTTTATGAATATTAAGCAAATGTGTATGCAGTCCTTTAGTTAAACCACCACCAGTTTTTAAAATGACTTGGCACTTCTTGCACTTAGAACTCTGTCCATTACAAAATTCTTTGACAAAATAGTGCTATACAGATTTTATATTGAAAGCTTTCATTTAGTGATCAACGTATTTCACACAAGGAGCCTTAGACATTTTGAATTTTATCCATCCACAACACCTTTTCTAATCAGTGAACTAGGAGAAATGAAAGAGAGACTTCTTCAAATGGTTAAAAATCCTGTAAATTACTTGGCATACAGTCTTCGTTTTCTCTCTCTCTCTGGAAGTTCAGCCAAACTATGCTGTAAAAGCTATAATATATGAATGAAAGTTTTATAGAACTAATGAAGGTTTTACAGGGATCACGTAAGAGAAAAAGGAATTCGGCATTTAAGACGTACTAGTGCTGTATGTTAGAAATTACTTATCAGAGGCAGTCATTTAAAATGTTTGACATCAAAGGCAAAATCGAAGTTAAAAATAAAAATACAATTTACATATTTATTGTGTGAACACTCAGAAAACGCTTCAATGGTATATCGACCAATCAGGCACTGGTCGAAATGCCATTGAGTGTTTTCTGAATGTTATATACAATAAATACATTGTTAATTGTATTTTTATTTGTAACTCCATAATACCACATTGCCCTAACTGTAAAGAAGGCAGGACAGCAGGATATCAGACACAACAAAACATCAGGATGTAAAAGAGATAGACCTTCATACACATAAAAGATTCGTTTTGAATACACAATGAAAAGATTGCAATTTCTAAACAGAAACTAGTTCTAAGAAAAAACTATGTGCACAAATATTTACATATAGAGAAATTGTGTCAATATTGTGGTAAAACTATATAAAATAACTCAGCATGGATTATCAGATAAGGCAGAATTACTGAAAAGAAAAGTTTATGGCAATAAATAGAGATTATTATTATTAACATAAATATCATACAGTCAAACCTTGCTATAGCAAATTTCAACGGACCAAACTTTTGGTTTGCTATATCCATGAGTTTGTTATATCCAATAACATTAAAGGTATGAGAAATTGGACAAGACAAAAAATTCATTCATTACATATTGCTATAAGCCAGGGTTGATTAATTGCTTTAACTAAGAAAGTATTATACTACATATTTTTATTACATAACTAAGGTCAAATAGTAACTTGTACCTGGAATCCCTAAATACCAGGATTGAGATTTTCAATCCCGGGTTTTTCGGTTTTGAAATACCATCCGCGATTGGAAGCCCTACATACAACCGATCAAATTAGGTCAAGTTACCCTCTGTATTTGGTCACTAGATTGATATAACACCTTAAAATTAAAATTATTTATAACATGTTTAACTATATGTTTAGTTTCATGTATAATTTCAAGAATTCTTTTAAAGTATGAAATTTTCTCTGTCAAATAACAGATACACACACTCAATTTTTCCTCCCTTAAAAGCAAAACAAATTACCATTATCGAAATAGAACTTGTGAAAGTCCATTCCTTCAACGAGATTACCCAGGGCTTCAGGCTCAAAGGCAGTCATATGAGGATCACAGTATTTCCTAAGGAACAGAATACATAATTTTTTCCCTATTATTTTTCAAGTTTAAAAAAAGTGTAGAGCTACTTTAAAAAAAATATATAATACCTATCACATTCAATTATGAAAATTCGTTCTAACCTTTATATGGTATATCCAAGATACCCTGCTGTTATGAAAAAAGTTACGTTCTTGACTGGTTGTAAATAAAGCAAATCATTACTTCTTTCACTTACCAATGCATATACTATACTGCAATTATTGCAATATATGCATAATGAGTGAACATAAAGCATTTATAAATAAAATGAATATCATGTGCGTGTAATTTCACCGTACTATACAAACTATTTTTAAGTTATTTTGGGATTTTGTGTCTTATGACATAAGTATCCCTAAGGTCATGCTGTGCCAGGACCTACAGTTTTCCAAGGAATCTGAACCTTTGTTGTCTAGGGAACCTAACCCCAAAGTATGGTAGGTACAAGTAAGAAGGGGGCAAACAACTCACATCTACCCGCCCAAAACAGTAAGTATGATCAATATTTACTTTTAACTGAATAGAGAAAGGCTGAATATGAAGACACATGTATTAACTCAAAATGTTTATCAACACTTCTGTTAATTGAATAAATAACTCATTAAAAGAGATACATAAATAAAATAGAGAACTCACGTATATGTTTCAAAGTCACCAGTATTTATAGCTTCAATAAGTTGTTCTGTAATTTTTACAACTTCTTGCTTTCTAGCTGCAATAAATTTTAAGAAAAAAAAATAAGACACTTGTTTACTTAAAAGTATATACCTCTATATGAAAAAACTCCCCTTCATAAACAAACTTACACATTTTTGATCAGACAGGCTACGGATTAAAATAAATGATTTTTGCAAGGTTAAAAAAAATCTGTAACAGTTAGTAGCCAATCTTATATTTTTCATATTCCAATGGTACTTAGTAACAATCTATTGATCAGTTCAAATTATAAAAATTACTGTAACTTAAATATGCATAACAAAATCTACATACGGTTAATAAATTTTTTACACATTTAAGCCACATTTAAGCTTATACTAGGGCTTTTTTGGTATTGGAGAAAAAAAGACATCATCCCTGTTCTAGAGTCGAACTAGGACCCCTCCATTGAGTTTGGAGTGCCTTAACTGCTAGACCAATGAGGACAGGTATAATGATTTCTTTCTCCATATATAAAGACAAGATATTATTACCCTTCTCAGGGATAACACAATTGCCAAATAATGGTCAACACACAAAGCCACCGGGACGAGTTTTTTGTGAGTTTTTCGTGGGGGACTTTTATTACGGTTCATAAATTTGTTAACGGGCTTTGTGTGTTAATCAGTATTTGGCAATTGTGTTAGCCCCAAGAAGGGTAATAATATCCCACAAAATCTACATGCCAAATATGCATAACAAAAAATACATAATATTTTCATTTTGTATGAAGTTTGAAAATAGATACACAGACAAAACGCTTCATGTTGCAATGGATACATAGTGTGTAGAACCTCCATATACCGAAGCTGATGGTTAAAAAAAAGTGTTCAGACGTATTTCATAATATCAATGCACTATTCTTCATAAATAAGTGAATATTAATCACATATATAAGCTATATTCATATAAGGAATTAAAAAATAAATGCGCTGAACATACTTTGGAAAACATATTTATGGAGTATTCATGTGCATCTATATTTGTGTAATGAACTTTCTAAGATCTTGCTACATAACAAATTTCAATGGTGACTTATTATAGAAGTGTTTACACTTATTATAGAAGTGTTTACACTTATTAAGCCTATGAAATACATTATCAGTAATATTTTCAGTGAAGTGAAAACACATGACGTTTTAGAATATATAATAAACAAGAAATCCTGATTTGACTTTAAAAATTTCAATATATAGAATTTTTTTACTACAGAAACATTCCTTTATGTAATGACCATGGGTTTTCATAAAAACTTTGATATACAACAGTTCTACCGTATTAACATTGTAACTCACATGATTCTTAGTCACATAGTATGTAAATATTAGTGACATTTTAGAAATTATAAGCAAATGGTGAGTTGGACACTCAGGTGAACCTGTTATTACAATATTTTTGAAAATTAGAATAGGCTGTTAACTGTTTTGCCGAATGCACACAGATTGCCATGAATTGACTGTGGAAGTTTTTAACCTTGTCACCGGCTTTTAAAGAAAGAATTGTTTTTATATAATATATTTAGGTTAAATTCACATTTTTTAATAAAATGATACATAAGTACTATTTTTAAAGCTTACAGATAGTTGTCCAAACAGTGATCTGCAAAATCCACTATAATATGAGTAATATGCCAATAAACGTTTGTTTATTTCCATATATTATATTTTTAAAGTTATTAGACATTTGGAACATTCTATTGAATATTTACTACTGAAACAACTGTAAATCTGACAATGAAAATAGTTGAAACATTTTCTTTAACAAGACAATACAAAAAAGCTAATCAAAACCGTAATTAAGATCCATATGCTTTACACTAAAAGAAAATTAAATCACACACACACATAAATTATCTACGTATACATTTCAATATTAAGCAATTCACACACTAATCATTAAAATGAATAACTTAAAGTATTGTGTAGATAAAATCATTCAAAATTTATCTTTTCAAATATATTAAATTCATTAAAATAATAAAATAAGAACCATAATTTGGCCATGCACTTTCTCCTTGGGAAATAAATTAAAATCACACATAAATTGCAATACAAAACAATTAAATATTATACTTTATACACCGTCTCTTCCCCTCCCCCCCCCTCCGGAAGTTTCCATCGTATATCTTAATGTAATAAATGCTGTGATATGCCAAAGCGTGATGCACCAATGCAGAGATATGCTGAAAAGCAAGATCTTTAAACCCTTAATAATTGAACAAACATTATTTCCCTTTCACAGAAAATATAAAAATAAACTATCTTCTATGAATAAAGCTCTACATTTATATAAAAATATGTATCCGCAACCACCATAATTACTGTGAAAATGGGGTAACTGTTTTACGAAAGAATACAAAGGCTGATTGTATTTT
>QLNU02015360.1:119593886-119621982 GCA_006491805.2 Dysdera silvatica | reverse complement strand
TTTACTTAATGGGTTATAAATCCACCCAGTTGGTGGATACCTGACACACTCCACTAAATGTGCTTCCAGTGAAAAATAAAATGGTTCGTTGTGATGAATGAGCATGTGGTTAATTCCTTAGCAATTTCCGTTTAAATATTAATCTGTAAGGTAAATGCTTGTTTATTAACGATGTTAATTTAATGATATTTATAATTTGACTTCATATTTTTGCATTGGTATGTGAATTGCCTAATTTATTCCAATGTATTTTCCATACTGGCAGTTGAAAATGAGTTCACGATTTTGCTATAACCAGAGCTTTCGTAAAGGCATTAGTTCACTGTAAAAAAAGTCGTATGCGTGTTGCAATTTCAGTATAGCTAACGTTCAGAAAAAAATAAAAAATGATTAAATGTAATTGATAAAATGTTAATTATTACATAATTCATAATGCCTTTTCTGTTTAATTTGCATGCAATATATATTAATTTCATAGATGTAATCAAAAATATGACAAAATGTGCTGTTTCACTAATTTCAACCTAATAAAAAAACTATTCTCTAAATTACGGTATTACTTTCATTTTTACTGATTAGTCCTGGTGGCCACAAGTGCAATGCATGCAAGTATAAAACTGTTCGAATATTGAGCAAAGTACTCCATTCTATTATTGTTTTTCTATATAAAATTCTAATATAAATTTCAAATAGATGAATGGGAGGTGATGAGAGGGGTAGGGGGTCACACACTTTTTAAATTTTAATATGTTGCTTTTAAGAGCAAAATAAACTCCGAGCAATATGTGGAATCAGGTTACCAAATTTTGACCCCCACCTAATGTGCACTGTATTTAAATCACAACGTACAGTTTGGCTTTTAGCTTTATTAAGTCATCTTCAGAAAAATATTTTCTATCAATAAGTGAAACATACATTGTGTTTAAAGTATGTACACATACATACACATGCACATATGCATGACAGTAATTCTCAAAAGAAAACTCTACTAATCCTACTCTTTTTAGAAAATTACTCACATAATCATACAAACCTGGCAAAATATATATAAACACTGTGGAAGTTTAAATTTTTTTTTTTTCTATAAATGTAATAATAATGTGAAAATATTTTGATCATAAGTGGAGAAGTATCTAAATCTTACATTTACGCACACCATCTTTCAAATTTTAAAATGCCTATTTCTGAAATGTAACATTATTAATACAAATACTTGAGAAAGATGAACAGTTTTACTTACCTTTTTTTTAATGTATATGTATGATGTTTACTATTACACTAACTGACCATTTAAGTACCAAAAATAAAAATCGAACAAGATTGGTAGTTTAGACAAAGAAATAAATTAAAAATACTGCACATAACGTAAAATTAATGACTGAAAACTTAAAAAGTATATTACAAAATAATGGACTACTTTCAAGAAATAAGCAGTTTTAATTAATAGTGTTTTATAAATAATAAGTAAATCAGTTAAAGTAACAAAGGAATCATCTTTACAGCCTTTAATATTTGTCTAGAGTTTGAACAGTAAAACCAAAGTCACAGACAACATAAACAATTTTTTTTATCTCAATCAGAAGATATTTACATTAACTATGTTAAAGCATTGAATGGCAATAGACTAATTTTAAAAGCGCAATCAAAAGCTACAATGTAATTGCTTGTAGGCATTTACAAAGTAATGAATTATTCACAGTTCCATCACTAACAAATACTAGAAATCAGTTTTAGCAATTTAATATCAAAATACTTAATAGGGACTTAATAGATAATACTTAATAGAATACAATAATAGGGAGAAAATAGTAACTAAAAATTGAAAATATGTGAGTTTGCGTGCAAAGCATCTATAAGAGTGAATGGATTTAAATGATCACATTTAACTTAGTTATTGTATTTGAAGGACACAGCCAAGTTTTGTAGTTTTTATAAGCCTGTCTCTACAGGGTGTCTGAGCACTAGGGTTATAAACATCTAGGAGGGGTAGGGTACACCTAGACGAACAATATTTGTCATAGAACCTAGGGTCGCAAACCACTCACAGCGCTAGTTCTAAAACCGTCCAGCATGCACAAATATTTACAACCAGTGCGTGAAAAGCGCCAGATAAAACTCAGGTCAGCTGCTCAAGTGCATAGATGATTAGGACATCGCATTTTGCGCTTCTCATGCACTGGTTGTCACTATTTGTGCATGCTGGACGGTTTTAGAACTGCGAGTGGTTTGCGATCCTAGGTTCTATGACAAATATTGTTCGTCTAAGTGTACCCTACCCCTTCTAGATGTTTGCAACCCTGGTGCTGAGACACCCTGTATAAATAAAAATAGGTACTATTTAATTAGATCCTTAGAAACCCGTACAATATAAATTTTCAAATAGATACTGCAAATACTAATTAATAAAAAGTATCACTGAATAAATACCAAAATAATGTTGTTTATTAACTAAAGTTATAACTGTTTTGTAAAATGTGAAGTTATAGGTTATGACAGTGATAAGGTGAAGTTGGTAAAAAGATCCAGTAATGCCACCAGGTTTAAAATATAATTTATTAAAAGCTTTAAATGTTGAAGGCAGTTTAATTATAATGCCAAAAGGTAATTAAATTCCAAAGTTCAAAGTTAAAGAATTTAGTATACTTTTTTGGTGAAGCCTCCGAGAATTAAGTGTGCAAACTTCAATGGTAAATGGAAGACTATTATTTCAGAATTTAAAAATGAAGTTACAAGTACTGTTACCAAATACAAAAACTGAAATTATAAATATACATGTTGCCAGATACGGAAGTGGAATTATATATACTTGGAAAATATATAAAAGGAAACAATTTGGCATGTTGTGAATTTTAGAAACTAATTATTAAGTGGGTATTTCTTGGTATTCTCAGTGGCAACAAATAAGGTAGCCTGCAAAGTGAACAAGTATTTCTATTGTGGAAAATCACACTATACTCCTCCTTTTCAGAGAAAAAAATGTGATTTTTTTAAAAATAAAGTTAACATACAATATATAAAATGTAAGAAAGTAAAAAAGAATGTTTGTTCCAATCTGGATTCTGTTGGCATTTGCTTTGATTAAGTGGCTTAACTTTGTATTTTGCTTTTAGCTTCTGCATCTGTGTATTTACAGGTTGCTCAATGGGCATGTTTACTGTACAACACGAGAGCGGCATAAAAGTGAGTTTTGTAAATAAAATGAGCAGAAACAAGAATTGGAAAAAAACATGTACAATTTAGATTTGTGTAGAATATTGCTTAATTAGCATGAACATGATGCATACAAAAATATATTCATTAATATTTAAAAAACGAATCCAATTTTAAGCATCTTACTTTGAATCAGCATAATTCAATTTGTACAATAGTTTTTAGTTCCAGAGAGTTTGTTACTTAAGAGATTTCCTGGGGTGAAGGCTTGTTGGTAAAATGGCATAGTTGTGGTAGCCATGTCTTTGGCATCAAAATTATTGGCCACAAGTTCATTTTGTTAATATTGGTAAGAGTTTTGTTGACATTGGCAAGAGAGTTGTTATCGTTGGCGAGGACATTATCACATAGTAGTGGAAGTGTCATTTTGCTATTATTTCCATTTTTTAGGAATTCCACTTGCTTTATAAATGTAATCACTGAAGTATTCCACAGGATGAAAAATTCTTCATTAATTTGCTGATTGTCATTAGTGCTGCCTTAGAATATCGCCAATCTTTAGAATGCAAGTATTCTATGATGTCAAAATATTGGAACTTTAAAATCACTTGCCAAGAAGGGTTTTCTTCAAGTGTTGGAGCAAAGATGCATATCAGTGTGGCGAAGAATCAGTTTAGAAAGTTTTCACTCTTTAGTCCAATTCATCAATTTAGCAATGAAGCAGACCACAGAAAGTTTAACAGAAGATTTTAATTCGTTAGTCTGGTCACTCATTGAACAGATACGTATTGAAGAAATGCAGCAATTCCATCCAATTGAAATAGTATTTATTAATGCTTTAAATGTTTAAGTCAATTCAATAATATACCAAAAGATAAATAATTTTAACACATGCTAAAAGTATTTAGTAGCCTGTTTGGCAGGGCCTTCGAGAATTGTGTGTGCACACTTCGATGGTAAACGGAAGACTCATTTGATTTTAGAATTCAGAAAACAATTACACACACTGTTGCCAATTATAAAATGTGAAGTTACAATTATACATGTTGCCAGATAAGGAAAGAGAAATTATGTACAGTTGGAAAACACATAAAAGAAAACAATTTGGCATGTTCCAAATTTCAGAAACTGTAATTATTAAGTGTATATTTTTTGGTGTCCTCAGTGGCAACAACTAAGGAAGCCTGCAAAGTGAACAAGCATTTCTATTGTGGAAGCCAACAAACTGCAATAAGTTTGTTTGCGGTAATAAGGAAAACAATTAATGTAATATAACATTCCGACAACCCTATTATTTTACAAAAATTGTTTAATATTATTTACTGACAACTTTGATATTTTATTTTAGAAAGAATATTTCACCAAAAAAACTTTAAATTTTTTATTTTTTTTAACTGTTTAAAATTTTATAAGAAAATTAATTTAGGCTATCTGTTAGATTATGGAAATGTATCTGCATTTCCAGTACGCAAACATTAATTTACACTGAAGTGCCATTCCTATTATATAAAATTGTTTTCCTCTTATTCAGCTTTAATATATATAGCAACTGAAGTCAACAGTCTTTTTAAGGCAATGCATGCAAACATATACACAATTTGTGGCATACTTTGTTCAGATATGGATCAACATATACATATTTCACATTTTTTATATAAGGAAATGTCACTAATATTTGAAAAGCAATTTACTTAAACAGATACTTCAATTCATAGTAAAATATAGATTTTTGACTGTTATATATATTTTATCATATTTATTATCATGACTCATTTAATTAAATCAAGAAAATTCAGTAGATTACATATAGATAAGAACTGTGTTAATCTGAAAAAGTCACACTTGTTACCCTTACATGTATTAATGATGTAAAATTCAGAAACATGGTGATTTGTTGGTGCTTGAATAGATACTTAAAACAAAGCTCCAATCAACAGATTTTGAATTATCAATAGATAATAAATTATAGTCACTATGCTATATGTGATGTTCAGAGTGAGTGCTGAGCATCTACATGTGTTTTTTACTTATATTTAATGTGATTTTATATATAGTTGGTTTCAAACTTGTTGGAGGATTGTGTTTGTTTCAAATGATAAATATTTGGCTTTGGAAACATATTTAAAAAATATTTAAGACATGACTACAATGGTCAAATTGAAAAATCCATTTGTTTGTGAGTTTTATGATGCAAAGGCAGCAAGGGTCATGCAGCACCAGGACCTACATTTTTCCAAGGAATCCAGATCTCTCATGGCTTAGAGAACCAATATCTGGACTAGAATGAGCAGTTAGTAAGCATTTTTTTTAAAGCATTGTTGGAAGTCATACCAAGGATAATGGCATGCTAGGTGAACATGTTACCATTGCACTACCACAGTGCCATTAAAAGAAACAAAAAACTGATTTCATTGAAACTGCAGTGCTCGTAAATTACTCAACGTGTGACATACATGGTGAGTAAAACCTGATTAGTATAGGTATGCAGATGCGCATGCTCGAATAGTTTGCATAAAACATGCATGAGTAGTCACTTTCCAGGTTATAGTTTTGTGTTAAATTTAAACCTTTACTCAATAACACACAAAGTAATGATGTAAGTGCTAGCATAGTTTTTTCAATGTATTTCCTTTGCAATCACACCACCAGAAATTACAATTCAAATAAATTATTTTCCATAGATTTAGCAAAAGCAGCACACACACACGTTTTATAATTCAAGTATATATATTAATCCATTTACGAAATTAAATTCTGACCCCTTCATTTCCAATTCTAATTAAGAGCTTTTTGATCCATATGTCAGATAATACTGCCCTTATGCTGTACAATTTATTATTACAATAACATTTTATATGACAAGGATCAAAAAGCTATAGTTTGAGCTGAAAACACATGAGCATCAGAATTTAATTTCCTTGCTTTTTTCTATGAATCTTTGCTTTAAAAATCATATTTAAAACTGATATATCAATCCATGCTAACCAAATAATCTAGAATTTATAAAAAAAAATTATGAACAAATTACCTTTGACATAGCTAACACAGTAAAATTTTGCTACTTGATTAATTTTAGTTATCACTGCAGATAATCAAAACTTTTAAAAGTAATAATTTATGCAGAAATTACTATTTATCTAGTAATAGAAATTTAGTATCATGTGTAGCAGACATCATGAGGACATGAACCCAAATTGTCAACAAGACACAGTGCAAGCTACTGCTGGTTCCATAATGGTGTGGGGTAGGTCTATATGGCAGGTTTATTGGTCCTCCTAAATATACCACTGCTATACTGTACTGCTTGGTGACCATTTGCAGCCATTCATGGGCTGCACCAGTGTGATTTTCCAGCAGAATAATGCATCATATCATCAGGCCCAAGTTGTCCAGAATTGGTTTATGAAACATTCTTGATAGTTTCCCCCCAATGGTGTACCTACACCATATTTGCCTTGACGTGAACCCATTTGAGTAGTTATGGGGGGTGGAGAGGTTCATTCACAAACCAGAGATCATGCACCTACAACACCAAGGAACTGTGATTGGATATTAAGATGACCTGGCTCAACCTCTCTCCACAAGTTTTCCATCCATTTGTGAAATCAATGAGATGTTGAATTGATGTAATTTGCTGGATTATGAGGGGGGGGGGTCAGGTAGTACACGATATTAGGTAACTACCCCATGACTTTTGCACTTCAGCATAGATTACAACCACTGTTTAAATAAAATATCAGTTATAAACTCATTATATAGTTTCTATTAAAAGAATATAACTGACCATGGCTTCCTGTGATTATTAAAATTTTGTCACTGGTCTAACGTGTAAGCAAAGATTCCACTTTGAGGAAACCCGGGTGCAGGATTTCTCTGGGAAAACACTGAACTGGGAGTATAAATACAGGAAATTTTTACTTTCTTGACACTTTGCTTGATAAAGGGAATAATAGTTATCAAAATGTTGTGGAATCTTACACTTTAGACCAGTGACAAAAAAATTCGCTAGATATTTCTATCGAAACGCAATTGTTAAATCATACCAATATTTGATGATTGATGGTGTTTTCTGGGGTAAGGATAGCAAAGATTCTTTCATGAAGGCTTTCATGGTATTCTATACTATTTTCACTATATTCAGCACTTTGTGGGATATTCTGCTGTGTTAATTCTATTAAATTTAACATTTCACTGCAAACTGTGTGTACCATCATCCAAAGTAAAAAAAAAATTAAAAAACAACAACTGACCAGGGTCCCTCTGTGAACAAACTTCTTACCTGATTGCTTGGTATTGAGAACATGTATGAGAACAGCTTCACATATATACTGACCCGATGGGCCGTGATTGGTCCAGAAAACTGGATTTTAATGGGTCAAAACAAGTGTTACATATTAATATTGGTTGATGTTTCCTGCTCTTCACGCTCATCACTGATTGGCCAAGGAGGAACCGAGTTTACATTGCCAGTTGGAGAATGGAACTTCTGATTTTTAGGATGGAAAACCATGTGTCATGAAGGAAAATCAAGTCCTCTCAATTATAGTTGTCTGGGTTTTGTTTAATGGCAATAGCTTCCAGGTATAATCGAGGCCAATATGCTATTTTTACAATGACCTTCATATCATAGAACAATATCATGACCGTTATCAATGGCATGAGATGCCAGGGCAGATTTTAGAGTATTTTAAGAGTACATACCATTGATGTTCACAGACCCAGGTAGTCACTAATCTCCCCATCTGTTCAGTATAATTTTACCACACTGACAGGGGATCTTATAGACCCCAGCAGTTTTGAGAGGGTCACATGGTTGTTTCCAGTTTGTCAAAATATCACAAATTTTGTTTGGGGATCGTAAGATCGGTTTCATCCTTTGTGTAACCAGAATCAAACCAATTCTGTCAGTGGTGCCTCAATGTATGGCAAAAAGGCCACAATTTTAAAATCTATTTTTTGTGGGGCAATTATGCGAATATAGTGAACATAGCAAAGGTTATTCTGAAAATTGGTCCTTCAGGGATTTGAATATATATTAGAGTAAATGTGTATTTCTTTATTATAGCTCAATTTCTAAATGTCTGAACTTAATATGGATAATAGTTCAATTCTTAATTAAATTGGCATTGTATGCAGTATCAAATATCCATTTGTACAGTATGCAATATGACAATTTACCAATAAGATATAAAAAAGTAAAAACAATTTCAGAGAAATAAGAATAAGACTTTTTAATACATCTTCATATTTTTTCATTTGTTATTTTAAACATTACCAATAAAAAAATATAAAATCTTCAAAGACTGAAAAAAAAACCCCAAAACTACCTTTTACATCATCATCTTCTAAAGTTGTACTACTGTCTGTTGACTCTTTAACTTGGGAACCATCACCCTTCTTGGCCATAATACTTCGACCTAAAATAATAAAAACACTTAAAATCCAAGTTTACATATTTTAAGGCAGCCTCTTATCAGACTAATTATTAATTTTTTAAGAGGTGAAAATTTTAATTATAAGAACATTTTTATTTAAAATTTTTAAACAGTTCTATTATAATTTAAAAAAAATTAAATGTCGAAAGCTTGAAAGATTAAAAGATTTTAAGACTTTAAAATTGGAGAATTCAACTGTTATATAATTAGAAAACAGAGCAGAAAATTTTAAAACATTATTTAATAAGTTTCCATGTAATTTAATATTAAAAAAATGATTCAAAATCATCTCAAATATTTTTGTAAAATGCACGAAAATCATCTCAAAAATTTTACATTATTTAAAATTATATGATTTAACAATTTGGATTATATGTAGAATAGAAATATGGATTTATAAAAACAAAACATTTTACAACATACATGAACACTTGACATGTACAAATTAAATGACAACCCCCTTATAATTAAAAGGTACTGGTGAATAAATGCAAAAGCAAAGAAGTGCAAAATTAAAATATGCATGCTGGAAATCAAATTAAAATCATTTAAAATTTATTATAAATTTACATTGATTTAATGCATTTCCACATAATTTCACATGCAACAATCATTTTTGTTACAATAACCAGTAAAGTGAACCATGAAATGTTTAAAGCAAAATGAATATAAACATACAGGTAACATTTCAAACACCTACATATAAGCAGCATAAAAGATCACTGATAAGAGGTTATCGTTAAGACCCATGGAAAATTGTAGGCATTCTTATAAAAATGGGAAATGAATTTGGAACTAAATTAATAATAATACATAAAAGATATACATACAGTCTACATATAATTTACTTATTTATAGGCACCACATCACATGTAATAAGAACTCTCTGACACAACTATATTTGCCTGTTTGCTAATATCGTTCAATCCATTTAATAACAAGGTACAATCAAAAAGTTTGGTGAATGATCACAGAAATCTGACGGTGTGAAATATTTTAAAAGATACACCTCACTGGCCTTCAAAGTAGTGCCCCTCTGCTATAATGCACTTCTGACGATGTTCATATAACTGTTGAGAACTTCTTGAAAAGTTCTCCTTCCATAATGCTTTTAGTTCCCTCGTCACAGCAACTTGGAGGTATGAAATGACAAAATCTGTGCCCCTTCGATGCAGATTTCAGTTTTGGAAAGAAAAAGAAATTTGGTGGAGCAAGATTAGGGAAAATTGGAATGGTGATACCAGTAGGGCAGCAATTTGAAACTCACAGAGGAGGAGCTTCAAATGGCTTTAAAGATGATCATTTGATGTGGCCTTAGAAAAATAATACATTTTCATATTCAGTAGGGGTTTGAGCCCCTTTCCAATACCACTAGGTGGTACAACTCAGTAACCGATCATGTTCCACCAAACTTCCTTCTCTTTCCAAAACTGAAATCTGTATTGAAGAGACACAGATTTTCCAACAGTTATATGAACATTGTCAGATGTGCATTATACCAAAGGGAGACTACTTCGAAAGCCAATGAGGTTATATCTTTTCAAATACTTCACACTGTCAGATTTCTGTAATCATTCAATGGACTTTTCAGTCGCACATTGTATAACAAGGATTTGAATTTTTTTCTTCTTTGATTCTGAAAAAATCTTAAACAATCTGAAGAATGTGAATAAAAATTTAAAAAATTTGAACTTTCACTTACTATACAAAATCATAAATGATGTAAACAAAAAAAAGTCACATTGAAAATTTTAAATGTTTACAGTATAAATAGATTTAGGAACAGCACTTGATAATCATAATGATAACAGTGAATCTCAGCTTTTGAAAAAAATCCTAGATGCCATTTATATTTTATATATGTACAGTAAACTTATAGCAACTTTTGATTTTGTAATTTGCTGTGGATATAACTACAGATTAAGAATACTGTTCTAGTTCTATAGACGTAATGCTATTCTACTACATGGACATAACTACAAAATAAAAAGTAGATAGCTTATTATACTTATTTTATTAGAATACTCTTGTTGAAAGGCTAAAACTAACTAACTACCATTCACAATCCCCAAGTACTGAAGCCCTTCTCTTTTTTTTTTTTCTTAGAATTTCCCACTGAAATTAAGTTAGGATACCACAGCTCTATCTGCCTAGGAATGTATCCTCTCCCTTCATAGTTTGGGGATGGCTGCATCTGTCAGCAGTAACAAATCTTGTCTTCCATATCTATTGAAAAAAAAATGGAAATTCTTAACTTTTCCTCAAACTGACTAGCATCCATTTTCTCTTCCACTCTCATCTTAATGAGATAGAAATTGACATCTCATAGGGGTTTGGAAAAGGTCATCTGCTGTATATCCATGTGTACTGGAATGTTATTTCAGTAAAGAGCAGGCAACTGCCTGTAGTGTCTGCCATTTAACTAGTGTAATGCCACCTTTACTGAAGACTAAGCATTATCCATTAAGACAAAAATAGAACACAATGATTGACCTGTTTCAAAACAGTGTCAAATCATTTAACATATTTAAGAGCTCTTTCTATGCACTCCTCAAGAACAAGAATCCTATATTGCAAACTACAGATTCAGGTGTGGTACATAACAGAGCAAAGAAGAAAATTTCTCAGTTCTAGAAAAGACATTTCAGAGTGACTGAGGAATATGTAGTCTACAATATTCCTATTAATGACAGCATTTTAAAAGAGAAGGCAAACATTTTTTCACAAAAACTACCCAAATGAGCCCTTCAAAGCATCCAACAGATGGCTGCAAAATGTCAAATTCAGAAATGGAATCACATTCAGAATGCTGTGTAGTAAAAGTTTTTTTTTAAAGAGTTTTTTTTTTTTCCTTTTCAAAGTTTTTCAGTTAATCCAAAGACAGCTTATTTAAGGACACAATACTAATGGAACTTATAAAAAGTTACAGTAATGATGGCATTTTTAATGCTGAAAATACAAGGCTCTTTAAATTTCTACCTGACAGATGTTCTATTTTCAAAGACACAATTTGCAGTGGAGGAAAATATATAAAATAAAGGAAAACAATTATCCTTTCTACACATAGGTTGAAAACTGTAAAAATCACACTTCCTATGACTAGATATATGCAAAAACTGTATTGTTTTAAGGATGAAAAGTCTCTGCTTATGTCTACTGAGCTAACAAAAAAGGATGGATGTCATCCATGATATTCGAAAATTAGCTTTTAAATCTGGATAATATGATAAGATATAATAAAGTAAATAAATAAAATATAAAAATTATTACAGACAACTGCACTGTGCAGCCCACAGAGAGTGAAGGTTTAAAAGTAGTAAAAACTAAATTTCTGCCAATAAACTTGATGTCAGCACTTCAATTTTTGGATCAAGGTAGAATTTACAGCTTTAAACATTACGAAAAACAGTCATCAACTGAATATTGATTGGTCTAGAAAATTACCAGCTATTAGATGTTGACATTCTAATTACTCTTTGAATGGTACATGCTGTTTTGTTAGAAGTTTCTGAAAAAATAATCCCCACTTTCATCAAGCAGGTCTTCTCACGTATTATAGTTGTGATACCAGAGCATCAACACTATTTCATTATTTACTTTTTGACATTAACAACGAGGGTGAAATTTTAATTCATGTCCGAAATTTTAATTTATGTCCTATGAAAATAAATGCCATTATGAGAATTCACTTTCAAGGAATGTGTTACAGTTAATGAGCACCTTGAGTGTGCCAAAGAAATGTAGGAAGAGGATCGTAAGTGACTTAATGCTGAGAATAAAGTGGTTGGTACTTTACACGAAATATATGAAGTTTTCAAGCTTCCTACTGTTCGTTCACGAATGAAGTCAGATGGAACAGTTAGGAATAATGGGAGATGACATCACAAACGGGCTAGTTCATTACAGCAGAGGATAACTCCGATTTCAGAACACTGTTTTGGTAAACCTTTGTTGGCGCCAAAATCAAGTTCTGAAATTGAAGTTCACCTCTGATGTAATGGGATAGCCTGTTCATGACATCAGCTGTCATTTCTAACTGTTCCATCGGACCTCTTTTCGTGAATGAACTGTACTCCTATAAAGCTGCAAATGCAATAAAAGTACTTTGGAAAATTTTTGAAAGTCAAGAATGAACAAAATAAATACTTTCATGACATCAACCATTTAGAAAATAGCATCTTTAAGTACTCTAGGCAATTTATAGCAGACACAAATAACAGCATTCTTCAAGTAAAGCTACAAAGTATATGGTATAACCTTTTACTTTTGCAATGCATCAGCTTTAAAAAAAATCCTTAGTGTTTAACTTTAATTATGTATTTTTAAATTTTTGTTATATATAACTGTTTATATTTTTTAATATTGTTACTTATTAAAAATAGTTTAAGGTGATATGAAAATCAACATTTCCTTCTCTATTATGCCTGAAAAAACACCAAACGGGAATGTTTAATATAAAAGCCATTTGACAACGTCCCTGAAGTATATAAGAGCCCCTTCAAGACTGCTATAATACGAGAGCCTACTGTATGTATGTATATATATTTTTCCACTGGATATTCATAAATTTCCATATACTTGCAATTTTATGATTTTAAAAGCCTGCTCTTGTTCAAAAATATATATTGGGTGCCTATTCAAATTGACAAACTGAAATATCTCAAAAACTATGCACAAGAAAATCAAATTTATCTGTCTCGAAGGGGGCTATCTAATGATGCCAAACTTAACCTTTCCCCTCTCCCTGGGGATTAGGGGGGGGGTGCAAATTGTAAATTTCACATGATATTACATAATTCTGACAGATTACTTTGAAAGTTTTTCAATCTACTAATTTGTAGCATAACCCCTCTCTCCACTTGCCTCTCACCATTGGGGAGTTTCATTTATTTAATTAAATGGTCAAAATGATGTCTTCTAACTTCAATGCATTTATTGATCCATTGTTCAAATGACTGAAGACAACACAGAAGTGTGTCTACATCAATTTTTATGCAAGCATTTCTATTCCATTTGATCACATTGTCCCTAATTGTAAGCAAAATTTGACAAATTGTTTGAGAGAACCCAACAAAAATGATTATGTAACCTTTGGAGAGCTGGCAGGCCAATGCACTGGACTGCTTCTATTGATCCAATAACTATAGTACATGCGATCTAATTCCACCCATGCTACTAGTGTATAATGTACTGGGTAACCATGTTGGAACCACACATTCTGATGCAATGTAAGGCCTAAGTCTAATGTCGATGGTTCCTCTTTCATAAAAGTTTGATACTTAGCCTCATTCAAAGTTCCTTCAATGAAATAGGGATCAATCAGTTTGCCACCTATGATTCCATACCAAACATTAACCAACCAAAGACACTGATGCTCAATTTTACACAACCAATGTGGGTTTTCTACACTCCAATAGCGCATTAACCTGACCATGGTTTGTGAAAGTTGACTCGTCAGAGAAATGCACTTGAAAGAAATCAGGATCTATGAGTATTTGTTCCCATACCCATTCACAAAACATGTACTATTATGAAAGTCTTTGTCACTAACTAGGGAACTCCACCAACTGTCACTCACCAAACGGCACGATTTTTTGCATGTAGTAAGGTATGGTAAATCTATTGCCTAAAACATTAAAAATTTTCTCTATCTCGGAAGAGATCAAAAGATATGACATCTTGAATATTAGTAAAATCAGCAGCATTTGGCTGTAACCCGTCCATTTGGCGTCCTTTCAATATCATCCATTATTTGAAGGACAAATTCAACCGCTCGGTTTTCAAAAAATCTTTACTTTGGATATCAGTTTTTGTTACGAGTTTGGTAATTTTTCGCCCAGAAATATTAAATTCTCTTTTAAATGAATTTATAAATCCATTTGAAACTTTAAAGTCATTTATGCTTTTTTCTTTTGTGCATGCAATAAACCATTTTTGGGTGTCTTTATCATGTACACAAAAGCCATTGTATCGTGCTGATTTAAAACGATTAAAAACTGCGTTTCTTATTTCTTTTTTACTTTTGCGATCTATTGCCATTATTTACTATATGGTTGCACATTCTATATATTTGTCTATAATTTAAATCTAAATTATAAAAGTATCGAACCATGCTGACCATACGCACGTTTTTAAATTTTTAAAAAGTACTGGTTTTTACTACAGTCTTTGATTTTACCATGTTTGGCGCAGTATAGCCCAGATGCTCTTGCGCCATAAAAAAGCCAAACAATCAATCAATCAATAAAAGTATCGACGTATTGTTGCTATTTTGCGACGTCGTGCTTTCGTTGTCCAAGTAAACTTAACAACTTTTTCCATATATTCTAAAGTATAACTATTGGCAATTGAGCTGATGGGCTCCTTATTTTCTGATGAATTTTCTGTAAAATCGTTATTTGCAACCCTTTCGTCAAAATCAAAATCCAGCGTAGACTCAAACTCCACATAAAATTCCGATGACTGTAACCTTGTTTTAGCAATTGCAAAAAGTTCCATCCCTACATTCATTTCACTTTGAATTGTTTGCTGTAATTGGATCTCCAAATTTAGCTTTAACTAAGTTCAAAAAATGTATGTCAACATTTAGTAAATTAAGCATAATTCACGATAACTGCGAAACGAAAATTCTAGTGTCAATATCTCTGTTCTTTATCGTGATCTCAGGCGTTCGGACGTTCGCCCAAAGCGTTTAATTTAAACAACTTGGTGAGATTTGTTTTAACTTGGGGAGATATCTTTAGCTTGGCACGTTAAAAACTCTATATTCATATGACCATATCTTCTGTTCTATTCCGAGATAGAGAAAACTTTTAACGTTTTAAGTGATTGTTGTACCACATCCTACTAGATACGAAAAATCGTGGCATTTGGTGAGTGACAGTTGGTAGAGTTCCCTAGTAAGTGCCTGATGCATGCACATATAGGGATGAAATTTATGTTGTTTTAATATCCTCCAAACACTAATATGAGAAATTCCTGATTGGCAAGGTACTTCTCACATGGGTTTATGAGCTACGACAACTAGCACTGCAATTTGATTATTCTTTCAAGTTACAGTTGTTCTATGAGACCTTTTTTTGGGGATGTACTCATCCTTTGGTACAAAATTGTTTGACCACTTGAACAAAAAAAGAATGAGATTGTACCCTGTTCGGAACATGCTCAGCATAAGCATTAACAGCATCAATATTCCTTCTGCATTTACCATAAACAAGGATCATTTCAACTTTTTTTTACAGATAATACATCCATATTTATGAATACTCCATTTAATGTAGCTGTTTTATCAAAACAAGTAATATTACCATCACACGATGTTCTCAGTTGAGTAGCTTTCAGGAAAGTGATTTAAACAAATGGCTTGTAATTTTTCAGTTAAGAACAGACCATGGAGAAAACCTGATTCCACAACAGTCAAGTAGCTACATGTAAATCATTCGACAATTAGGTATTTCCCATGTGGAATTTAGAAATTGGCCCCCATCCACAATAGGGAGGGGGGGGGGAGAAGCTTAATTTGAGCACAATTGAATAGATCTCTTGGAAACATCCATTACACCTTTTTTATTTTTTGATCAGATGGACATTCCTTAAAGTAATTGCAAAATCTAATGTTCCACAATTACAGCGTCATTTGTCATAACATGGAAAAAAAATTCTAATGAAAGTTACGTTAAAATGGGAACTTTTTTTTTCTTTTTGGCAAATTCTGATTTCCCAGGAAAAGATAAATATTTTTTTCCTGGGGAATCGGAATCTACAATAAAAAATGGGGGTTGCCATTTAAAATTTCAATGCTATCCCTGCTCCATCTACAGGGATGGAAAGGGAAAGTCAATTTTAGAATCATTAGACAGCCCTCCCCACTTCAGACAAATTTGATTTACTTTTTATCTGGTGCGTAGTTTAAGATATTTCAGTTTGACAAGTTAAATGGGACACCATGTGTATGAACCAATGTGTATTAAAATACACTATTACAACAAGTTATAGTAATACATTTCTTTGGTCGTGTTTTATGACAAAAGACCAGTTGTAATCAAACTCACTCTCTCTCTCTCTATCAAAACTAACAGTTAAACGAAAGATCCAAAACTTTTGACTAAGGAATCAAACTTTGGAAGAAGTAGAAAAGGACAGGCCTTCAGTATCAATGAGATTCAAACTCAGATTCCTTATACAGATGAATGTGCTACATCTAAGCCACTCTAAGCATTCATTTCATGAATTTATAATATTAGAAATACATAACAGCATACTTTTATCAAAAATTATGAAGGCTTTGCTTTTATATATTATATACGTATATTAAATTCTTGAAGCATACATATTTCAATGGGTCTAACAACATTTTTATTTAAATACTAGATAAATTTAGAAGGAAAAAGATGCAAAGAAACTAATCATAACGTATTTTATTGAACATACACTCTGCAGTACATTAAACAGAACACAAATACATATAACATAGCATAACGAAGTGGAAATCAAGTAGGAGGGAGGAATGGGTTGAGAAGATTTAGGCCTGTTCAAATCTACAAAAACAGTATCCTACTACTATATTTAAAGCCTTAGTGTGAGAGAAAGAGCTTGTGTATGGGTTAGGAAATTAGTGCAGGGTGTGATTTTACAAAAATGTTGCAAAGCAAAAGTATGTGCAAAAAGGCACATTTGAAAAAAGTTCGTAACTGTTATAAAAACACAAAATATTTCTACTTTAAAACTTCAACTTTGAGCTTTCAACGTATTTAACACTAATTATAAAACATTTAAAAAATCAGTTCAAAACTTTATAAAATTAGTGTCATAAAAAGGGCAATTCAATTAACACCAGTGCTAATGAAAGTGCCAAGTGAATTTATTTTGTAGATGATTTTAATATGTGGATATTTACGCAAAAATAAAAGAAAACAAAATGTGATACAAAAATTATGAATAAAATATTTATAAATGTATCCACAACTTTATTACATTTAGATTAATCATAAAAACTGGTAAATTGTTAGCTAATTATTGTTTTTTTCTTATGTTTATTTATTATTAAAAAACAAAGAATTGATGCTGATTATACAATTTTTTGATTTTAATTATTTCCAATTTGTATTTATGAAATAAAACAAAATTTCTTTTATAATGTGTTTAAGCAATGTGTTCTAATATTAATTCATGATCCATATAATAAACAAAAGTTAAAAAATATAGCAAAACCACAGCATTTTTACGAATATTTAGTTAGACAAATCATACTCACACAGTGTAAATAATCAGGCTATTTAACATCAATAAAGTCTGACATCGAACACTGCTTAACAAAATTGAGGTTAAAATGTTTTCAGTGACAATTTTGTTTAGAATTGCATCCTGGGGGAAAAGTGATTCTTGGTAAGATAAATTAGTTTGCAATTAAAAATATATTCAGCTTTACTTATGTGTAATTTTGGCCATACACACACATATATATTTCAAGACAGCGTAACTAGACATTTAGAATGAAATCTATAGCTTAAACGTGATATATTTACATACGTTGAATTAATTTACTGGGAATTAAATCCAGCCAAATGGTCTGAAAAGGCCGTGATCATGACCAAAGTACACCACATACAATACAGAAAGGAGTAAAATGACTATTTTAAGGTGAAATGTTTGAATTATTTTTAAGTATTTAATAATAATTAACTATTAAAATATCAACAATTAAGGTATACACAATAGTTATTAAGAAAAGTTGTTAAAATATTTTATGTGTGAAAGTAAGAGTTAACTTTTTTTGTCGTATGTTAAATAAATCAATCTAGCTCCTAGCAAAATAGTAGTAAAACTGACAATTCAGCAAACCATTCAGTTATTAAAATTAATAAATTTAGAATATGTAGGATAATCATAACCAAAGAGCTCACATCTTACAATTTCTCCAAACAGAAAATCATTGGATATAGTTTCCAAACTTGGTAATAGAAGGACATGAGATTTTATTTTCTGCATTTTAAAACATTACTAGTTTGTAAAGCCAAAACTAAGTGAATAATATTATGCTTTCTTAGTATTGATTTTGTAAATGCAGTTAATACTTAAGACTAACAAACATTCAAACTGGTTCCCATCATTTTCTGCAATGTGCAGAAAGAGGAGTAGTGAATTTTCTATGATTTCTTATAGCATGCCAAGCTGAATGTCATGAATATGTCAGTTTATGACATCTTAAAGCTGCAATGAAAGTATGTCATTAGGGCCGTTTGAGTTAATTGGCTGCCCAGGTGCAAAAGCAGTATTGCTGCCCTTATTAATTAAATATCATCTAATTAAAAAAATTTTATTTGTGCTCTGTTTACTTTTGTATCTACATAGTTTTAAAAAGTCTTCATGCGAAAGAAATATTTTTAGTTCTTATTTTCATAAAATAAAAGATTCTTGATATTGTCATTGATTCAATAAACAAAGACAATATATTAGGTTTACCGGAAAGTTCTGTCTGTTTGGGAAGTGAAAGAAAATAATGAATTTTTCATACCTTCAATAACATTTATTGTACAATATAATTTCCGACGTTACTTATGACCTCTTGTCAGCTTGATGGTGATTTGTAAATACCATTTTTTTTAAATGTCTTTTTCTTACAGGCGACGAATTCAAGTAGTGCTTGGCTGACACCTGCTTCAGTTTTGGAATTTTTTCCCCTTCAAAAAATTTTGGAAGGAGAGAAACAAGTGATAATCGGGGGGTGCTAGGTCTGGGGAGAGTGTGATTAATGCGACAGAATTTCCCAGCCTAGCTCTGTAAGTTTCTGACGAGTCACCAAAGCAGCATGTGGTCTAGCATTATCATGGTGCAGTATGATGTGCTTCTTATTGAATATCGCCGGCCTCTTTTCTTTGACTTCTTTGTTTAAATCATCCATTTGCTGACAGTGTCTCTCTGAATTGAGCTTTTTGTTAGGGTTCAAAAGCTTGTAATGTGTTGGCCCTTGGACGTCCCACCATATACACAGCATTCTCTTATTCAGGCTCAACCTCGGTTTAAAGGTGGAGGGGAAAGGTTGTCTGGGCATACAATATGCTCTTTTCCTAACAATGTTTTCTTAGTTAATCCACTTTTCATCACCAGTTATCATCTGGTCCAAGAAGGGTTTGTTTTTGTTCCGAGCAGGCAGAGATGTGCATATGGCGACTCGATCATGCACATTTTTCTCACTTAACTCATGAGGCACCCATCTGGAATATTTATAGACCAATCCTAGTTTCCAAATATGGTCTGAAATGGTTTGTTGAGCTGAGTTAAGCTTTTCTGTAATCTCCGATGTTGTCGAAAAAGGATCTTGCGCTATCATGGTCTTGACAATATCGTCATCGATCAAAGATGGCCACCCAAAGCATGGTTTATTATTAAGGTCAAAATCACCTGCTTCAAATTTTTCGAACCATCTCCTGCACAATTTATTCAAAACTGCATCTCCACCAAAAACTTCCACTAAATTTTGGCATGCTTCTGTGGCACTTCTGCCTTACTGGAATTCGTACAAAGTACAGTGTCATAAATAAACTTTATTGGTAGCTATGTTTACATGATCGCATCTCACTTGATAATGAAATGAGACACTTTTGTTTCAGTTAATTTAGAAGAGCACATGTGTATAAATACAATGATAAAGAGAGACAGCCATGTGTCTCTCAAATGAACATGTGCATACGTGTTGAAACTTGAGATAACATTATCAGAGAGAACTTTCCGGTAGACCTAATAATAATAATATAAGAAATGGTCTGGGGTCACCCAGGTGCAGTTGCACCCATGACAGGAATAGCTTTGGATGCCATTACAATAGTCTTTTTAAGATACCATTAAGGCAAAAATTCTCAAGGATTCGACACTAGTGATGTGGTAAAGATGGCCACTCTACAGGAAACTGTCAACCAAAATCATTGCTATCCATAAAACCTTATTTCACAATAAAAATTCAGCACACATTCCCTACATGGTGGAGAATCATTATGCATGAATTCTATGCTACCTGTGACTCCACGCTGTTGGAAGTTAAATGTTACTATAGTTCTGAATAATGACTCAGCATGAAGCGGTTACAAAGCATATGATAGGATCTCTCTGCAATTGCTCTTCAAACAAGAGTCCCAGAATTACATAGACATAACTATTAAAATTTTGTCGCTGGTTAAAATGTAAAAAAAAGAAAAAAGCAAGGTCATAAAGTAGAAAAATAACCAATAAAAATAAGAATAAAGTTAATGAAAGGGAGGAAAAAATTAAGGAAATATGAAAAGAGAAAGTAATAGATAAATAATAAAAATAAGTAAAACTTGCCAACAGCATAAAAAAATTCCTCAACATTCCAAGAACTAATTTTCTCTTTATCACACGAAGTTTTAAGAATATGAGACTCTCCTGTGTTTATGCACCCAGTTTTGCGTTTTCTTAAGGCAGTCCTATATTTAGGTTTTCCAAAGAAGACCCACACCCAAGTTTTCCCTTAACTCTAATCCAAATTTGCCTCCTCATCTTCGTCCATCCACAAAATGTGCCAAGGTCAAACATCATGCATTTCCATTTTAGCAAGGAACTTTAAAGCAAATGACCCTTGCCTTGATGCATCATTATTTTACAATTGACTAATTTAGTAAAGGTAGTAATACAGCACCTTTCAAATGATTTTACTGACATTACTAACTGGCAAAATCATGAGAAATGGAACAAAGAATAAACAATTTCTATCTGCGTTAGACATGGAATCTTCCTTCACCACTAGTGCAACAGATTAAATGCTTTCTACAGGTAAAAGGGTAGTTTCCTGCCTCATCCTGTTTTAATGGACAACGAACTTGTATTTGCAAACTTTTTACAGTTAAGTGTAATTGGCCCATTTGTAAACCATTTTAATACTCATTAGTGCCTTAATGCACAACTACTGCATTACTATTGCACGGACAATATTTTGCACATACACAAATAAAGCATTATCTTTTAAAGTCACCATTGTTGTTTTGAAACACTTTGATACTTCAACTGAAGTCATAATTTTATGCTATTGGGAATTATCTAAATCGAATTCAAATTAGTATAAAAAGTAATTTTGATATTGCAAGAAGTTATCAAGATCTTTCCCCTGTGTAACAGGAATTTATAAAACTTTACAAGCATGTAGGGCAATACATAAGTTCTATATCATTGCCTAGTATAATTCAAGAATAACACTGCATATATATATACACTGAAGTGCCAGAAAAGTGGGTACACCTACCTAATATCGTGTAGCCTCCTCGTCCACGCACGCAGAAGTGCCGCAACACGACGTGGCATGGACTCGACTAATGTCTGAAGGTATCCTGGAGACAATTCACACCAGGAATCCTGCAGGGCAGTCCACAAATCCATAGGAGTGCAAGGAGGTAGAGATCTCTTCTGAACAGCACGTTGCAAGGCATCCCAGATATGCTCGATAATGTTCATGTCTGGCGATTTAGGTGGCCAATGGAAGTGTCTAAAGTCAGAAGAGTGTTCCTGGAGCCACTCGGTAGCAACTCTCGATGTGTGGGGTGTCGCATTATCATGCTGAAATTGTCCAAGTCCGTCGGAATGCACAATGGACATGAATGGGTGTAGGTGATCGGACATGATGCTTACGTACCTGTCAGAGTTGTCTCTAGACGTATCAGGGGTCCCATATCACGCCAACTGCACACGCCCCATACCATCACAGAAGCTCCACCAGCTTGAACAGTCCCCTGTTGACATGTAGGGTCCATGGATTCATGAGAACGAGACTCGTCAGACCATCAACAGTCCAATGGCGGTGTTGGTGGGCCCATCAACAGTCCAATGGCGGTGTTGGCGAGCCCAGACGAGGCATAAAGCTTTGTGCCGTGCAGTCAACAATGGTACACGAGTGGGCCTTCGGCTCCGAAAGCCCATATCAATGATGGTTCGTTGAACAGTTCGCACGCTGACACTTGTTGATGCCCCAGCATTGAAATCCGCGGCAATTTGAAGAAGTGTTGCACGTCTATCTCGTTTAACGATTCTCGTCAGTCGTCGAATGTCCCGTTCTTTCAAGGTCTTTTTCCGGCCGCACCGCTGTCGGAGATTTGATGTTTTACCGGATTCCTGATATTCACGGTATACCCGTGAAATGGTCGTACGCGAAAATCCAAATTTTGTCGCTATCTCGGAGATGCTATGTCCCATCTCTCTTGTGCCGACTATAACGCCACGTTCAAAATCACTTAAATCTTGATAACCTGCCATTGTAGCGGCAAGAACCGATCTAACAGCTTTGCCAGACATCTCTTGTCTTATATAGGCGCTGCCGACGGTATCGCGCTACGCTGATTGGTTGCAAAGCTCCGTTATTTGCATACGCACGCCTGTACCAGTTTTTCTGGCATTTCAATGTATAATGAAATTGTTACTATAAACATCACAAAAGTGCTTTTTTATTTTTTTACCTCATGGTGACTTTACATAATAATGTTTGTTATGGAACTAAAATCTGGTAGCCTCTTATTACAATACCAAGGTTGAAAACTACTTGCAGTGGTTTACTTTTTAGAGGAATTTAGGATACAAGCCTTATGCTTACTCTATACGTATCTAAGATGAAATAGAGGAATTCCTGAGGGAAAAAAGTTCAAAGTTTCTCCATGAAAGGATGTTTTAACATAAAACTATGCAAAAAGTAAACTTTTTACAGGGTGTCTACCTAAATTTTGTTTCAAACTCCCTTGACTCTTCCAGGTTTTAAAGACCAGCAATAGAAAATTTCCAGGTGTAGTGTTTTCACAAACTTAGATACAGTGAACATTTTTTAAATCAAATAAAGTTGCTGAACTACGATAAATAAGAATCCAATTAGTTTAAACCACAATATCACTGTTTTTTAAACTTTTTAAATTCGAGTCATAATTGTAATGTTCTCCATCTACCTTGCATATTTTAACATTTCATGCCTCAGGGAACATTCAAATATTACGAAAATATCTTTGGAGGGTTGAAATGGCCAAAATAGTGCTTATGTAATACTTAAACTCCTCCTTAAATGGTTAAGCTCTCAGTTGAAGCCAGATAAAAAAAAAGTATAAACTTTTAAAAATCATAAAATACTGCTATAATTAGTTTAATATGTATAAATTAAAAATAATAACATTAAGACGTGATTCTGACTAAAGTTAACTTCAAACTTCCTTCAACTTTTCCAGACCAAATTTTAATCTATTTCCAATCCCTAATTTTAGAAAACAATACATTACAATACATTAAATTTGCATAATTGTTACAAGTTTCAAAATCATAAAATCCACTAGCACAATCGTTTCTAACTCAATTACAGTGAATTTACAAATACAAAAACTGTATTAAAAAAAAATGCATTTACTTACACTAAAAATTTCCATTAAATATTTGCAACAACATTTTCATTCTTTGAAATCATTATAAACAATAAACAAGTTTAGCTATATAATGGAAAAGCTGATGCTTCATCTTTTATTCCATTTAAAAAGCGTATATGACTATACAAGGTGTTTACAAAATGTTGGAAAAAAGTTTGCTACATGCCTTGTGCAAAAAGGTGTAAAAAAATGTCCAGTAAAATGTTAGCTGAAAATCAATATTTAATATTTTAAATCATAGTTGAACCAATAACAAGGCGAAGCCAATCCATTTGGTATGGCTTTAATCCAATGGAATGTGTATTTGCACATGGGTGTCCTTTGCCACGAAGAGAGATAAGAAGCGAAGATTTCACTGGTTTTTAAAAACTTGCTTAGGTCACGTGTTACTTGAAGGTCAGGACATTGAAACTCTGCCAAAGTTAGGTTGTTTACATTATAATCAACAGCAAACATTAAATTTGGTGATTTCTTGTGCAAAATAGCTCATACCACAGAGGGGAAGTACACACACAGGAAAGTGCGGTTTGCCACTAGATTCAACCTTATTTTCATTTTTTGTTGTGGGAAAAATATTATAATAGTATTTTTCTCTTACTTTGTAAATAATTACATCCCAGCGACATTCTGTTACGTGCCAGTCTGGCAGGCTTGCCATTTATTTGATATTAATGGTATAGTACAGTAAATTGCAGAAGCGCGCCTTGGCCCCCTGAAATGCATAATCTGCTACTGGCAGTGATGAGCACATATTCCAATATTTTAAATACAACATAGTATATATATATGAGGCAACGTTTACCACAGAAGAGTCTAACAGAAAGACCCCAGCACAAATCGCATATTATGTAACTTGGGAACTAGTTCATAATTCACAGTTTTGGGTATTCATTATCAAAGGAAATGAAATGAACTAATAAAGCAGGTACTCATTGATTCGGCTTTAATAGTAGTATTTTAGCTTGATATTCGTAACTGTGATAAATTTGCACAAGGCAGATGTTATGGAAAGTCTTCTTTGAATAAGATCAACTTTCTATTAAAATCAACTGTTCACTTACAAAAATTGAAAGTCATTTGCTTTATCAAGTTCATTGGCGGTAACGAGTTGTTAATGACCTCTCCCCCCATTTGGAGTAGGTTCATGATGCTTCTAAGTTTGCCGTAGGTCAGGCCATATTCTAAGCATGTATTTGACACAAAGTGTGCACTAAGGATTTTGAAGTTTCACTTTTTAAAGTGCTTCTCAGATTAAAATTATGTCACGCTCATGAGGCTTAAAAAGTTAGAATAATCAACATTTATAAATTTAATTGACATTTAATTTGACGAACCCACAGACTTTAAGCAGAAAACACGATTATTTAGAAAATTAAAATATGATGCGAATAAAATGCTTACGTAGATATGCCCACAGTTAACATACTCACTCGAAAGCAATCTTCCAGGTTGCTTCTGATCCATGTCACAAACCCCACCATTGGAGTGTGATGCCCTCAATTGACAAAAATATTGCAAAAGATCAGTTACACAAAAACAATTTTTGCTGAACCCTTATGATTAAGGCAAAAATGGAAGTGTGTTTTAAATTTATATTAGGCAAGCAATGCCTACATTGCTTCTATGGACCACATGACCCTTATGGAGTAGCTCCTGATGGTGAAATTTGAACTTTTTTTTTTTTATATCTCATGGATTTCTCTACCCCATCACCTGAAATGTCAGAGTGATCATAATTTAAGAAAGGTGAAGTATTTAGCATCTGATAGCTAAAAATCTAGTGGACCAAATTCAACCAAATTTGGTATACAATTCAAATGTTTACCACTAGGGTAAATATTATGCTGAAATCACATAAATATTGATATTCTCACTCAAAAGCAGCTACATTGCGCAAATTCTAAAAAATGTTAATTTGTGGACATAAAACATGTTCATAAACATGGAGTTATGTATTTATTACAACAGGAAAGCGAAGTAACCTATTAGTTTTAGAATGTTCCCATAAATACAAGATGTTTATTATTTTAAAATTAATCATATTTCACTTTGCTTTGTTATATATTTGTTAAGCAGTGTATGTTATACTTTATTCAGATAAATATTTGGTATCAAAAATAATTTTCCATTAAAAATAACAATAGTAGTCAAAAGAGATTTATGGTGAGATTTTTTGTATAAGAATCAAAATCTTAAAGCTCAGGTTTTGCTGTTACTTTTTTTTTTATAAGAATTGAAATCTTAAAGCCAGGATATAAATGCTGTAATTTCTTTGAAAAAAAAAATTACTTAAAATTACACTATAAAATACAAGAATAAAAAATGAGTGGATATGAAAGAGATTTATCATTATTAAAGAATAAGAATTTAAAACTGGAAAAAAAAAAAGGATTTAGTCCACACAAAAAATTTCGTGTCTTGGTGACTGATACACAGTTATGTGGACATTTTTGAAGATGGTATATGGTTTTTACCTTCTTTTATATTTCGTATATTCCAACCAGTGACAAAATTTTACTAGTTATGATACACAGTTAATTTAAATGAAATCATTTTGAAATTTTGACTATTAGGAATCATTATAACTAGACATTAATAAAGTATTATCCAGTATATATTCAGTTTTAGTAAAAATATAGCATAAATTATGGATCTAAAGTTATCTTCTATTCTATTGAACATTAAATTTCTTTTGAATTACAGTTGACTAAGCCTGAGAACTGGATTTTACATTTTTCATTCACTTTTCTTATGACTAATTCACTTTATGAGTAAATATTATGGAAAATTTTTTTCCTAACGATGTTGTTTTCATCTTTTTTTTAAAATGAATACATTGGCGTTAGTTACTGCCACATTCTATTAATATGCAACTCAGTCATAAAATAAATAAAATGTTTAACTTTTGCAGTTTGAAAGATTTTAAAAAAAATTCAGAAATTCCTTGTAAAATGATCATTATGAAACAAAAAGTTTCTTTAAAAATCAATAAAATAAGGTTAAAATTTATCATTTCATCTGCCCCAATGTTTTTTTCACATATAAAATTTATTGCATACTTAAAAGTTTTTACTTAACAAAACAAAACAAAATAAAATATTACCCAAGATTCAAAATTGCAAAAAGATAAAATTCAGTTGGTATTATTTTTAATACTTGTGTCCTAATAGTGCATATTAGATGAAGGTGAAAGTAATATTATATGTGGTCTACAATCAGTATTGCTGATGAATGTGCATGTGTTATGGAAAAATATGGAGTAGAGCAAAATATTTTACCTGTATTTGGAGCAGTTACATGGCCTGCAGGTAAAGCATGAAAATTGTAAAAATGGATAAAACAGCTAGTGAACATGCTAAATTTTCGTGCATACTATAAAAACATCCAAAAATAGGTAGTTTTGTTAAAATTTATTTCTGTGCACAAACAGAAAAAAATTTATGGTACTGTAGCTTAGGATTGCTAAAATACTGCTTTCTGCTGATTTTGCAAGAGAAATGTATAAAATGATGGAGGAAGAATTTTTTTTTATCTGAAAATATACTAAAGAGCATAACCAGTTGCATGTAGATAAATGTAAAACCACAACATTCACCTATGAATAAATATACAAAACTATTTACAAATAAACAAGGTGCAGTGTAAAAAGCGAGTCTGGCAGCTACAGCATAGAAAGCAGGAAAATTAGGTGGTAATTACCTCGAGATATGACTGTTTACCATGAGCCAATGGAAGCATAAGTGATTGTGATGAAATGACAAGAAAGTTTATTTCAAGTAAATCATTTTTAACAAGATAATTTATGAAAAATTAAGCCGAAATTCTTTCATAAAATACAGTGCAGTAAAATCTTTGAATATTTCTATATTTGATATTCAAATTGGAAGTTTTATAGCAAAATATAATTGAAACAAACTTCAATATCTTGTATTATTATTCTAATCACTGGAAAATACTGCAACTAAAATAAGATAGTGTCCAAACAGAAGATATTAAAAAAAATATATATATACACAGACACCTAATTTTATTATTACAAGATATGACTTGTGATAGAAAAATTATTATACATAACTCATTTTCAACCATTTCTTAGTATTATAAATGCATAGA
>QLNU02015360.1:119555191-119587973 GCA_006491805.2 Dysdera silvatica | reverse complement strand
TGTTCTGCCAAAAAAAACACGAAACTCACCCTTTTTTTATGAATTCACAGAATAAAAATTTGGTTTTGGCATCTTATGAAGTTGCAAAACTGATAGCCGAGACGAGGTATCTGCATAATATTGGTGAAAAATTAATACTTCCCGCACTGAAAATTATTATTGTTACCTCTTTCTAACAATACAGTTAAATGCAGAATTGAGGATATGGTGAAAAATACAGAAGAAACTCTTGTTTCTAGGATGCAGGATAGTTGTTTTCATTACAAGTGGATGAGAGCAAAGACATTGCAAATAATTCTAATTTGATGTGCTTTGCAAGATATGTTCCCAAAGGCTCCCTTCAAAAAGATTTTACGTTTTGTAAACCATTTCTGAATAGAATAACAGCTGAAGAAATTTTTGAGCTTATGATTTTATTATTAAACAAAACATAGACTGGAAAAAATGTGTTGGACTCAGTAGCGATGGGCCACGAGCAATGTCAGGTTTCCACATTGGATTGTTCAAGAGAATACAAACAAGCAGTAGCACCAGACTGCATATGGGTGTATCGTAGTATCCATAGAGAAGTTCTATATAGCTGTAAAGGGCATGCTCATAATTTTGAACTCAACTGTTCAAGAATATGTCAAGTTTATAAATTTTATAAAATCTTGACCATTGAATAGCAGGATATTTACTGACTTATGTAAAGAAGTAAGTATGAATATCTCTTTTTACATTGTGAATCAAGATGGCTATCAAAAGGAAATGCTTTGAAACGATTATTTCAAAAGATGAAGCTGTATTTTTAAATGAACACTCTCCATTGGCAAGAGATGCGATATGTGATTTTAAGGATAGATTTCATGAATTTGATGGGTTAGCACAGTTAGCCTACTTAAGCAACGTAATTTGTGTCTTAAATGAATTGAATTTAAATTTACAACGCCGAAACATAAATATTTTTAAAGTTTGTGAGAAAGTAAAAGCAACAATTAAAAAAATTTACCTTGTGGAAGCAGTAGTTTCTAAAAGGAAATTTTAAGTCCTTTGAAGTGTTTAAATTTTTAGAAAATTACTCTGAAAAGAAATTGCAAATAGACACACTCTCTGCATCAATTCAAGAACACCTCTTTGGAGTTGATAAAAATTTTAATAAATATTTTCCACCAATCCATGTCAACCAAATGTGGATTAAAGATCCATTCAGAGTTAAAGCAAAGAATGAAGAAATATTACAATTAAACGAACTAGAAGTGGATTTCCTTATTGAACTTTCATGCGATGTTTCCCTAATCATGTTTTAATTAAGTTGTAAAGAATATCCTGATTTAAGTACGAAAGCAGTTCAATTTTTAATGCCCTTTGTTATAACGTGTAAATGCGAAACAGGATTTTCTACTTTGGTTTTCTTGAAATCTGAATATTGGAACAGATTGAACGCCAAGCCAGATTTAAGAGTAAAATTAATTTCTTTTCTTCCTGATATAGTCATTGTGCAATGGCAAACAACTTCACCCTTCACAATAACATGTGAAAAACTACCACATTTTATTATTATGTATTATCCAGTTAGATAGCTAGAAGAAATTAAATAAAAATTAAAAACAAATAAAATGTAACCTTTTCAATGTTTTAAGTTATTTTATTGTTTCCTTTATATGGCACAGTCAAACTTCATTAAGACAAACATGTAAGACGACAAATTACTGTGAATATGAACAGATTTTCTGCTCTCCTTGGGGTTTATCTTAATGAGGTTCGACTGTATCCGTAATTCTTTTTGCTTGGATGGTTATCATAATTACTTGTAAACCCTACTTTGTGCATATTGGGATGGGCCACGAAAAAAAACATTACAAAAAAAAATGGTCCCCAGTCTGAAAAGTTTGGGAAACCTTGTTTTAACCTATTTTTATTGCTTCTTTTATATGGTACAGTCGAACCTCGTTAAGATGAACATGCTTAAGATGGATTGCAGTGAATACAAACAGATTTTCTGTTCCCTTTGGTGTTTGTCTTAATGAAGTTCGACAGTATTTGTAATATTTTTTTTGCTTGGAGGGTTATTATAATTACTTGTAAACCATACTTTGTGCATATTGAGGTGGGCTGTGAAAAAAATATTACAAAAAAAAGTGGCCCCCAGTCTGAAAAGTTTGGGAAACCCAAGCTATTTTAAGCTAAGAGTTTTAAGCTATTTTTATTGTTTCTTTTATATGGTACAGTTGAACCTTATTAAGACGAATTACTGTTAATATGAACAGATTTTCTGTTCCCCTTGGTGTTTGTCTCAAGGAAGTTCTACTGTACCTGTCATTTTTTTTTTGCTCATAGGGTTATTATATAGTTACTCGTAAACCCTACTTCATGCATATTGGGATGAGCTGCGAAAAAAAAGTCCCCAGTTCGAAAAGTTTAGGAAACCCTGGCTTAAAGAATTTTGATACAGGAAAGTGGCACTCCAATTAATGACAAAAATCAATACTTTTCATGATAATTGCCATTGAAGACTAATCAATCGTCATAGTTTTCATATGTTAATGTTAAGCACATTATAAAAATTCAGGTTGTTTATTGAACCTTTTTTACTTTGAAAGCTAAAGTGCATATATTTCAATCAATCTAGATTTGGGTGATTCCAGTGTGCAGGTGTTTCAATCGATGTGGGCTCATGAGACATCAATTCATGTGATGTAAGTGTAATCCCCAAAAAGTTTTATCACCAAATACAATTAAATTGATGACATGTGGTGTATTTTTAAAATAATTTGCAAAAAATTGGTTATTTTATTTTCTCATAGCGTTTATGTAATATAATTTTTTACATGAACTCTTTTTGACGAGATTTTGAAATCGTAGTGCATTTACTCTGGAAGTGCATTTAATGAAAATTACTTACCCCTCTTTTTACTGATGTTTAATGAACATTGTGCTATTGAAATAATATAATTGTTATCTAATTATGCAATTCAAGACTTCTATAGAATTTTTAATGTCTTTGTTTTTAAGTGTCCATGTAAAGGATGTTAAGTTTTGTTGCGATAGGGATTAGACATGTGATTCTCACACTTCAGACCACTGCCCCTTTGATTCTATAACTTTATTACAGAGCCTCACTAACTGCTACTCAAAATAAATTCGAAATTTCAATAAAAAAATTAACATAATGGCATGTTTAATAACATTAACTTTGTCATTGAGCACATCACCCCACACTCTTCATAGAGGGCAGTATTGCCTACTTTAAGGATCATTAGGCTAGACAGTAAAAAAGAGTAGCTGCATACGGCTAGGCTCTAATTGCAATTAGAATAAAAAGTATTTATTTGTCACCAGTTTAAAAAGTATTTTGATGTTGAAATTTTTCAAAGAACACTATTATCAGGTTTTATTTCAAAGGTTGTCGGACACACTGTATAACGCTATAAGCAGAACAAAATTAACTTTTTAAATTATATTGTATTTCTGGTATGTCATTGTATACATTGGCATGGAAAATGCATGGGTTATCAGACAACATTGGATCCAAGGAGGTGTGTAGCCCCCCCTAACCCTCAGAAAATAAAAAATTTATACTTATTAAAGATCTTTAAACTGGTTTTCAAGCTTTGAATCCCCACCTCAAAAATATTTTCTTAATTTTCCCTTTATTCCAGAGATGTCATATGAGGCCAAGAATGAAAAACTTTTTCTACAAAGTAATTGTGTTTTCAGATGAATTACAGCAAATGCTTAAATCATTCCAATACAATTTTCCCAAATGTTGTAGTTTAGAAAAAGTTCTACTCCTCTAAGAACTAAATCTGTGTGTAATCTTTTTTTTAATCATTAGAAGAATTACACATATAAGTAATATATTAGCAAGCTCATTGACTGCTTGTAGCTATTTTATAGAGAATTGTCAAGGAACTGTTCCTATAATTCATTTTATGGTGCAATGACAATAAAGGTCATGCTGCATTGGGATCTACATTTTTCTGAGGAATTTGAACAAATAAACAAACCTAAAGAGCGAATTACCAGATTATGGTGAACAGTTGGTAAATATTTCTTTTTTTTTTTTGGCACAGTTAGGAGTTTAACCCAGGTTAATGGCACACTAGGCCGATGGGTTATATTACTGCAGGGTCACAAGAATTGTTTCTAAACTAAGAATATATATGATTTTCAAAACTATGTGATTCATTATGCTTCTACGTTTAACTTTAGTGTGGAAATTAAGCCAGAAGAAAAAAATTCATTTTAAAGTAGCATTTCCATAAGATGTCATGACAGTTAAAAAAATTTATATATTTTATGAAAATGTTGATGACCTTCACCAAAATTAACAAGAAGTAAAAAACTTACTAGAAAAATTCCTAGTTGCTAGCATAGTAGTTAAAATGGCGCCCTGGAAAAAGAAAGATTTGTATTTTTTATCATGGTTATACCTTTTATATACTAGCATTTTGTGATTAACATAGCCTATAAAAGGTGATTACAATTAGTTCACATATTCAGAGCTCCCTGTATTTTTAAAAAATAGAATGACACTAAAATTTGTACATATATCATTCAAGGGCTAATAAGACGGGTTTTCGTGAATAAATCTTTAGTTCTAAAATATTCTGATTAGATAAAATATGGCACTCCACAATAGAAATATCAGGAAAAAAGAAAGGGTAAATCTGAAATAAAATTTTCATTTTATAATAAAGAAGAAATTAAGACATGGAGCACACAGAGAAGCTGAAAAAAAAGGATAAATATACAACAATATTTTCTCTAACGCTTTTAGTCAAAACAGAAATAGACAATGCCTTTTCATGAATATCCTTTGGGGAGATGAAGCCATTTATTAACTTGATACTACAATTAATATTCAAAATTGTTGAATATAAACTTTTGCAGCACTTCATGTTATTCAGCAAATTCCCTACTCATCCAAATCACTGTTTGGTGTGATTTCATATCAATCTTCATCTTTGGGTCATACTATTTTGAGAAATTACAACTAGAGGATGCAGTAATCCGCTCCGTTATAGCACAAAGGAAATCAGATGCTACATAGCTTCACTATTCCACAACTCCAGCCAAAAGGTAGCCTGAATAATGAAAAATATCTGACAAGGGAACCACTTTTGTGGAAGCTCGCACTTTGAGACAAGACATATCATAAATGATAGTCCCTAAATTTCTTATTAAGAATATGGAATCAGTTTTTTTGTGAATAGCATATAAAATTTTTTTTCATTAATACTCGATGTCCAAAATTCGGACTTTTTAAGTGAAGTTTGATATTTTTTATTCGCACTGTATATGACGATAATAACTTTAAAATTCGATTTGAACACGGAGAGTGATTGCATTTAAGGGATAAAATTATAAAATTGCACGAAAGATCATTCAGAGTGTTTTAAAAAATTATACAAAAACTGAGTTTTTTAATACCAATATTTGGCGCGTTTGGCTATGGTTTAGAAGAATTGGCGATATCGGCATGAAGTATTTATTATTAAATTACGCTCATATTGCAACCTTCACCCACAATATTTTTAGGAAATATAATGGCATAATAAAAAGGAAAAAATTCTAAATTTTATGGCCGTAACATCAAAATATTTTACGTAATTTTTTAATAAAGAAAAATGTTTTAATGAAGCTGGCATTTCAAAATTTATGTAATATTTTCATAAAAATATTTTTAATGCAGCTTGCATTTCAAAAATTTTATGCAATATTATATGTAAATAATTTGTTTTAAAAAGTAGACAAGCATTGTATCATATTGAACGTCTACTATTTTTTGTACAGTCAACCTGGCTCTCGTAAAAATTTGATGCGGAAAGTTTGAATGTTGTGAATCAAAGGCTTTCAATATGAGAAAATTATAAAAATGTCTCAAAATATCGAAATTCGAAAGTATTTTTATAATGTATGGTAATGGCACTTTTCATAAAAGTGTTCAAAGCAGAACTGTGCCACACAATGGCTGCTCTCTACAAAGGATGTAAATTATGTTTATTATCACTGCAAATTTCATCAATTAAGCAAAAAGATATTTTCTCATTTTTTAATTAAATAGTTTCATTAGGAGTGTGATTACATTTACACCCAGGATATTGCAGCATAGGGCGATATTGTTCAGCACGTAATTGGTTATACACCAAAAACTGAATTTTTATAATTTCGTTTTGGTGTGTTACATCAATTTTGATTTCATCCAGAGCAATTGTTTGCAATTTTTTTGACGAAATGTTTATACTTCATACCGGTATCGCCAATTCTTCTAAATCATAGCCAAATGCACCAAATATAAGTATTAAAAAGCTTAGTTTTTATAAATTTTTTTAAAATACTCTGAATGATCTGTCGTGTACTTTTATAATTTTATCCGTTAAATACAATTACCCTCTTTATTCGAATTGAGTTCAAAAATTATTATCTTCATATACAGTGCGAATAAAAAATATCAAACTTCACCTAAAAAGTGTGATTTTTGGACTTTGAATATTAATAAAAAGATTTATATGCTATTCACAAAAAACTGATTTCATATTCTTAATAAGGAACTTAGGGACTATCATTTGTGATATGTCTTGATCTAAATTTTTCTAAGTGAAATCTTGACACATATACTTCAGTTTTTTTTTAATACTGTCCCAGTCTGGGAACTACTGATATAGGCAAACTAGGCAGCCCCATGACAGAGCTTTTTTCAAATGTTATCCCATATGATAATTGCGATAAATTGAATAATAAATAAGTGGAACTGTATGGTTTAACACTGCTTGAATGCCTTTACCATTCTTTTAATTTCTTATTCCTTTTTTGCCAACCATCCTTTATTTTTATTCCTTCAGCCTCTTACTTTCCCCAGAAATCAATTTTCTCCCATAACCGACGTACTTACTCTGCACATAATATTTTCTTTTCCTACTATGTCTTTCGGTGGAATGAACAGTGCCATCACTGCACCAGAGAGCTTGGAGGGTGATTTTTATATATTTAAGCATTGGAAGAGAGAGAATTGGTAATTTTGTTCTTTAACAGCAAAATCTCAGATTTTTTTAAACATTTGCAATATTATGATATATATATAAGCTGAAATTATCATACTTCGTTTTAACTGGAACTAGAATGAAATAGTGGCATGTACCGTGTTTGTTTACTTTTTGATCGTTATGAAACATGCATGAAAAATAACAGCAAAAATAATTTTAATGGACTATCTTTCTTATAATTTGCTGTTTGTTGTGCAACATTGCAACTTGACCACTAGCCGCCAGTGTTAAGCCCACCATGTTGGCCGGACATATTGGAAAGCTGGACCTATAGTTTAACGAAGGTTCCAAACCACGGTCACCACAGTCAAAATCCTGCACTAAGGCAGGACTCGTGTTACCCTCCTAGGGAGTGACCATTACACAGACTGCTTCAAAGCGGTGTTCTGTTGAGAGCCAGTATTCTTGGCAGAGGACAGCTGTGGGATCTATATATATATATACAAACAGTATGAATAATATTTGTTAACTTAATTATGTATTGTCTTATGTATATAAGCATATTAACATTTTGTATTTAAAATGTGTTGGTGTATTGGTTTTCTTGAAGGGGAAGCACACAAGTTGATTGATTAGGGTAGCAAGTTTGCTTGCACCAGCCCTGCTTGTAGAAATTTACTTAAGATTCATTCTACTTTTGCAACATGCAAAAATACAAATTTCATTTTTTTTATTCTTTGCTTTTTCCATGTATTTTCTGTTGTACAATGCTATATTTTCTCTCCTGTTGGTAGATCTTAGAACAAATTTTTTTTATGGAATACTTTCCCCCATCCCTTAAGAAGTATATGTGCAAATTTTAGTGTCATTCCACTGATTAATTAAAACTACAGAGAGCTTTCTACAGGGAAACTGTAACTGCAACCACCTCATGTGTATATACTGGATGGACATAAAGAGCAGATGTTTAGGGCTCAATTGTAACTATTGGGCCAAATTCAGCCAAATATGGTGTAAAAGCTATGTACACTATGGAAATTTAATATTCATAAAGAAAATCATTCTGAAAGTTGACAATAACGGTGGGGAGGGGGTTGGACTTTATGTGACAGTCACATGCATGTTCTCACTGAACACATGATAAACATCAACAAAATTATAATCAGCTATCAATCACACTTAATAAATGCAAATTTGTGCAAAACCTAAACACCAAACAGAAACAGCCATACAATGATAATTTATGCAAATCTCAACCACTGATGGCAAGAATGATATATTCGCTTTGTGGTGAGCGAGTAGTGTTCTTGTCTGGCAAACAGAGTTCGCAATGATTTGTCTAGCCTTGCATATGTGTATGCATACTTGTGACAGTAAAACTAGGATGTCTACCTAATGTCAAGCATTGAATACGTATGTATATAACATGAAAAATAATTTATTTAAATTTAAAAATCTTAAAGTAAAAAAAAAGGAGCAAAATTTCTTACTTTTAATTTCCGACGTGCATTAAACTTCTTTAAGCAGTCCACAGTTTCTTGGCGATGCAAAGTAGATGCAACACGTTCCCTTTGCTAATATAGAAAAATATATATATAATCACATTATAATTATAAAATTGTTACTACATACAATATATTAAAACCAGTCTGAAGACAAACAGGTAATGAACAGGAAGTGTGGAAACACTGAGCTATCAAATACTGCAACTACTGATAGTTAGCTTACTAGTAGTTGCAATGAAGTGTCACTACAGCAACAATGAAAGTAGTTAATATGCAAATGCACTATTAGCATTGTTATGGACATAAATATAAAGGTAAAAAAAGATTTTTTACTGTAGAGTTAGAATTCATTCAAGAGGAGGATCTTAATGGTTTTGAAAAAGGGGTCATTGTTAGAATCAGGCCTGCCGATGCAATTTCAGATGTTCTCGTCACAAATATAAGTTTCAGTTGAGGAATAGTATATGGTAGTGTAGTAGTCAACAGAAAAAATATTATCAGAGAAAAGCAATAATCGACAGAAGTATTTGCTGCAAGAGAGGAATGTTCACACTTCAGTATATTGAATCAAGAAAAAATAGATTGACTACTGTTGAGAAATTGTGTCCATATTTCAACACTGGTCCTGAGAAAACCATTTAAAATGAAATTGTGCATCAAGATATGCACAATTTTGGATTTCACAATCAGTTTGCTTTATATAAGCCTCTGATATATGTCAATGCATGTCATATCTAAGGATGCAAAGATGGTAAGCAGTGGACTACACACTAGTGAAAAGATGCCATATGCTGTGAAGAATCTAGTTTTTTCAATGGACAAATGTGTGTGACATGAACCAAAGGCCACTTATCAACCAGAGTGTTCGTTTCCAACTATGAAAGATTCTGGTAATTACATAATGGTGTGGGATGTATTTTCATGACATGTTTTAAGTTCACTTGCTACATTGGTTGGCAAAGTGGATGGCCCATCATCTTTCAATCGAGTGATTATTTTCGTCCTATAATGGCACTGTTTTCTTTCACACAGCTAGTCATATTTCAATAAGACAATGAATCCATTTATTACGATAAAGTAGTCACTCTGTGATTTGAGGAACATGATGGTAAAGTGCTGTGTCCAGGGTTTAAACTGCGTTAGTTTTTTTTCACATTTTGCAAAAGGATTTTGTTATTTTGCGAAAAATTTTAATACCACTTTCGCTAAAAAGCGAAAGAACTAAAAATTAAAAATTTTCACAATTTTATGTTGGCAGCTTCCATCTATGATCATAAGCATAAATTTGAAGAAAACAACGTACTGTCAGAATGGAATATTTAAGAAATTTGTGGGTGCCCGATGTAAAGAATTTTAATTTTTGCAGTTACAACAGTTTTTGCATTGAAAAGAAATGGAGAATTTCTTTCACTACGCTCAATAACTGAATATGCGGCAAATATACCTATGCATACTAGAGATTGTGAAAGGGCTTTCTCCCAAATGAACTTGATTAAAAGTGACTTGCAAATTCGTTTAACAACGAACCATGTAAGCAAATTACTAACAATAAATACTGAAGTACCTATTCAAAATAAGTTCAATTTTGAAAGTGCCTACCAACTATGGTGTGTAGCAATGCCCAGAAGAATTGTACAATAATATTGTCAATTATGTAATTTCATAAAAACTAAAGAGTTTTATTTGTAGCCCGAAATTTTAAATATGCTATTTTGTTTAGCGTTCGCCTAAAGGGACAAAATTTTCAAAAATATCGAAAGTATTTAAATTAGAAAAAAAAAAAGCTAAAGGCATTTTAAAAATGCTAAAATATTTTTTTACATTTTTGCAAAAATGCTAAAAGAAAAAAATTCCAGCTTAAACCCTGGCTGTGTCTGAAGTATCCGTGGCCATCTCAATCGTAAGACTCAAACCCCGTAGGACACGTATTAGACATTTTAGAGCAAGCCCTAAAAAAGCATTTGCCACCTCTGACCCAGCTTCTGATAAACAAATAGTTTAAAGTTCCTCCTGCCCCATTCCAAGCACTGTTTGACTCCCTCCATATCTATTTGAAGAATGAAAATTGTATTGGACACTCATAGTGGACCAACAGCATATTAATAAAAAATTGTATGTGTTTTCATTTTTTGTTCATTACCTACACATAAACATACAAGGAATATAATTTTTGTTATTTACAAGATACATATAAAAATGTATGAAAACACATAAGCCCTATTTCATTATATGTGCTAATAATGAATTAGATATTTGAATGACCTTTTTAATATGCATCCAGTTAAAATCATAATGTAAATTGAAAACAATTTAGGAGGGGAATGCATTTTCATAAGAAAAAAAATAACTTAAAATACATTGAGTTTAGAGTCAAATGTGGAAATGGTTTTGCAGTTTTGTTTTGTTTTTTGTATTTTTGCACAAGTTTATGTGGAAAAAAGCTAAGAAAATTAAAAACTCACCCCTGAATGCTGAGTTTTTTAAAAGAGGACTTAGGTAGAAATACGTTGCATGTTTTCAAAACAATATTTCTCAAACCATTCGATTTTTTTCGAAATACAAAAGCTAGTGAACTTCATCAAAGAGTGGGATAATATCATAGGTAGAAGAAAATTAGCATATTGTGGATACACAGAGAAAGGTGAAAAATGCAAAGTATCCTAATTAGCATTAGAAGAAAACATCATGAAAACGAGATCTAAGGGCAAAAAGGAGCAGAATAGAATCATTTAAAAACTTGAACAGGACTAAATATTAAAAAAAAAATAATTCATGAGTACATAATTGGGGAAACTGTGGTCTATGTTGGTTGCAAACATCTGAATTGGAGAAGACACTTGGAGAAGGTATAGATGAATATGTGTGATTTAAAGAGACTAGCATAGGAAGTGAAATTATGGTATTAAAATAAAATGCTAACAACGTTCATGCAAATTTTAAAGCTTACACATATCCATGGATGTTTCAATGCTTCACTTGCAGTTATTCTCTTGGCTGGATTAACTGTAAGCATGCTATTGATGAGGTTTTTCGCTTCTGGAGTAACTGTGTCCCATTCAGGAGATGGGTACTAGAGAAGTTATTGAAGTATTGTTTGTATGAGTAAATCAATGGAATAAGATAAATACATATTATATATACATATAAAATATATTTACACAATATTGCACATAATATGTATATATGCATGCATACCTAGGCAACAGATTTGAAATCCTTGAAAAATTGCAAATTCACTCATCTATCAGCATGAACTTATGGTTAACTTCCCTAAGGTGCTTTTATACTACATGTAAGGAGGCCAACTGGGAAGACAATCCTTCAGTGGATTGGTAATGTTTTTTATTGGTATGATAAAAAGGCAGATCCAATAGGAGGACGGCATCAAAGGAGAGTTCAGTTCCCCTCCCAAGCATAATAAATTTATACTTATTAAAGTCTATGAATAAGTCTACATTGGTTTTCAAATTTTGCACCTTGCTGAAAATATTTTTCAAGATTTACACTCGTCTCACAAAAATATTTCCCAGATCTGTCTTTTGATACCTACATATAGATTTGTACCAAGGGTGTGGCAAATAAAAGTATTGCCTCAGATTAAAAACTTAAACGGGTACCATATGAAGTAACATTGGAATGCATCTGGGTTCTAGGTAGAAATTCATACACAGTGAAATCTATCTATAGTGATAAAGCTGTCTATAATGATAGACAGTACATAGTCCCAGCAGATTTCCTATGGGACTAACGTTTATCAAACTTGTCTATAATAATAATTTACTTTGAGTGAACCTGCATATAATGATGATTTCACACGTTTCGAATTTTGGTCATATATTGTGTCCGAGACTATTTAAAGCAATACAGCCTTTGACAATCCATTAATACTGAAGAATATTATGTACACAAATGTAGTTGGAGCAGAGAATATTTTCTTAGCTTGGGAATAAAATAGCCATTTATCCACTTGAAATGACTTTCAAAAATTCATTTTTTGTCCTTGAAATGATGAGATAATGGCCCAACTTTTAGCTTTCTGTTTTAGTCATGCAATAACACACTAATATTTCTAACACTTCATACAGTCAATACCACAATATGTTACTGTTATGAGTTAAACGGGTGGGTTATTTATATATAAGGTGAGTGTGTAATTTAATATTTCAGTAGATGCATGCCAGGCTGTGTCGATAAATGTTTGTACCTGACGTAAAAATGAAAAATATTGCCCCCTCCCCTCAGATAAGGAAAAATAGTGTTTTTAACACTTTCTGGCACATAAGGGGAACTATTAAAAACTAATTTACATATGTTTACATCTTAATGTAAAAGAAGCAAAACATTAGAATTTAATGTTGTGGGCTTTTAGGGATACAAATTCATTAACCATCTTATCAAAATTAATTATAAATAGTCCTCTGAATTGATAAAACGCCCATGTTTTGAAACCTTTTCTTTAACAGTGTTGACAATAAATAGGTTTTAATTATGATAAATTATTTGCAGAGAAGTTTTCATGCGTCAGGTGGGGTACAATCCCATGCCCTTTTCATTGCTATTTAATTGCTCTACTCCTTGAGCTATGGACAGCGTACGAATATAAAGCTTCATGACAGACAAGTTAGCGAACAGTAGTGTGGTGCTTGTACCACTTTTTAAACCATCTGCAACAGAGTGAAACGAAGCGGTAATCTTAGCAAAGATGTATATTGATATTGAATGTAAATAATTTCCATCTACAAGGCCAATGGTAGCAGTATTACTTGATAAATCACTCGCAGAGAAAAAGTTGTGTGCTCGATGAGGTACAATCCTATAAGCTTTTCATTGCCACTGAAATGCTCTATCCATTGAGCCATACACAGCTAACAAACTCTTCCCCCCTGTGAGTGAATATAAAGCTTCACAACAGACAAGTTTAAAAACAAGTCCAGACACCACACCACTATTCGCTAACTTGTTCATTGTAAAGTTTTATATTCGCTTGCAGGGGAGAGTTTATCTGTCCATAGCTCAATGGGTAGAATATTTCACCAGCAATGAAATACTTGAGGGATTGTACCCGAATGGATGCACGAAAATTTTTTCTCTGCAAATGATTTATCAAATAATATTGCTACTATCAGCCTTGCAGATGGAAATTATTTGCATTCGGCTTTTAATTAGTTTGAGCATACTAAATCTTCATACGAAGGATGCCACTGGGACCAGAATAGTTAAGAATATTCTTGAAATAACCGAGTTCAAAAATGATTCTAAGACAGTTAATAATCAATCATAAATAATTTATAATAATTTCATACTTTAAATAGTACCCAAATTTTCGAAAACAGCTATAACATGCATTTTAAAACCTAAAAATCTCAGATATAATTTCTAGAATATTAAGGTCATTGTTATGCTTTAAAGCAAAATCAACAGCTGCTTTCTCCAACACAGTCATTGATGAAATTTCTGCACCAGAGAGAAAATCACCACACATCTTTGTAACGTCAACAACTGGGAAACTAAAAACAATCCAAACTTTATTAATATGTTATTGAATTGTATTTAGTACTGTATTAGCGGTAATGGTGTATTTGCTCTCATGAGTAAAATGGCAAAACAAGGGAATTGATTTAGTCCTGGGTGTTACTGTGAAGTTGATGATAATATAAAATTGCAGATAGCTGTAGAAGTATTTGATGTATAAAGCAAAAATAGCACTAAGACCACACCAACAATCCATCGTTCAAAATCCATTGTGGATTGTGTGATATCGAGACGAATTGAAATGGGATCTGTTGTCTCACATAACATGAAAATAGCAATTTTAAATTATAGTAATCATAATTTATTTTATTTCTTGCACATATACAGTGAAATTCGTCTATTACAATATTCTAGGGACTGGAAAAAGATACTTTTATAGACAGTTTATCATTATAGACAAAGTTGAACCAGATACACTTTATAATAGAAGATTTTAAATGTGGATGCAATATTATTTTTAATAATATAACGTTAAAAAGTTGTCAAATGATAATACAAATTAGGAAAGTGCATCTAACAAATCCAGCGTCTATTGGACATCCAGATAATGCTAAAGATAATGAATTTTCTAGTGTTGAAAAATGTATCTCCTCTTTTATCCTTCATATTTTTAACGAAGTTCAAATTTAGAGTCTAGAGGCCATCTGAATATCAAAATCACAAAAATGCTCCTTCATTACAGATGATGTAAGGAATGTAAATTGCCTTCATGCAGGGTCTTCATACAGACTTTGAATAGACGTCACCACAATTACCTTTTTAACAGTCAGGTATAGAAAGAAACTTCCAAAGAGGGTAAAGTATTCAAATTATATAAGAACATTAAATATGTTAATTTACAAAAGGTGCACAATGTATAAAAACACGATTTAAATTTTTATATATGGGCCTTTTGCAAAAACATTTCCAATTAGAAAAATATCACCTGATGTATGTACAATTTATCAAATAAAAGAAAATGCATGTTTCTAAGTTGAATGTTCACAGATCTACAGGGTTCCCACTCTTTTTGCAAAGTAAAAAAATAAAGAGTTTCTAAGGACCCACTGAGGTATGCCAAAAATCATAATAATGCACCTTCGCTGTATCACTATCGACCAAGTGAGTAGTTCTTAAACTTTTTACTCTTGCGCCCCTTTTACCCTTACATGTGGATGTCACACGTTCCTTCCCGTTTGACCTTGTATAGGAATAAAAATATTTTCTTTGCTTAGTGCATAATTTTTGCATACACACACACACACACACACACACACACATATATATATGCGCATATTTTAATTGTAATAAAATGAATGTATCGTTCAAAAATGAGAACTGTAGAGAGTAAATTCAATATCTAATTTAACACAAAATAATGTTTTAGCTTTCAAACACTTCAGTATTTTTTTTTTATTAAAAAGCACAGCTTGATCTCCTTGTGTTCCACAAAAAATAAATCAACATTATTAACATTTATATTCTGATGGTAGAGAGCAATCTATATTAGATTATATTTTTATTAGGTCTATATTTTAACTAGTGATTTTCATTATTTTGAGCATTATGATCAAATATTTGATCTTACTGATAGTAAAATATTGCTGTGTTGATGGCATGCGGAATTAAGCGAGTGAATGTAAAGAACAAGAAGATGCTTTTTCTAACATTATATATTATCTCCACTTAAGTAAACTTTGTACTCAGAAAAAAGCACACCCATCACATTAAATAGAAATGTTACTTTTAGTTGGGAAAAATTACACCAGCAAACAACATGCAAGTGCAATTAAAGCAAATAGTACTAGTATTTCCCTGAAAATAAGACCTGGTCTTATATTAATTTTTGCTGCAAAAGACACATTAGGGCTCATTTTCAGGGGATGTTTTATCTTTCATGCACAATAATTAACGTTTGTTCATGTTCAAGGAACATTTCTTTAGGTTCAAGAAATACATTTATTCACGTTCAAGAAACATTAAAAAATGAACAAAATCATTTACTCTAATACAGCCATGTCGTCTTCTTCTGGAACGTCATCATAAAGCTCCAAATCACGAATTCTGTCCTGAATTTTTTGAGACTTCATTTCTTCTAAAACCATTGGCCCTAGCCTCTTATGTTGAGCAATAAAGCTCTCCTCAAATGAGCTTTTCTTGTCCATGTAGCCTACTCATAGGGCATTGGCAACACAGCTGTCCGTTATTTTATCCCATGCATTCTTCACCCAAGTAAAGATTTCTTGTAACTTAGGCTTCACAAAGTTTCCTCGTTGATTTCTCTCCATTCTATTTTCAATATAGTCATTGATTTCCGTGCGCAACTGATCTTTAAATGGCTTGTTTATTGCAATATCAAGAGTTTGGAGATATGCAGTCATTCCTGCGGTAATTATTATTTGATCAATTCTTCTTTCTGCAAAGAAGTTCTTCATGGTTTTAGCACAGTGAGTGCTGGCAGAATCCCACACTAGCATACCTCTTTTGCCACCTCGCAAAACAAGTGGTAGAAAATTGACCCACTTTCTGATTGCTGCTCGTGTGCCAAGCTTTTTCAGTCTCAAGAACATAACTATCTGAAACACATTCGATTTCCTCTTTCTTGCCCTTAAATATCACTGGAGGGTTTTTTTCTTTCCATCAAGACAAATTGCCAAAATACATGTAATGCATACACTTTCATAACCAATGGATGGAATGCATATCGCAGAGGCACTCCTCTGATCAATGGTAGTTTGAGACCCTTGACCCATAAACACTGCAATTTCATCCATGGCAATCATGTTCTAGAATTGGCACTTAGAGAAGTCGATGCCATCAACAAAACACTTGAATGCAAGTGCACGTTTAATCACTTCAGTGTCTTCCAATTTGAACAGTGTTGTCGATCTTCTTAGAGACAGTTCATATCGCAGAAGGAAGCCATTTACCTAGTGTTGTGATGCTTTGAATTCGTCTGGCGATATGTCTAGCTGTAGTGCCATTGCAAGGGTAAGTGCTTGAATATCAGCCCTGTGAACAACCAAACACTTTGTTCTGTCAACAATCCATTCACAGATGATGTGTTCCAATTCAGGAAATAATGGTTGCCGATCTGATCTACACTTACGCTTCTTGGGATTTCCCTCGTCGACCTGTTGACTGAGATTATTATACTCTGATCGCCATTTTTGGACCATTCGTAGATCCATCTTCTCTTTGCAGACAGCTGCAAGATTTTTATCCCTGGAGTTTTCCCCAATTCCTTTCTTGTACTTGACGGAATAGCTCTTTCTTTTTGCACTCATTTTATCTGAGCATCAAAATTTATTATTAAATCAAGTGCTAAACGTCCATTGCTAACGCGACATATCGAATACTGAAGATTCTAATTTGTAACAACCACGTCCGTTTGTTTCAAACGTGCATGTGTGTTGCATTTAACTTGGTCATTCGGCAATAAGGCACCCATCTGACTGATGATCTTAACTAGGACTTATTTTAAGGGTAGGGCTTATATTAGGAGTACATGAAAAAAAATCATGCTAGGGTTTATTTTTTGATTAGGTCTTTTTTCGGGGAAACACAGTATAATACAAATTTTTGAAAATGTGCTTCAATGGCATCATAAGGTAAGAGGTTTGGGATGAATGCAGTCTTTCTCAAAACCAACAACTGATCTTAACTGGCCTCAATGCACAAGACACTTCATACTGTTTCACTGGAAGTACCCCCAGACTATTATGTGACCATAGTCTTTTGCCTTGTCTATGTGCGTAAACCATATGCATGGTCTTACCTTGTTTGGCACAAAATGACCCTGGCTGTTCTTCGCCATAAAAATACAACCAACTAACCAATCTGTGTGTGTGTGTGCATATGTAATTCAGAGCCATAGCCAGGCTGGGTTTATAGGGGGCTAAGCCCCCCTGGAAAATATTTTTTCTCAAAATCAAATATTGTAGAATTTTATTTTAAATTTTTTATTTTGTACGAAATTGTACATGACAATGGAAATTGTTCTTTAACGTTAAAAATGTATTCAAAATAGCTTTCTACGGTAGATCTTGTGTATGTAATTTTTTTTACATAGGTTTGAGTCTTCATATACTTTATAATAAGGATTGGGGAAATTATAGAGAGGTATACTCAGGGCTGTCCTGAAGAAAATTATTGAGAGTATGAAGTGCTGTCTTAATTAAAGAATATTGTAATTGTGGGGTTACTGGACTTGGTGATATTACCACGCCATGCTGACTGGTCTTCTATTGAAGCCCAAGGTGGCAGTTGCTACTTTCATCAGTTTTTTATTCCTCTCCTGGTCATACGCAGGATATTATTTTGAGGCATGTGGGGTTCAGGGGCTTTTCCTCATCTGTTTCCATTCAAGTTTATAAATGACTAGAAAAAAAAAAGGCTGAACTTTGTTGAAAGTTGTCCAAAAACCAGCAAATACGAAAACTTTTTTGAGACCTTGGGTGTATGTGGCAAGTACCTGGTATTTTTCAGAATTTGAGAGTATGTAGCACACAGTGCACATACCCTTTGGGAACAGCCCTGGGTATACTAAAATTTATTTCTTAATGCAAAATTTACGTTAAATTTATTTATTAACGTTAAATATATTAGTCTGCTTATATGTTTAGTATTATTAAATATATTAATAAAATACATCAAAATATTTACGAATTTTAAGCCCACCCTCTGTAGCTTTTAGGGTCCACCCTGTAACAAGCATCTAGCTACACATCTATTGCAATCACCCTACATATCACTGCTATCAGAATGAAGGTACAAAGTCTTGATTGAATCGTCTTAACTGCATTTTGATTTCGCAAAAAATAAGGAGTTTTAAAAACTGTTGATGAAAACTAAGTACTTTTAAGGGCCCCTAAAAATGAAAATCAAAAATAAGCAGTTCTTAAGGACTTTAAAGGACCCATGGGAACCCTGATCTCTTGAAATTTAAATTTCATCAGTTGTACACTTCCATCTTTGAGTGAATTTCTTGGGGTGAAATAATGGTAACCTTAGGGGACTGACAAAAAAAAAAAAAAAGCACATGTGAATTGATACAAACTCAGAATTTAAATTTAATTAAAGTGCTACATCTTATCTTTTCAATTTGGGAATGGCCCCTGATGCGTTGGTGATAAGATTTAAAATTTTAAATGCACACTATCTCAGTGAATATTTTACACAGGAACATTAAATTTCTTTTATCCACTAATTTGATATTGCATATTATTTTTCTAATTGGAAATTTTATGTCAAAAGTCCCTGTAAAAAGTTAAGTTTTGTACTTTTATACATATATTGCCCCTTATAGTTGGTTAGCTGAATTTTTATGGCACCAGGACAGCAAGGGCCATTTTGCGCCAAACAAGGTGAGACTGTACATAGTTTTAAAATAAAATATGAATTATACCATAAAATACAAAGGCAAAAAGTATATTAAATACACTAAAAATGAAAGATGTAATAAAATCAGATGAGATAGAAAAACAGTGAAATGAAAATAGAAATTGATCTAAATACAGTAAGAATTAAATATAAGAATTATAAAAATTATTCAAAAAAAGTAACTTACCCAACAATTTGCAAAAAGAGAAAATACCACTATCTAAACAGATAGTTAAAAACATTGGGAGAAATAATGTTGAATCTGTGTATACTAAAATCACCATAAACTCAAGAGTTGATGTAACAATTGAAAAACAAATGGTTATTTCAATACTGGTAGGAGGTTTAAAAACACGATGTTTCGTGAGCCAACTGCTTACCTTGTGAAGCGAAGGCAGAATTCTGCCTTCACTTCCTGAAGAAACAGTTAGCTCACAGTAGTGTTCTACGCCAGTGTCGAGTACTGTTTGTTGTGCAATCTCCTGAGTGAAACTCTGTATTGTTTTGTAATAATTGAACTATGAGCTTGCTTAAAAACTACACATGTTTTATTTTTGCTATTTATAAAATATTCACCATGGTAATGAAGTACCTGGAAGGAAAATTTTAGTCAAACTAAGGGGACAACATGATTTTAAATAAAATAATGTGATGTAAATTACATCCAAATTTTTAAAAAATGAAAAACAAATATGAATTCCCATCATATGCAGTATTTATGTGTGTACAATAAGAAAACTTTGGTTCTTCAAATTTTATCACTTTTTTAATGCATATAAATTTGTTTGAATACTTTAAGCCCTAAGATTTTGCTGTGAGTCATCTGGGACATGACTGACAAATTAACATAACCTCCAAATTACAATACACAATCAAGTTTACTAGAAGTTAAATCCAGGTCAGCAGGCTTGAAATTATTAGTTATAATGTATGAGATACTGTAAGTTTCTGAAACATTGACGAACTTTGGAAGTATTAATAAAAGTGGCTAAATGACTTTAAAAATATTAGCAACAATATAGCAGATTTTAACTTTAATAATATGAACACTAAAAGGACTGAGAAAGAGATAAAGTGAGAGAACATCATATTCCTAAAAATGTTTTATTTTGCTGCTTAGCTGCTTTTTTTTCCATATATGGATCATATTTATAAGTTCATCTTATTCAATAATGGAAGTTATAAGTATTTCTACTGAAGTAATAAACCAATATCATACAGCTCATGAAACTAGTAAAAGACAGCCAAATTATCAATCTATATGGGAAAATTTACAAGTTCTTATTAAAAAAAGTTTCACATTTTGTAGAAATTCCATACTGTTTTGTTAGAATTTATAAAAATTATATTTCATCTAAAAGCCATAATCGACTAGACTCACATCATAAGCTCCAGCTTTAATTTGTGCATACAATCTATGTTGATCTTCATCCCAAAAGGGTGGATAACCAACAAGTAATATGTACAGGATAACACCTAAAATTGCCAAGAAAAAAAAATAAAGTTAATTATAATATTAGCTCACAAGAACCACCTAAATGGTGTCAGACAAGATCACTAGATGGTAAAAGATGCTTAGAATAATGTAAGAATAAATGCAGCCAATTTTTCAAAAAAATTATTTCCTTAGGATGGGAAGTGCAAAGAATTAATTTTTAAGCTATAAAAATTGGAATTCTCTACAACTCTTGTATCTAAGTTTTCAAAACCATTAGCAATATTAAATTTAAAAATGAGACCTTCAAAATGAGCCATGTTGTTTGAAAATTGCATGTACTTTAGTATTAAAAAGTTTCTTCAAAGTCTCTAATTAAAGAGCTGAAAGAAATTTACAAACTTGCTAATTTATTGCATACATGCATAAAAAGTGTTAAAAATATAAACAATAGTAAGCATTGATATTTTATTTGGGGGAGGGGTAAACATAATATTCTAAACTATGACACTTTAATAAAGTGTTTCTGAACTGGTTTAAACGTTTGGTTCTAATTCATTTCAGAATGTAGTAGGTTATGTAGAACAACTTTTCTAAATCACTAAAAATATATCATTGACTTAATTCTTCTTATCACCACAAATCATTTAGTATGAAAGTAACCATTCAACATAATAATTATTAACATTTTATTTCTTTTGAACGTAACACTATTATTACTAAATACAGAGCATCTTTAAAATGATTACCTACTATACTTCATAGCATTTCACATGTATATATCTTATTATTTGCATAACTGAACTGTTTTTTAAAAAATGATAAAATCTGTAATTGTATCCTAAAGGTTTGTACAAATGCTATATATGATTTTAGATTAATTATAATGAAAATTTCAACTCTCTCTCTCTGTTCACAATACATATATAGGATGTTTTAAAACTAATGGAACATTTCAGAATTTCAGAGAAAGGTGATAGAACACATAGAGAAAAACATTTTTCATCACAGCATACATGGTTGCAAGTGAAGAGGTTTTGTCTGGGAGGATGCTTTCAGGTGTTAGTATAAAAGCAGTGGTTTTCCCATGCAAAGTCATTAGCAACTTGGAATGGAACGGTACAGCAATGTGGAGAAGGTGGACATACATTTTGGTCTACTGTCTCGCCAATGATAATGGCAAGGAATTTCAAAAGCTTTACCAAAAGCACTCCTCAAACGGGGGTATTCTCGATAACAGAATGATTTCTCACTTGCACCTCCAATTGCTCAAAAAGTGGTTTTGTAGTCAATAGCATAGGGCAACTTAAAAGAAAAATACCAGTAGGATATCTTGAAAATTCAGAAAGTTATCGACGATAAAGTGTGCCGTATTTCTCTAAATCTCTGGAAGTAGCTAGATTAGAAGGGGGTATTCCACAAATTGTCACATTCCACATTACTGTTCTCATCCCCTGTTCTGAAAATGAAATATTCCAGATTTATGCAAATAAGGATCAAAAGTATTCGGACACCCCTCTACGTGGTGGATTCTGTTAGTGACGTCAAATTTCTAGCTCTCAGACAAGTATAAAAGAAGTTTGACGAGTTAACAATTATAATTTCAAAGCTAGAAAAGTAAAATGGGAGGAAAGCGCGAACTAAATGATTTTGAACGTGGTGAAGTCATTGGTTGTCACCGCTCTGGAAAATCTGTTCGTGAGATTTCTGTGATGTTACGAGTGCCCCGTTCCACCGTTAATGATGTTATCGTAAAGTGGGAACATACGGGGACTACAACGGTGCATCCACGACCTGGTCGACCACTTCGTCTAGTAGACAGGGAACGCAGAGTGATGAAAAGAGTTGTGAAAGCGAACCGCATGAAATCGGCGGAAAAAGTTCGTGCGGATTTTCAAAAAGCCTCTGGATGCAACGTCAGCACAAAAACAGTTCGTCAGGAACTGCAAAGTCTTGGTTTTCATGGCCGAGCAGCTGCATATAAACCAAGCATTACTGCAATCAATGTCAAGCGTCGCTTACAATGATTCAAAGTGTGCAAAACATGGAGCCTGCAGCAGTGGCGTGAAGTGTTATGGAGCGATGAACTACGGTACACTATTTGGCAATCAGATGGTAGAGACTGGATGTGGAGAATGCTGGGTAAACGCTTTTTACTTGACTGTATTGTGCCGCAAGTTAAGTTTGGTGGTGGAAGCATAATGGTTTGGGGATGTTTCTCATAGTAACTCTGAAGACAGAAGGCTAACTCGATGTTTCAGACAATTCCATGTTGTCTACATTGTGACAACAGTTTGGAGTGGGTCCATTCTTGTTTCAACAAGATCGTGCTCCTATCCACACAGAAAGGGCTGTACAGAGCTGGTTTGCTGACATGGATGTTGAGGAATTGGACGTGCCTGCTCAGAGCCCAGACCTAAATCCCATAGAACACCTATGGGATGAATTAGAATGTCGACTGCGAGCTAGGCCAAAACGCCCCACATTGGCGCAAGAGCTGATTAATATTCTTTTGCAAGAATGGCATGCAATTCCCACTGAAAAATTCCAGAAACTAGTAGATAGCCTCCCAGATAGAGTGGCAGTCATCACTGCAACAAAAGGTGGTCCCACTTCATACTAATTTTTGACTTCTTGTTGGTTTGTTGTATTTTTATGGCGCAAGGACAACAATGGTCATTCTGCACCAAGCAAGGTTTTTGACTTCTGTAAAGGAGAAGCAAAACATGCAGGTGTCCAGATACTTTTGATCCTTATTTGCATAAATCTGGAATATTTCATTTTCAGAACAGGGGTGTTTGGTAATTTGGAATATGACAATTTGTGGAAAAAACCCTTATCATCTAGCTACTTTCAGAGAATTAGAGAAATACGGCTCACTATATCGTCGATAACTTTCTGAATTTTCAAGATATCCCACTGGTATTTTTTTTAAGTTGCCCTATACTATTGACTACAAAATTATGAAAGAAAGTTATTCATATCTTTCGCGCATGCGCAGTAAAAAATTATTTTCTTCAAATGCTCATATCTCATCGTGTATTCAATATATTAATTTCTAATTTAAGTATAATATTTTTCTTGTACGTTGACAAATGTTCTGTAAGTTTCGTGAAATCTGACTGAAAATTGTGGATATTATAAGCAAAAAATATGTGACAAAATTTGGGTTTTCTTAAAGAAACGTTTCTATCTTCATGAATATACATGTCTATTTTACAAAAATGCACACAGGCATTAAGCATAGCTGGTTAAATATTTTCTGAAAGTTACAAATAATTTCCAGCTTTTTATGATACAGGGTGATCAAATATATTTTTTCACTTTGTCAATATGTGGGTGGTCCCCTAAATGCACAAGTCACCGAAACTTTATTGGAAAGTGTGCATTCAAGCACCTTCTATATATCTCCAAAGTTAGAGAATAATTGGCAGAGTAGTTTTTTAGAAATTCGAAAAAAATTCAAAAATTCAAAGTGTCCGGATACTTTTGGGCATATAGTGTATGTTACAGCTGATGCCTGACATCTAGTCAATTCGCTAAATGGCTGGCCACTTCTAGATATGGCCAAAGCCTAAAATAAATGAGAAATTCAGAATTTGGCCAGCCAGTTCACACTGCACCCAACAATCAATGGCCAATTCGAGAACTGTTTGTTTGCAATCGAATTCCTAGTAATGAAATATCACTAAACACAGCACCATCAAGTCAATCTTTAACTGGAGGATAAGGATTTTCAAAATGTTCCTGTGCTACTAAGTATTCAACAAGTCGGTACATCTTCAAAAGAATCAATACATTATGTAACTTGAAATGCCACAACAGTTCAGACTGCAGAAATAAGTAAAAGTAAAGATGCCCTCATCATAATATGATAGTATGATAGCTTATTTTTCTCTGAAATGTGATTTTTAATTGTAAAAACTAAAAATTCTTTAATTACATTATGATTTTTTCAACTATATCTAAAGATATCCTATTTTTACAGATGTATTTTTTCTGTGACTGAAGTTATTTTTTTTCATGTGATTTTTTAAATTATTCACTAATAAGATTTCTCTCATGTTTTTTCAACTGTAAACACGTTTTTCCTTGCCATTTTTCTTTGATATTTTTCTAACGATAAACAACTTCAGCCATTTTGTGTTGGTTTTTTTTCTCTCTCAATCGGATAGAGATTTTTTGTTTTTGTTAATCTTCGGATTAAGACAGTTGGTTGATTGTATTTTTAGGGTGCAAATGAGGTTTCAGTTTAAATACAATTGCTTGAATACTGATCAGCTTTTCTTTGTTTTCAAAATAATTTTTGTACTTTAACTAAACTGAAAGAGATTTTTACAGTGGTAATGACATAAGTTAGAATTGATATAATCAACTCCCATAACTGCATGATCAGCTCCACAAAACTTCTAGCTTTGGCCACTGTTGCTTGGACAATTCTCAAATTGACTACCGACTGTCAGGTCAATCATGAATTGAACAGCCAAATCCAGAATTTCTTGTTTCTTTCCAGGCTTTGGCCAATTGACGACCAAATCTAGAAGTGGCCAGCCATTTCACAAATTGGCTAGATGTTGGGCATTGATGATAACATGTTACTTTATGAGAAGTATTAGAATATATTAGTGGTTTTGAGGTTTTTGTTGAACAGTTCCTTAACATTTCAGCAACATCTTGCAGATTGCATATTTACATGATGTGGCTGGTATGCATATATATATAACTGTTTCCCCCACAAAAAAAGATTGTATATGCTATGTGGACTGAACATATGTATACATTCACTCCTATTATATTTTTATGACTCTCCTTTTGAATTTTTTCTAATTTCACAATATCTATAAATTTAAAATTGTTATGAAAATTGAAATAAAAAATGAATGCAACCAAGTAATTAATGTATTTTGATTTTGTGTGTGTGTGTGTATATATAACAAACATCTGAAAGGAAAACTAAAGTTAAGGTTTGAAGTTAAATATGAAAGTTACGAGTTATTTATTAACTTACAATAAAAAATTAAGTTCTGCATATGAAATCATGCTGGATAAAAATAATTTAAGTTTACAAAATGAGGCATCAGATATAAGGTCAAACAATTAGTATAGTTTCTAAATCAAGACACATTTATATACATATAAGTAAACTGAGACATGTACAGCTCAGATTATTGTAAGCACTGGTGTGCAGTAATCTAGAAAATAGATACAAAAAAGTCATATTACAAAAACAAACATATTAAAAGATAAAAATTCATTATTTCTATTCTTTTATTTATATATAAAAGACTTATTACTTCAGGATCACATAAAATTTCAAATACTCTAAGTTCCTTTTAAAATAGATGAGTAATATTAATAAAAGACAAACATTAAAAGCATAAAAAACATACCACATGCCCAAATATCAACAGGTTTGCCATATGGGTCTTTTTTAAGGACTTCAGGGGAAAGATAACCGGGAGTTCCAGCAAATCCTGATTTAATTACAAAAATAAAACAAATTATTAAGCCTGTTTAAAGCAAATTTTATACAGGAAAAAATGAAAATATAATAAAACAGCAAGGATAAGAGCACAAAAAATTGTGCATGAAACTAATATGTTAATAAAAAATATTGAATTATACCAATTTACTGGAACTTCAATTTTTAAAATAGTAGTGTGCATGAGTGTAAAATAACTCATTGGTTGAAGTTTTCACATTATCTTTAATTGATTATTTGTCAAATTATGATAAAATGAAAACATCAATAAGAAAAAAGGTCAGACTACTATAATGAAAAATTTTAACAAGTTTTTATTGTTTAACACCCTAAAAGTTGTATATATGCAGGATGTGACCCAAAATAAACTAATAACTTAAAGGGTAGCAGTAATAGCAGTTATGGTGGGATTTAACTGAAATTTATGATCTTGATGTCAATTATATATTCATGATTTACATAAAATTGTTTTAGGCTGGGTAGTCACAGTTACTGAATTTATAATTTTTTGAATGGTAACATGCAATAATCTATCATTTAAGTGACAAGCATCAGGAAAAATGATAAAAAGAATTGGAATTTTGTTTCTACACCAAAAAATGACAGCAGCAACTATTTTAAAGAGGGGGGGGGGTAGATAGAGGGGAATTTACAATTACTGGTAACAAGTTCAATCATTTATGTTATTTGTATTACAAATGCTCAATACAAGGTGTTTGAAAATTTTTGTTTCAAACTTCCTGGGTTTTTCAGATCAGTAACAAAAAATTTCCAGGCATACTGTTTTTCACAAACTTAGATACATAGAACATTTTTTTAATTAATAAAGTTGTTGAACTACAATAAATAAGAATCAAATTCATTTAAGCTACAATTGCTTTTAGACTTTTTAAATTCTGAGTTCTAACTGTAATGTTCTCTATCTACCCGGGCATATTTTAACATTTCATGCCTCACTTCAATGGTTCAACCATTATTAGAAGTCAGATAAAAAAGATACTGTATGAACTTATAAAAATCATAAAATACTGCAGTGATAGGAGAGTAAGGATAAATTAATAATATTAAGACATAGTGTCTGACCAAATTCAATTTCAAGCTTGTCTGACTTTTCTAAACACACTCTTAATGGATTTTCAGTCACTAATTTCAGTAAACAATACATTACAATGCATTATAATTTGCATAATTAAAACAAGTTTCATGATCATAAAATCTGAAACCCTAAGGCCGTTTACAACTCAACTACATTTAATTATAAATACAAAAATTGTATTAAAAAAATGCATTTCTTTACACTAAAAACTTGCATTAATTAAATATTTACAACAACATTTTCATTCATCTCTTTATGAATTCATGATAAAAGAGTTTAGCTATATAACCACAAAGCTGATGCTTCATCATTTATTCAATGTAAAAAGTGTGTTTGACTATATAGCAGGGAAAAGAGATTTGTATGATCAAAATCTCTTACAGATTAGAAAATTTAGCTAAAAATATTTTTGTTCAAGTTTTAGTTATTTTCTTTTAGCATTTGGTGAACAACCTCTCCTGAGATATATACGAGCTTAATAATTTTACATAATTATATTAATTGTTGTGTAAAAAATTTTAATTCTTGAAGAACATTTAGACAAAAGTAAGTTTTTCAAAATTTCCAGTAGGCAATGTGGTATGAAAAGCACAGTTCAGGAAAATTATTTTAATAAGTTATTTATTATAACAATGAATTTCAATATTCCCCGACTTGGACCTTTCCACTTTGAATTTCCCTGACTTTTCCAGTCAGAAAAACTTCCCGACTTTATCAGATTTTCCATGTTTTCAGGATCAGTAGACATCCTGTCAATATGTTTTGCCACACTTCTACAATAATTACACGTTATCCAGATTAAGATCTGACACACATACACACTGTATCTTCAAATGTTCAGATCGGGTTAAGCACAATTTGAACTAAATATGCAATCTGTTGTACATGATGATTTTTATGGAAGACAGGTAATGCTTCAGGGCCATTCCATGAAAAGGTCAACCAAAGAACCAAAATTTTAAAATTAGTTTTAACTATTTTTTTTATTATTTACTGATAATTAATAGTTTAAATTGTATTTTTCTTTTAAAAAATCAGAACTTTTTTTACTGAAGTGGCAACACAGCACTTTCAAAATGGCCACCATACATAGCCACATGTTTCGAATTTTAGGTTAAACTTTTAGTGATCATTTCAGCAGACAGGAAACCATAGAAATTAACAAACTTTACATCAAAGGTAAGTCTCAATTTATATTACAAATTTATGCATTTATAAATTGCTTTACATTTATATAAGACCCATACCAACCCAATAAAACACCTTTGTTTTTAGTGTCCGGCATGTGACACAAAAGATATTTTTAAAGTTGTGAAAAAAAATAATTTCAATGTCATTTAAATACTATTTATAAAAGAGATAATAAGAGTACTTTTCTTTTGTGTTCCATTATAACTGTACATAAGTTACTTTCAAAATGAACTGATAAAAACTCATTGTCCCGCACCTGACATATCACTTGAGGGACACCAACAATGCTTACTTTTTTTATTATTATAAATAAGGGTACGCAATATTTTCAAACACTAGCTCATATTTTTAAAGCTAGAAAAGTGCATTTATATAAATTTATGTATATGAAAAACAAATTTGGTTGCCAGCTTGAAGGTTTATTAAGTCACCGAGGTTATTGGACACAGACAGTTTTGTTACCTTTTGTTGTAAGTAACTGGTAATTTCAATGCATTGCAGTTAACAGTGTAGTTTCTTTGGTGAAATAATTACTGCCTTGATGTTATATTTACATTAAGTCTCATAAATCAAACACAATTTACACATTATTTTATTTTTATATTAAAATAAACCCATAATATGAAAAAAGAGAGGGTTATATGCTTTATCATTTACACTCTATCTTCTTAACTTACTAATTTTGCATTGGTACAATAGTTGCAACTGTTTTGAAATATTTGTTAATTGTATACCTTTTTTTATTTTTTATCTTTCAGGAATGGAAAGCAAAAAATACCCAAGTGTAGTAAGAATGAAAAGAATGAGGGGGAAAGCTGTTGGAAAACACAAATTTTCAGATTCAGAATGAAGAAACTGAAAGAATAAATGCTCTTTAAAAAAAGAAAAAAAAACTAGCATGTCAGGTGCTGAAAAGGAAAAATGCAGGTTGTACGAGCGTGATATAGATTGCAAGGAGCAAAAAAAAACGATGTTCATCTGCAGTGACTATGCAACCACCCAGCAGTATCATAAATTCACCTATGCCATCTCCGTATCGTTCGAAATAACCCTTTAGTACAGCTGTACACAAAACTTTAAGAACACTCCCAGATTCACCACGTAAATGTTGCCCAGTTGTACAATGTTTAGTGAAAAGAGTTGCTAATAACATGTCAGATTCCATGACCACTGTACTCAATATCTCAGCATTGGAATCTAGTCAAAATTTTAATGGAGTAAAAGGATTTTACTTCTGTCCGGATAATGTATATACCTGCCCAGGTATTAGAGAGAAAGTCACTGTTTGGGAAAATGGGGAAAAGACTGTACTTACAAAATATTGCATGACAATGTATTTAAGAAAAGCATTTGCCATATTTCAGACAGAAAATCCAAGTTTTGCATTAGGTTTTTCAAAGTTCTGTTCTTTGAGACCAACAAATGTATTTCTTCGTAAGGATACACCAGCATATTACTGTTGATGCAAAATACATGAAAATTTTATGTACAACTTAAAGCACTGAAACTGATTTATGAAGGCAATTTTTGGGAAAATCAGTTGACACAACACTCAATTCCACTTGTTGGCTGAACCATTGTAGTACATGTTCTGATGGGAAGCTTCTTAAATTACTAACAGATCCCGAGGAAAAAGTAATTTGGAAACAGTGGGAAAAAGATAATGATGGGAGACTAAAAATAGTTATGAAAGAACGATGTGCTGCTGAATTGCATAATTATGTCACATAAAATATGGCAAAAGTAGTACAACATGTGAATGTTAAACGCATACAAGCTGATGCATTTCAATGTGACAAGCAAGCAAATGGGGTATGTGTCTTACAGGTCGACTTCGGTCTCTTTCATACGAATACCAAAATGAGATCCAATGTGCACTTTGGTCAAGATCTAGTCTTACTCTTTTTACAGCTGCAACATTTGTCAATGGGTGTTGCAATACATATCTTTTATGTACTGATGTTCTAAACAAAGACAAGGATACAATATATTCCATGCTTACGGTGCTATATGATGAACTTCATGAAATTGATACCTTATCTATAAATATTTTATCACAAAAGCCATGGGATAATGTAAAGGCAATTCCTGGAGTTTCAACCTTTCATGTCATTAAATATAATAATGGCAAATATAATTTCCTTGAACATGCAAAGTGCCAATTTGAAAATATCACAAAGTTACCAAGTACAAAGGCAGAGAATGATTTGTGCCTACAAGTGGGTGAATGGGTAGTGGTGACATGTGATGGAATTAATTATCTAGGTGAAATCACTTGTATTGCTGGACCAGACTGTATTGAAGTTTGGTTATGGTGAAATCTGGTACATATTACAAGTGGCCATATCAACCTGAGAAAATTTTATACATGTTAAAAGTTGTTAAAAAAATATCACCACTTATTAACAACAGGACATTTCAAATTTATAAACAAATTTTGAGTTCATAATGTTTTGTATTTTATTGCACATTTATGTCTATTAAATGTATTATAAGTAATAACTTATTTATAAATTTGAGATCACTCGAATCTTCGAGTATGGAACTGACTACTTTTTAACATAACACAAAGTATTAACACACAAGCAAAAAAAGCTGCAATTATATTTAACAATATACACTCAAATCCCGCTTTAGCGAATCCGGCTTATAACAAACCCTCGTATATAGCGAATTTTTTGATCCCGTCCAATTTCCTCTACCTATAACGCTATTTTATACGGATATAGCGAACCTCCAGACGTATTAAAATAAAATACAATGAACTTTATCAATGTCTGCGACTGAAAAAAAAAAAATTCGAATTATGGAGTTGTATAGGCAGAAAGTTCATAAGGGGGTTATAGGCTCAATGGGAGGGGTTACAGAGCTACAACTCACATATTCCTATGTTAAATATACAAAATTTCATTGCGATGAGGGGTTACAACCCCCAAAATCCTCCTGGCATTGATGGATACACCAGGAGGGAGGGGTATTTTGCTAGGTTATTATAGCAGAAATAAATACCTTTATGCGTTATATCACTTGTGTTCTTTTACCTATCAATTTTAATTTTCTGTACCAAAAATGATCATTCGTAATTGTAAATGTGCATTTTACAGGGAAGTACTGTATTTCGAGGGAAGGGCCTAAACCAATGCTTTTCAAACAGTGGGGCGCGGGCCGATTTTTGGTGTACTGTGAAACGTTTTTGAAATATGCATATTTTCATTTTTTAAAAATTGAAAACGGACTTTAAAATAAAAATTGTAATTTCTGTAGAAGATAAGTAAGCATCCAGGATTTTTTCTTTCGGTGGGGGAGGAGAGGCCCATCCCCTGGATACGTTCCTGGTCAGAAGTAGGTGGGACACGAAAGGTTGACATTCTAAAAAGTGGATTGTGAATTCAAAAGTTTGGGAACCGCTGGTCTACACCATGATGTTTATGCTAAGTAATGTATAGTCGTGTATAATTATCGCATGGTGAAACTGAAAAAGAATGAAAAAACATCTAATGTCACATAATATTAGGGGGACCGGAAAGTAATGTCGTTTTTCTACATTAAATTCAAACAGATAAATTTTTACCAAGTTTTTATTTTTAATCAATAATGTAATCACCCTCGTTATCAACAACCTTTTGCCATCTAGTGTGCAATGTCTGGTAATGACATGATGAGTTGATAAATGAAAAATAAATATTGACATGTGCAGAAATGACATTACTTTCCGGTCCCACTAATAATTGCACTTAACACCTGTTTTTTTTAATTAGAATTATTATTCACGTCTCTTGGTAGGTGCAACAATGATAATCGTTTTTTTAAGATATTCTGAGAAATCATACTTTTTTTATCGGATCGGATATAGTGAACCAAATGTTCCGCCGTCCTTTGTGGTTCGCTATAACGGAGTACGACTGTACTGTAAAGAAAATAAAGTTTGCCAGATCCACTTATTTTTTGTAAATTTTTTTTAAAATCATTTTGAGTTAGTCAATTTTAATATTTTTTTATCATTGCAGAAGTTTGAGTATTTTGCGATTAAATTATCACTTTAAAAACACCAAATATTTAGCACAAAGGTATGGGGTGGCAAATCTCTTCCTTTCGAAAAAAAAATTAAGGCTATGTACGCGAAGTTAATATGAGATTGCATTTTTTTATAATTTCGGGGGGGGGTTGCAGTCTCATCAACTCTCTCTTGTCAACAACCAGTAATGATGGATG
>QLNU02015360.1:119543610-119555091 GCA_006491805.2 Dysdera silvatica | reverse complement strand
TGTATGTTGGACAGACGGGAAGATCGATACGTCTACGAGGGAAGGAGCATATGCGTGCGGTAGCTAGGGGAGACGATTCAAACCAGTTGGCTGAACATGTCTTCAGGGAGGGTCACGAACCAGATTGGCATTCGATGAAAATATTACATCAGAATGTGACGAATCTGGGGAGTAGACTTTTTCTGGAATCATGGGAAACCTACGGTTTGAGGAGTCGTGCAATAAACATCGCAAAACCTCTACCAGAACCTTACAGGATTTTTGCAAAACCTCGAGTTGGGGGTGTTCATCTGACATCGTCGGGTGCGGGGGCTTTCCCGGCGAGGGTTTCCCCAGCTGGAAATGCTCCGCACCAAATGGCGTCAGATGGGGATTCCCAACATGCGGGTATATAAGCTTAGGACTTGACAAAGGGAGCAGTTGGCTCCCGAAACGTCGTGTTTTTAAACCTTACGCCAGTGTCGAAATAACTGTTTGTTATGGAATCTCCTGGTGAAACTCTGTATTGTTTCGTTAGAAAAATTCATCAGCTATGTTTCTCGTTTTAACAGGAAATGATTTTTTACCGAATTTCTATTGTCAAAATCTGAAAAGCATTTTATATAAGCGGGAAAAGTCTTAGGGCGAAATGAAGGGGAGGCAGGGCTACCAGTTTTCTTCCTTGCTGTGTATACTCCGTTACGAAACCTATTTATCTATAGATATGTGAAAAATTCAAAGGAAGATGCCCATCCTTTTAAGAGTCCAAAAAAAGTACTGCAACGCTTATTTCCCATGTCAGCGACTTAACTCTACTTATAAAAGATTATGCAACTTCCTCAGAAATATTTCGAATAATCAGAAAATTCGAGAAATTTTTAGGGGCCGCAGTTAATGGGAAAGACTTAAAGTCCCAAAAATAGAATAACAGGATTTTGGACCCAGCAACCACTTGTAAAGTTATCCAGACTCGAAACAAAAAACATTTTGGAGCAAATTTTAACTCTTTAGGTGTTGGAAGAAAATACTTATGGAAGTATTGTAGGAAAGGTTGAAAATAAAATTACGACATTTAAGAAAAAATAATTGTAGTGAAAAAATATTAGCAATGCGGGATTGCATTATTATTGCAGTGATAGCTAAAAAACACCAGTCAAACATACGGCATATTGTAAAAAGATTATTAAAATTTGTGCAATTTTTTCAAGTCTTTACTAATAGGGGAAAAAAGACGAAAAGGAAGTAATATAACGGAATTTTTCCTCGGATTGTGAAAATCTCAACATTCGAAATCCCATTTTATAATGAAAAAGAAAGGAGAAAAGAGAACAAACGGGGAAGTTTTTCTTATAAATGTTGTTTTTATTAAGGAAAACAAAAATAAATTTTTAAAAACAGATTGAAAGAAGAAAATATAACATACAAAAGTCTATCATCAGAAGCAAAAACGTGCGAAAAGTCGATGAGTTACACAGAAGAACGCATTCAGTAAAATGAGTCAGTGTTATAACTGGAAAGAGTTACGACCAGTGTTGCCAATACGTTCAAAGGAAATTTCCCACAAAGAAAGGCAAAATTTCCCACACCAGCTCGAAATTTCCCTCATTTATTTTTTATTTTTATTTATTTATTTTTATGAGAAGACGAGTTTTCACATGATTTTGTAGTTCACCTACACGTATTTTTTTATTTAAAATTGTACCGTACGTTTCCTACGATTGTATATTGCGACTAATAAATGTGAAAAAAAAATGTCTTTTAAATTTACAGTTTTTTTGTATTTTTCTCAAAATATTTATTTTGCAACGTATCTCATTTTAACACTATTACTACTTCAATTATATATGTATTTATTCCATTCAACAAATTAAAAATATGTATGTTACGGTGAAAGACCGAAATCTGGCGAATGTCGACATTCTCCAGTGAATGTCAGCAATCACATAGTCGCTTGGTGTATGTCCGAAATATTTGCTAAATATCATTATTTCTGACTTACACCAGCAAATATCGACACCGAGCATGCACTGATGGTGAATGTTGAATAAAAATATTTTTGTAGCATAAAGACAAAAATGCAACTTTTTAAATCATACTAAAACATAATATATGTTAAATAGGAGAAAGCTGAAGTAACAGCACATATAAATAAACTGTTGAACCTAAAACGAACAGTACATTCTAAATGAGAAAAGAAAATAATACCAATAATAAACTTATTTAATTATATGATTAACGTCAGAGGCGTAACCAGGGGGAGGTTTTGGGAGTTGTAACACCCATCGCAATGAAATTTTGTATATTTAACATAGGAATATATGAGTTGTAGCTCTGTAACCCCTCCCATTAAGCCTATAACCCTCCCCTTATGGACTCTATCTACGCCACTGATTAACGTTATACAATCGTATTCATTTCAACAACTTAAACTGTTATGATACTTTGAATTGCACAAGAGTCCCTTGCTTTTACAACTGCATTCAGTATTAAAACACTTCTTTTTGCAATTACAGCGTGTATAGCCTTGCCCTCCGCTTCTCGAACTAGTTGCAGCTGCTTCTCTTAGCGACATTTCTTGAGGAGAAATCTTATTTATGGAAAGTAATTTCTTTTTTACAAATTTATAACTGATTATGGGTATAAAGCTGCTTGAGGGTACCATTTTTTTTGCTAATTTATAAAAGTCGGAGTCTTCTATTCCAACAACAATCACCAACATGTGTCGGGCATCTGCACGACCACGGTCGACATCAGGGACTTACGTTTGTACGGTAGCACCAACTCGAGCAGGAGGAAAATTTCTTTTTGAGGTTCGTAACATTTTCATAGCTTGCAATAAAAGATTCTCTTTCTATAGAAATAAACTTGTGTTGTTCGGTTGGAGCTTGATATGAAGGCATGGTAGGTTGTAGCTCCTATTCAACGTTTTCTTTTGGAATATGGTTTCCCGTATGGTCACTGTTTAAATTTTTTGCAAAAGTATTAACAACTTCTTCGAACTATTCTTCGGTTTCAGTATTTGCGATTTGCTCGATAGGCAAAGATGGCTATGCTGAGCCTCTTTTTGGTTTAACGCCAAACAGGGCTTCATAAAGATTTTGGCGTATTCCTTCGTGGTATGTTGTGCTCTTGGCAAATTAAACAAAGGGCAAACCTTTGACCATTTAATTGTATATGATTTGAGCTGTGCAGCTCAACTCCTTCCTTCAGCTCAGCTTGGCGAAATGTACTCCACCTAACTCCTTCTGATATTAATCCATAGTCCCACCATAATTGCCACCTCTACCAACAGACAGCCAACTTTTCCACAATTTGGTAATTTCTGGGAAGAGTGGCCGCACTACAAAAACCACGTAGTACTTGACTTCCTACTTTTGGAAGTCAACATTTCACTTAATAACTCAACTCTAGTTACATCCGCGAATCAACCTCGTTTGTTGACGATATTCCACGTGTTCACTCCCGAAGAAGGGCGAACTTTTATCGCCCGAAACGCGTAGCTTGAACTCAATCTTGACATAAATACGCTTCTAAAACGTTGTTTTTTGTGTCTTATTTATATTGCGTATTGTTTCGTCGAATATTCCATGGGATCATATTCTGTTCCTTTTTTTTAAAAAAAGTTATTCCAAGGAAAACCATCTGCATAAATGGAAATTTTTAATTTTAATCCACAATTATTAATTACTTTGGCAAGAACAACTATTTTTAAAAGTAAGAAACAGTGTTATCATATTATCGTGCTAAAATTGATGAAAAAATTTACTCAGTTGAGGGAGGGGAGGGGGAGAAAAGGAGATGGTTTAGGCCAAGGTAGGTGTATCTTAAGAAAATTACATCCTCTAAACACTTACTTGTGAATTTACAAAAAACTGTACCTTTTTACAAGTTGGTGCTGCCTCAGTCCCCTTTTTTCTATGTTATTAACTTCAATGATCCTCTACAAGTTAACGCTTAAGAGCTGTAGTTGTACAGTCCATTTCTCCTTTACAAAGGTAATAAGTATGGCCAGTGGGACATCTGGGTTCCACCAGATTCAGAAAATTTTGAAATTTCTCACCAACACGATACTTTCTTTAAACTTCTTTTTTAGCTGATTAAGCATTTCACAATCTGAATTATTTTCCCCAATATCATGTACATCCTCTTGTCAATACTTTGTTTGTTAAACATTTTTATTTTGCTTAATTTTTTTATCACAGTATGATGGTGCATGTAATCTTTTCTGAACTATAGGTGACTCTTCAAGAATGCTAAAGATTTATTAAGGTAATCTAAACTAACACCTATGTCTTCAAAGTCTTTATCTGCCTGACTAGGACCTGGCATGCTATTTGCTACTGAGCTGTCTTCTGTTTTAATTTTTTCCATATTCATTTTTTTCTTATAACAATCACATATTTTCATATCCTTTTCAAAGATGTCCCATAAATCACACATCCATTTTGCAACAGGCCTTAGATTTTTTTTTTAAATATTTTTGTGCCCTTCCTTGTTAAAAAGGTTACAACAAAAAAGTGTGGTAATTATAGACCTACTTACATTTTCAGCCATGGTGGAAACTGACAATTACACACATAGAGAATAATGATGTAAAAACCTTAATGCAGAGTGTGCAGTACATATTCACTCTATGAGAGTTCAAGGCAAAACTGAATGCTAGCTGTTGAATTGTCACTTTACATGCAACAATTTATAAGTCTTCAACATAAAATATTCAGAACTGCACCTGGGTAATAACTCGGCGTCTCTTGCTTACAAATCATTGCCATCTGTTTATAGTCTTAAAGGAGAATTTCTATGGTTTCTTGAACACTGTTCTTCCACCTCTTTTTACTGGGTGAACTAATTTAAACTATTCTAGCATGGTTGCATATATAGTGGTTTAGGCAAAAAGTTTATAAGTGGGGGTTATAGGCTCAATGGGGGTTTACAGAGCTACAACTCATATATTCCTATGTTAAATATACAAAATTTCATTGCAATGGGGGGTTACAACCCCCAAAACCGCCCCCTGGCTATGCCTCTGCTTGGCCATAACAACTCTGTTCTTTACAACATGGGTCAACCAGAGAAACAGGAAAATCAATAATAATTAACATATATCTCATACCTTCAACTATATTCAGTATTTATTTATTTAGTGTCCAATTCTGGAAGGGCCTGGCCCCTCCCAAGAGTTTTTTTTTTTTTTTTGAGCGTCCAAAGGGACCTGGGTTTTGTAGAGTTAGTGCACCGGCTACAAGGTATTGACTAATCGATGATGTATTACACAACAAGATTCTTCCAAACAGAAAAGGTACAGAAATGGGCAAAAATATCACTTAATTAAATATATAAAACACACATAAAAATATATAAATAAATACGAGATACTCATTGCTTAACACAGTCAATCTGCAATCTGAAAACCATCATTGCAGATACAAACCAAGTCAATTTTATACTGATAAGTTCACAGTTTGTAAACTACTTTTTACAGTGATATGCGTGTCAAGATTTCTGACTAGTCACCATAGTGATTAGTCAATTTTTGACTAATCGTATGCACATAATAACTTCCATATCTACATATCATTTACAGATCTACAGATATTTTTTCAAAGGTCACATTTATCAATCTTCCCGACGTAAGTGTCACTAATTAAATAAAAAAAAAGTTTCATTACTTCTAATTTTAAAGATACTTAGTGCAATGGAAAGATGTAAATTTTAAAACAAATTTTATGCCTGATTCCAGAAACAAATTGGATTCTTTAATTAATATGCTTAGATCGTTGGATTAATTTTTTAATTTGGAAATCAGGATTTTTCTATGTTCTTGCTAAAGTTGAGTAGCATTGATAAATTGTTGAACTTTATATTTTGCCGCTCTTAGATATATTCACCTCTAAATTCTTTATAATGACTATCTGGGGATGGCAATTTTTTGATTTTGTATATGTGTGTGTTACATGCTTCTATACCCTAGTACTCAAAACTGAAGTACAGTAGAACCCTGTTTAATTGAAATGGCCTGTTGTGCATTTTTTTAGAACTATTTTTAAAGTGGATACCCGTTCAATATTTTTAGCAAGAACGTTTATATACGTCTTCTAGTGTACTCTGCTCTTAGGAAACCAATGCAAATGTTATTCAAGAACATAAAAACAAAATGTACATGAATTGTTTAGCGTTAGTCTGTTTTTTCTCACCCGATATGCCGGCTACAATCACACTTGATTTCATAGTGTGAAAGTAAAAATTTAGGGGTCAGAGGGGTCTTCAATGGTGTGTTGTGGCAGATATATCACATTTGCATAGTTCTGGTAAGGTTCTATTGTATACCATATATAGCATATACTGTATATATAGTATGCTGTATATCGCAGTTGACACCTAAATTTACACTCTCAAGTATTTTTAGTATAATCAAAATTATTTTTCTGTAAATTCGTTCCTCTAAACTAGTGGTTCTCAAAGCATGTGTCGCAAATTGCGTGACTGTGTCGTGAAAAAATAAATATTTTGAAGAACGTTATTAATACAAAAGTAGATTGTGAAAATTGGAATGGCTGAAGTTAATGAGTCAATAATAATTTTTTTTTTTTTAAGTTCAATGAGAAATATGTGCTCGTTTATTTTTGCACAATTGGGCAACACACGGTCCAGTTGCAGACAAACACACCCATAATTCTTGATCAAGAAAAAGAAGCATCGCCCGTTTTCTATCTTTAATGTTGTCCATCCTGGAAAATCCTTGCATTTTCACTCGATCTGGGGGAACTGCGACTTGTACTTTCACAACAAACATCATTTTGGATGTTCAATCTTTGACATTTAACTAAAAAACTTCTCCATATTGAACAAAAATACAAAATGGTGCCACAAAATGTTGCGACTTAATAAACAGCGAACTCAAAACAAAGTAAATACACTACCCCTAGTCAATGACTCATTGAACTTGTCTAATCGCTCTTGATAGGAATAAAGCCCCGGTGCAGTGATGCCATCTATTGTACAGGTGTGTTTTACTATCCGACATCACAGAATAATGTGTCGCACATTAAGAAAGATGGAGAACCACAATGTGATGTGAATGATGATTATTCAAAATAGGATCCGCTCCCATTATTTCGGTTAATCAATTAGGATTCTACTGCACAATGAATTAAAAAAATTTCACAGGCCGGGCCAATGGTGTAGGAGACATTTCCACATATATACTAAAAGTCCAATAATCCAGACTTGTTGGAGATGAATATGGATTTTCTGAGTTCACAGGCAGTACTATTAAAATTTGAACTAGAACGAAGAGGACATGAAAAGGCAAATCTTGCTGGTTTATTCTTTAACAAATGCAGTGTAATTCACTTGCAAAACATGTCAAAAACGTTTCAAAATGCCATTTGTCTTATCGCTGTACATCTGTAGTGAACAAGCATGTGGCATAGATATATTCTCGATCCCGAAGTCCCAAAAAAATTTAAAAGAAAAATGTTTTTGAAAAACTGGATTTCTGGACATTTCTATATATTGAATGTTTCATATCCACACAAATGTGATATAACATGCCACCACATAGCATATATAAATGCCATTTCGTGATATTTACCATTTGGAAAATAATTTTTTTAAAGTACTTTCATTTCAAAGTTTTTAAAACCTTCACGTTTCAAAATTTTAAGTAATTTGATTTCAAATTTTGATATGCTTTGAATTTGAGTACCAGTGTAATTGGTAAAGGGAATGTAAAAAAAAAAAAAGGTAATTTAAAATTTTCCTGTTTGTGGCTCATTATCAAAGAAAATCTAAAATTTAAAGTAAACCCCCTGATCCTGACATTCATCGTATTTAATAATCGGGGCTCAACAAATCCAGTTGCCTGGCCACTATTGGCAACTCGATTTTTGCAGATGGAATGAGTAGGCAATCATCATTTGCTACTAGGTTCCTAGGTTTTCTTATTAAGGCAGGCACATACCACTTTTGCCTGCTGAGTATGGTTTGCCACGATTGGTTAAGCCCTGTGACTAGATTTTTGCAAATGGGGCAAGTAGGAAATCATTTTTTCCTACTAGGTTCTTAGGTTTTCTTATTAAGGCAGGCAAGTATCACTCTTGCCTGTTGAGTACGGTTTGCCGCGATTGGTTAAGCCGTGACTAGATTTTTGAAAACGGGACGAGCAGGAAATCATATTTTCTTACTAGGTTCCTGTGTTTTCTTATTAAGGTATGCAAGTACTACTCTTGCCTGTTGAGTACGGTTTGCCGCGATTGGTTGAACCCTGCTAATAATAATATTAAACACTTATCTTACAGGCAATTCCCCTTTCACCCAAAAAATCCTTGAGCACCTTTGTTAACACATGACTTTAAATAAAAACTAAAAAAATAATAATAACAAAATAAACAAAAAACAGATGCCCTTTAATAACGCCATAACTAAACAATAAGTAACAAAATTTATACGAAGAAACTTTTACACAAAGCTCACAATACTGGAAAAAACATGCATCTCTCAAAAATGTAATTTTGCAAGAAAGGAAAAAGAAAGCTTTACCTTCTTTTCACAGTAACATATAGCATAACAAAACAAAATCATTTTTAAATGACATCTATGAATCTTTTCCAGTTAAAAAATTAGCACGCTTCTACAAAATGGCTGTGTGCCACTAGATGAAAAGGGGGGGGCAATATCGCGATTCTGGACTAACATTGGCAGCAATGTAAAAATGGGAGAGCCACATTTGGCACTGAAAAAACAAATGACGCATGTAAAACTTTTTTTACATCAGATAAATCAAAAAAATTTATCGTTTCCATCCCTATTCAGTAAAAAAATTTGATAATATATCACAAATCATATGTCAAGCGACATCTATGCAACAAATGAATAAATAAAAAGTATAACATGGGATGACATTGCAATAGCACCAAAAGAACAGAATCGGACATATGATGTTGGTAATGAAGAAACTGTGAGTGCTCGATGTGAATCATAAAATGCTGGAAGATTGCAAGCAAAGGATCATTTGAAAACTTACTGTCTTAAAATTCAGTTAAAAAAACAAAACATACTGCAATCTCAGTTGCTGATCACGCTCCTGAATTAACAAAAGTAATCCATCTAGTTATGTTACTGGTCCTCAAACGTTTTATTCCATGGAACCAGGGTCAGATTAATGTTTCATGGGACTCCAAACAAAATTTTTCTCGGCCCCTTTCAGTATAAATTAAGCCTGTATAATTACAGTAGAATTTTGTATTTAACGAGGATCTTGGGACTAACGAAAATGCTTGCCATATCTGATAGCTTGCTAAATCTGTTCTGGAAGTTAATTTTTAGAGTTTGAAAATAAAGTCAGTACAGGTAACATATTGGTATACAATATACATACAAAACATTTTTAAAATTCACGGATCACGTTGTGGAAATTTGCGCCATGGTAAAATTACTGCTCTTATAGTGAAAAGGCCTGATTGGCAATGATTTTGAAGTAGCATTGAGTATTCCCCTGTGTCGTGCCTCTAAAGAAAAGTGGGCCCTGGACCTTTGTCTATGTGATAATCCGGTCCTGCATAGAACGCTTCTATAAATCTTATTTAAAGAAAACATAAAGGGCCATTACTTATCATTGCTTGGACATAAGCATAAAAATAAGTAATAAAGCAGTAGTAAAAGGCAAGTAATATTTTTCTATTGTTGCAGGATATCGCTTTTGGTTAACTTTATCAAAAAGGGCTGTCATGGGGCAGAAGTTACAGAATTTGCAGTTTTTCTTTAAAATTTTGAGCAATGTTTTGCAAACTATTCGTTGAACTTTTGGAGGGTTCCTGAAATTGTGTTCTTGTGGAACCCTGGGACGACAAAGTACACACTTGTGAGAAACAGTAATGTTAGTAAAAACGTCTTTATATTTCATTGCTTGCCACTCTGAATCGTATGAAGAACCATTTCATTACATCTTTAGATCAATTGCTACCTTGTGACATTTCCCATTGGAACCTGTATCCATTTAATTACGTACTATTCTAACCCGATTGTATTGTATTGGAATTTCATGTCACTTGTCCGGTCAGTTTAATAATAATTTTGTGACAGCATTATTTGAGTCATCATTAGTGAAGTTTAATTGTTATCTCACGTTAATGTAGATTTCATTTGTTGTGGTAATGCCATTACATATGTCATATTCACTATGACCATTTTATGACATTGCTATCCTATGTCATTCGAATTCTGCCAGTCTATATATGTTGCTGCAGTTTTATTAATTCTGTTGTGTTCCATTCTGATCTTATGGCACTGCAAATTCCTGTGATTGGAATTATATCGGTTTTATTTTAGTTGGCTGTATTTTTGTGATGCAAGGGCAACAAGGGTCATTCTGTGCCAGGAAAGGTCAGAAATCTTATTTTAGTCATTTATCATTTGTTTAGAGTATCATTAATTACGATATTCTGATCTTCTATCACTGCATCTTATCAACATTACAATTCAATTATACTACTGACTTTACGATGTCAAAATCACATGTCACCATGGTGTGATCATGCAAATTCAATTAACCATCATCGTTAATTTATATACGGTTGAAATCTTGAGCGATACTTGAGCCATTGATGGTAAGCAGCGTTGATGAAATTATAACCTTCAGTTTCCTTAGCTAGACTGTAGGTCCTCATGGGCTTTTGCCTGCAATTTTCCAATGCAGCCTTTGTAAATGAAGGTAAGAGAGTGAATGGTATAAAGTACACCTCATACGGAAATTAGAAGTACAAAAGCTTGTTCCCTCTAACATGCAAAGCATCACATATAGTGAAATTCCAATTACCTGGATTTCAGTCTTTCATTTAGAAAACCACATGATCTTACCAATGAGTGATTAATGATCCTTTGTAGCATCATTATCCCCATCTAGCTGGACTTACGATCACCCAGATATGCCTCGGTATCATTCAGCCAGGGTAACTGGAATTCAACTGCACCCGTAAACTCTAATCCAGATAGTAAACCAAAACATGTAAAAAAGCATGTGTTAAATATTAAAATGCTCGAAACCACACAAAAATGTGGTTACAAAGGTATGTTTAAGTAATCTATCCCAGTAACAAGAATGGCTTAGAAAAAAAGTCACAGATTTCCCATCAAATTTCTAGATATTGAAAAACCAGTGAAGATTTTCTGCCGTTGTTTCTCATTTACACTCCTATTGCACAAACCAATACAATGCACCAGGCAAGTATTGTAATAAAAGAACGTTCCGCCAACCTCCAGCAGTCACAAAATAATGCACGTCATGTTGATATGGTTCGGTCAGAAATGCAAAAGTGATGCCAAACGAAGAATGCTCTAGAAAAAAAGTTATCAAAACTATTGCCTATCTGCTGTCTCGGTAACAATGCAGACCAATCTCCCTCTGTAAACGATCCATCGTTGAGTAGGTTTGTGGGAGTAGGCTGACTATTTTTCTCTGACACATGGCTGTTCTCCTCAAGTAAAAATTGCTATGTGAACATG
>QLNU02015360.1:119513166-119543510 GCA_006491805.2 Dysdera silvatica | reverse complement strand
CCCATATAGATCATTTACTATGTCTTTGTCCCTTGCAATACTGTACTATTGCTCTTTCTCTAGAAGAAACAGGATTTTAATGTTTAGCCTAACTCTCAAGGTTATGGTGGGACAATATAAAATATCTTATACATGCCTAGTATATATATTTTCACCAAATTTCACCAAAAAGCTCAGATGGCAGTATTAAAATTATTTAAATAAAAAAATTGATCAAAAAATCATAATATAAATTAGGCAATAAGAAAAATTTTAAAATTCGTGTAATTGTGGAACAAAAATCCTAAAATTCGCACAATTATTAAAACCCCTAAAATTCATGGAAAATGTCGTAGAAATTCGTACCAGTTGAATCCTGGATAATTACATATCAAGCGAATGCATTACCACTGCACCACCACATAGGGAGATATATATGAATGTGTTATTTCACTACGAAACTACAGGGCTATATTTTTATATGAAACATCGTTTTTAAATGGAATTTTTTTGAAACACTGCTTTGTCCTCTACATATACTCAAAATGTAATAAACTTCATTATTAAGAAAAATATATAACACAATAGGATATTATATAAAATCTACAATATATTATAGCGAAATATGTAATGGAATATAGTGTTATCATTTTTAGATGCTTATTACTCTGACATACCCAGGGTTCATACTCATTTTTCAAAATAAAAATTAGGGAGTTTTAAAGAGTATTTTAGGACCCAAGAAACGTTTTTTAAGTAGTCCACTTTTTTTCAGACTATTTATGTAAGTATTTATAATAATCATTAGTGGAAATAACTCACCGAAAAAAAAAAAAAGGCAAAAATGAAACATAGTTTGCATTGTAAGAAATCCTAGGTTAATACAAGAATTTAGGCACAAATTAACTGCTTTCATTTGATATACAGTTATGACAACTGGTTAAAACTGAAAAATTCCACAAGAAAATAAAACTGAAAATTATAGGTCTACCCAATTAGACTTTATAATTTAGTTTAAAATAACCGTAAAAGTTTTTATGTATATATGCACATATTCTAGGATAACATTATTTTAAATTAAATACTGGCAGCAGTTTTTCAGTATCTGAAAAAAAAATTAAAACGAAAAGACCATGGTGTAAAGTGCATTCCAGTATTATAAATTGACTTCACCAAATTCATTTTTAATTTTGCTGATTAAAAACCGAAGTATCATTTTAATGCTATTATATTATTATATATACTATACTATACTATATACATATAAGCCTAAACTACCTTCATAAAATGAGGTGAAATAATTTGGGTTCTGAAATTTAATTTTTCCATGTATGTATTCTTATAAAAATAATTTGTGTTATCTACAGAGTAAATTTGTCCCTGTGTGCCTCTCTTTGGCTATTTATCCTTTGTGCTCTTTTCCTTGCAAGTATCTCTTTGGCGGCATTCAAAATCTAACTCTTTTGTCCCCTGACACAAAAAGCACATACTCTCCCTTTCATTCTGGGCGAATTCGTTATGCGAAATAAAAGGGTTTTAATGGCCCTTAATTTTTTTAAATGAATATTAAGAAGTTTTCAAGGACCATGTAAAAATCTAATCAATTTCAAAAGACAGTCTCTTGTTTGCTGAATGGTATGTGTATTGCATTTGCAAATATATTAATGCATATTATGTTAATTTCAGCAAAACTTACCACTCAGCTACTATTTCCTATGAGACATAAAATAATACTAATGTGGTAATGTTATCTTGACATAATTTTAACCGAAAGGACATTGTCCAACTGGAGCTTTGCACAGACAACGCAAAATATTAAAGAGCAATATGTAAGGTAAGACCAAAAAAGTCTGGTGAATGGTCACAGAAATCTGACAGTGCAAAATATTTGAGAAGATATACCTTACTGGTCTTCAAAGTAGTCCCCCCTTGATATGTTGCCCTTCTGACAATGTTCCTATCACCATTGGAAACTTCGATAGAAGTCTTCATTCCATAATGCTTTTAATTCCCTCGTCACAGCAGCTTGGATGTGTGAAATGGCAGAAAATCTGTGCCCTTTCGGTGCAGGGAAAATTGGGAGGGTGATACAACTCAGTAACCGATCTTGCCCCACTAGACTTACTTCTTCTACCCAAAACTACAATCTGAATTGTATGGACATAGATTTTCTGACATTTCACATATCCAAGTTTCTGTGATGAAACTAAAAGCATTATGGAAGGAAGACTTTCCTAGAAGTTTCCAACAGTTACATGAACATTTTCAGAAATACATTATATCAAATGGGAACAGAAAATGAGGTATATCTGTTCAAATATTTCACACTGTCAGATTTCTGTGATCATTCACCAGACATTTTGGCCTCACCTTGTAGTAACATAGATTGAAAATATTGATGTTTTCCTAATGGTGCAATGGTTGTGTGCATAAATAGCATTTGTGCTCAATTTTATACTTTCTAGAAACTCTTCTGATAATTATTAGCATATTTCAGGAAGTAATTCAAATCCAGTTTTTGCATTATGCATATATATATATTAATGCAAACAATATCTAAGAATACTGGCTTATGCAATAAAACCAAAAATGAAGATTAAAACTAGAAAGCAAACATCAAATAGCAAAATTCCATACAATAATACCATAAAATATACACATTTTATATTAGATAATAACAAACAAAAATATACAAACACCCTAGTAAATTCTGAGTCAGGGGAGATGTTTACTAGAGGTCTGAATAATGAGTTGTTTCTGATGGGTAGTCAACATAAACCAATATGACCAAGTCTCCCAACTACCCATTAGATTAAGCTTTTTTAAAATACGAAATTTAATAGAAATTACAATAGTTTATATACAAAATTATATAATTATACATGTAAACAGTAATAACCATTAGATTTCAAAACAAATACAATGAATATCAAACTAATTGGAAATTTACCTCCATTAACAAGAATTTATTTTACAACATACCCTTATATGTTTTTCATACAAAAGTGTCCACTTGATCTTGCAGTATAACTTCCCCATAACCATTGTTAAGATAATGGGTTGTTGGGAGACTGGATGGTCATATGGGCATATGCCCACTATACATCAGAAACAACACACTATTCAGACTTCTAGAAAATGTCTCCCATGACGAAGAATTTATTATAGTCTTATTTTCATTTCTTATTATTCAATGTAAAAGTGCATATATTTTATGGTGGTATTGTGTAAAATTTTCTTATTTGATTTTTGCTTGCCTTTTAATCTGCATTCCTTGGTATATGTTATCTTTGTACATTGTTTTGTATTAATATAATCAATCTTTTTAGCAATGTAAAATATACTTTTAGAATTCAATCAAATTAGTTTCCTCATTTTGTATATATTTTCTTATTATACTCATGCACTGTACACACACACACACACACACACACAGGGTGATTCAGAACTAATGGAACAAACTGAAAGGGGTGGTAAAGGACGCCAAATAAGCCATATTTGGCGAAATCAGGTCCGCAAAGGATCCGATTTGGCTGTACAGTGAAAGTATTATTTACATCCACATCATTGCTACAAAGGCAATTACATGACCAAACAAAAATTTTTGACACAATAATGTAGCATAGACAAAAGATATCAGAAATTTGCTTCCCTGGTCCTGAGTAGTGTTGCAATTTAGTCATCAAAGGTATGAGAAACGATTGTTTTACCATACTGGAGGCAATTGGGAATTGTTAAGCATGTGTAATAGGTGAAGGAGATCAAAAGAAACAACTTTGGTCCAGTGAACCAATGTCCGAAAATGAGCCGTTCTGGAACTATAGGGATGTTATTATTTGCATCCACATTAGTTAATCATGTAACAAAATTTGAAAAATTTGCCATTTCATGCAGCCTAGAACCATACTGGAAAAGATTCCACCATTCACTACAGTCCAAAACAACATTCCATGACCAAATTTATGCAATTGGGGAATTCATGGCTCAAACATGAGGCACGTTTGAGCCATGAATTCCCCAAATGCATAAAATTGGCCATTTCAAGAATTTTTAGAATTATTAAATGTCAACGGACATCAGGCTCTTTGGTGACTTTCTAAACTCAGTTAAATTCACCGGAATTGTATGTGTAGAATCCACTGCTTCAGTTGCAACCATGGATTCTACACGTACAATTCCGGTAAATTTAACTGATTTTAGAAAGTTGCCAAATAGAGAAAGCCTGACATCGGTTGACATTAAATAATTTTAAAAATTCTTGAAATGGCGCATTGTAGCCATTTGTGGAAACCTTGAATGCAGTGGATGCAAATACTAAATTCACTGTAGTGCCTGAACGGCTAATTTTTGAGAAAAAATTCATTGAACAAAGAACGTTAAATTTGATGTTCTTCACCTGTTGCACATATTTGGCAGTCTCCAACTCTTTTCTAGTATGTTAAAACAGGTAGTTTTGGGCTTATTTTCACTACATAGTAACATAGATCAAGAAACAGAATTCCAGATGTCTTTGTCTCTACTGTATTATTAGCTCAATCACTTAAATTATGTATGAAAAACTGAATTTAATTCATGCAATTGGCTACATAGTAATGACATGGACATAAACAATAGCTACGCTGTACAGCCAAACCGGCCCCTTTGCAGACACATGCCTTATTTGGTGTTCCAAACAACCCCACTTATTTCGTTGGTAGAGTTCAGGACCACCCTGCATGCATGCATGCATTCATATACATACACACATACACCCTGTGGCAGAAAATCACGAAGCTGTCTGCGACAGATCTTCAAAATTCAAAAATCTTTCTTTGGAAGCAGGATGTAAATTAAATAGTATCACATCACAGATTGCGAATCAAATATTAGTGTAATTGATTTTTCTTTTTCATGTAGCAACATTTGAAGGGCTTTGAAAAACTAGGGCAAGAGAGCAAGGCTAGTTTTGAGAACACCAGCTTTAAAAATAACAGATTCCCGTAAGAAACCATGTTAAACACATACAGATAATATGCTTCCTGAGGACAATAAATTGAATTAGGACTTCATTCATTATTGCAATAAAAACTACATTCGAAGTTGTATTTTTATACATAACTCATTTCGGACAAAAATGTCATTTGGCCTAGTTTACCTCTAAGCTCCTCATTTACAAGTTAGCTATGTAATGTTGTGTTGTGTTTTATAGATAAAGCTAAAAATAAACATTTAAAAATAAATAAGTCAAAATTTTGTTTTAATTTAAATCAAAGTAGGCATTTGGCTTGGGTGTAAATTTTGTTTATGACATTTGACGTTGCTTGTTTTCCCCATCACTCGTAGTCTTGCATAGGTTTTAAAATGAGATGGATAGTCTGGCCCATACATTGATATAAGAGCACATTTCAGAAATTTTCTTGTATGGGCATAACCTGATGATGGTCCATTTAGCTGAACAAAGACTATTCTATCATTTGTGCTGACATCTTTTTCATTGCCATCTTGAGACCATAGTCGCTGTTTATTAATATCATCAGTTACAGAGCCCCAAGTTTCACACAGCTTCTGACACTGGTAGAGAAATAGCACAACCAAAAAACTCAATGAATGTAGGAATTTTTTCCTGTAGTTCATGTACAGCAATTTTTAATAAAAATTTCTGGTTGCATACGTTTCTATCAACAATAATACACTTAATTTTATCAAAAATCTACATTAAAAATCGCATACTCAAACCATAAAGTCAGTTTCACTTCAGCATCTTTCGAAACAAAAGGAAATATATTTAGAATGTCACTAAAACTGTCAACATTTAATCCCTCGTCCACTTCAACTTGAAGCAAGCTGACATTGTTTCTAGAATACATTAAAAATTCACTATTAAATAGAAAATTCAACTTTTCAGTTATTTCAAAGGAGGATATCTTTTCAATATCTATGGCATTTTCTCCAAAATACACAGAACACTGTTCTATTAATGATCTTGTGTAATGTGCTAATTCAGTTACATTATTTTTAAGTTGGTTCATATCATTTATAAAATGTGACCTCAAGCATTTGGAACTAACAAGCATATCTGGTAATGGGATGTCAATAAGTGTACCAGTTCTATCAATATTTGATGGAAACATTTCAGTGGCTTTTTTTTAATTATAAAATAACTAGTTTGGAAGATCTAACAAAGCTAAATCTAAATCTACTGATTCGTTTTTTGACAATGTAGTGGTAAATTTTTCAAATATCTTGCTATAATTTCTAAAGATGAAATTAAGCTTTCTATACTACAAGTATATTCCCATGGCAAGCTATCAGAATTTTGCACTTCTTTCGAAGCACTTTCTAGAGCTGAACAAATATCTGCAACAGCTAATATATTAAACAATGGTAGTTTATTCATTAACTTATCACGTTAAACATGCCCATCACCATCAGGATTATTCTCACAGGCGCAAACAAGTTGCCGGAAATCAGAAATAAATGTATGAAAGAGAGTTTCACAATGGAATGGAAATTTCATTGTCTTGAAAAGCTTGGGTCTGTAAAAGAAACTATCAAACTGCTCTGAACAACTTAGAAGTAATTCATAACTTTTCTCCATTGAAAAATGTTTCATGGTATCATGAACAAGTTCAAAAGCATTTGCTATAACTTTTGATGGTTCACTATGCTTTCTCACAAGTTCGATTTCGTGCATAGGATCCCAACAAACAGTAGTAATTGGTCACATTAACTTTTTTTCTAAATGACAACCTACATTAAAATGGACATACTAACCATCTACAGCAAGACCTATAAGACATCTATAGATGTATACCAAGTTAAAACCAAATTTCTCCAGAGTATTGAGGATTCCATTTGCTAGGCCCTCGCCTGCAAAATCTGTTACAACATTATGTTCCAAGTATATGGATTGAAATAAATTTGCGTTGCTGATGTCAAAAACCGGTACTCTTAATCCTATTATGTATCTGCTATGTCTATTAGATGAAGTCTTGTCAGCTACTATGCCAAACGGTAAATTGTTTGAAGTTATGAAGCTACATACTTCTTTTTTTTAAAATGTCATGAACGTGTGGCAAAAACGATCTTGCAAATTCTTTGGAGTGTTTTTTAAGTCTAATTTCAGCTCCACTGTTATAAAATTCTACTAAAATTTGCTCATAATTTCTGTATGAAGACTGCAGTTGATAGGAAAGATAAGCTGCAGCAGCACAATTAATAGCTGCCTGCTTTCCTCTCTCAAGAGCATTTTTTTCCTTTAAATCCACTTCCTCCTGTTGTTTCACACTTTCATTATGTGTCTTGTTTTTAAATGCTGTTGTAAATCATATTTTAAATGACAGAAGAAAACAGGCACAGCTTCTTCCTCTTCAGGGAAGTGATCACCATCTTCAAAATTGTATGAAATAATACAAGAACATGACTTACATCTTAAATCTTCTATGCATCTCTTGAACGTTTCACAACACAACAATATTCCATCTAGAGATCTTTCAGATTTGAGCAATGTTTCTTTTTCAGCCTCAGTAAAAATGAAACCAGTTTTGAGGTATAACCATTGTTGATGGTGTAGATGTAGTACTTGGAGTCCGAGATTTCTGTGCCTCCTGAATTTGTTGTGATAACCCTACAATTATAACGGACATTTATTTTAACAATCCTTTGAATTTATGGAAGTAATTTAGTAGTGACGGCTCATCAGTTGGGACAAAAGTAGTGCAGAAAATAAATTGTTTCTTCAATTTTTAATACAGTAATATCAAGACCACAGCCAGAATTTTTTTTAGCAGTGTTGACTTTGCCCAATTAGTACATCCTTGTGACAGGGAAGTATCAATTGCACGAAAAAAAGTTAAAAACAGTGATAGTTGTTTTACAAAAATATGTATTAAAAAGAAAAATGTAAAACATATAATGTCAAGAAAAAATAGTCATAGACTTATAAAGATATAATATATAAATAATATAATATATATAAGATAGTTATAGACATAAAAAATTAAACATAAGCACGTGACGAAAATTAGTAACTCCGAGTACATGAGGTGGAAACCGAATGAATAGAAAGGGTGGGGTGGAAGCGGGCGAGATTTTCCTGGAAGCCCCTTTTTGCTAATCGCCCATGCATTGTATCTATCGCGACCACTCGCAATTATGTACATGCTCTGAATTTCGAGTTTGCTCGTTAGGCGGAATCAAGTGTTCAATAATTGTAGTTGCGCTATCAAATGAGGAGGGTTTCGTAAACAGAAGGTGAGGGCAGCGATTCCAAGGTTTTTTCTTTGAAAAAAAATAAGTTTCGCCAGAAAAGAAAATTTAAAAAAAATAAAATGGAAATTTTTTGAAAAGACGGAACTTTTTTTGAGAAAAGCAAAAAAGATGAAATTCCACCAAAAGATGGAAGAATTGCATTACTGTGTCAGGGTATAAACTTTATTATTAGTATTAAACAAAATTATGTTTTTACCTTGAACTGCTAACCAAATATCTTCAAGAGTTTATGAAGAAGGCGCAGCTTCAGGTTCAAGTCTAGGACGTTATTCAATGGGTTCATCCTCTTCATGTAGCACGTTGTTTCCTTTTTGGGTAGTCACAAAACTTTTCTCACATCTTTTGAATCCCTTGATTTAAAAATCAAATCTTCTCCCGGGTGATGTAGAGAGAAATGCACATTTAAATTCTTTTTCAAAAGGGTTAAATCATACAAGGAGCAAGTTACTTTTTCAGATGAAAACATCTTACTTCGTTTCTGAAGACAATTGCGATAGTTCCTCTTCCAAAATGGGGCAACAGGAATCAAACGAACCATCACATCACGGCCAACTAGATTACTACAGGCCCGCTCACGTGAGCCCAACGCCATAGAAAACCTGTCCCCAAATTTTATCAGTGGCGATTCTCTCAAGCAGTTTTTCTCCGACAGATGGCGCCTGCTACCTGGGTTAATATTCTCAATTTAACAGACTATAAATGCCAATTAATAGCCCAGTTTCTGATTACATACAGAAATAGGTTGCCTTTTTCTCAAAAATTTATCGTATTTTATTTTCCAACGACGGCATCTTGATAACCTTTCATAACAAATTTTAAAATAAAATTTAAATCTTACATACCTTTTTCTACTCTTTTATTTACACTGAAGACGGTTTATTGGATGAAATGATTTCTCAGGCATGATTAATAACTGATAATGAATTGATAGTTTACACTGAAAGCTAAATTGCAAAATGCATATAAAAGCAGACTTTATTTTAATGGTTAATAAAATAGAATTATATAGAATTTAAATCAACTAATTAATAATTTAATTATTTTTATTATAATTAATTATAAAATAAAGAATTAATTAGAAGGCTTGACACCTGTTTGGAAAGACTTTAATGGAATGTTAATGAAATTAACACATGAATTTACAATAAACTGATGATATAACTACACAATGTATAATACATAATTTCTAATAACTTTTGACACAAGTCAGATTTTTAATACACTGCATGATAAAAATAAAGTATCAGGTATTCATGAATAGCAATTCTTTCCAAAATAATTTTACTTGAAAATACAAACTACATAATAGAACAGCATGTCACCGAAAAACAAAATACAGAATAAACACTTACTGTGTCCCTAATACTGCAGATATAAATATGTTGGATGAACTTAAAACAATTAATGCACCTTAGCTTAGCTACTACAGAGTAAAATTATGAAGGGGAAACAAATTACCTTTACGTGAGATATTTGTAATCCATTGTATTCGAAGGGTTTCTTCACTTGGAAATTCGTGAAAGGATACATTACTTTTTCCTTACTGCGATTTACAAAATGGAACACAATAATATACTCCCATTATTATCACAAATAAATATCATGTAAAAATTATAGAAAACCCAGAAACCCTTTTTAATCTTCGGTTAACTGCTGCAAACACATGAAAGCATATGGCATGTTTGTACCTGTGATTTGGCGTCCCCTATGAACAACCCCAGTAATTACTCCAAAAGAAAGTGGGGACACCCTTGAAATTCACGTGAGCGGGCCTGTAGTAATCTAATTGGCCTTGATCACATGCTTCTGTACTTTTGTCGTTGCCACACATGCTTTCGCATTTCTCTGTACCGGTCCCCACCCTGAACCGTGTTCAGGGGCCGTATCCAAAGTGTATGGTAATATTGGCAGTAATATTGATGGTAAGCTTGGAGGGATTTTCCCCAAATTGCACAATCACAAACCACTTTAAAAAATCGGGATTGGAAAAAAAAAAAGTCACAGTCGAAATTCTTTCTGCGAGGGGTCATATATTTTCTGCGACTAGGTCGACGTGTTTCTGCCACAGGGTACATACATTTGTAGCATATATATATATATACTGCAATATAGTAATTTAATTTCTGGTCTGATCATGAGAAAGTGAAATGTGATTTATAGTTTGTGTTCGAATATAAAAAAAAACCAGTTATTAGTTTGATTTCCATTAAGTTATGAATTGTAATGTTGTAACCGAAATAAAGAGTTCGAAACAGCCAATCTTCTGACATCTCTTTAGCATCACTTTAATAGGGAACCGGACTTCTACGCTACAAATTTATCTGATCTACAAAATGACCAACTGGATCTCTTTAAAGATGAACTGCTAACTTGAAACATCAAAAGAAAAAAAGTCTAATGTAGATCAGGATTTGTACTGCAGTTTCTTCAACAGATCGAATCCTGTTCTTTGGTTTATAATGTGCGAAAGCACTTTTGCTTTAGCAACCCCTGAACCAATAACTAAGTACAATTATGCTGTTTCTCATCTACCACTAGAAGTCACATCCTTAGTACGTGATGTTCTAATGAAACCGGATAATAGTGATCCATATAATCATTTGAAGAAAGAATTGATAAATAGATCAAGTGAATCATCTCAACACGAAATTCGCCAGCTTTTATCTGGAGAAGAGTTAGGTTCACGGAAACCATCTGAATTACTTCGTAACATGAACAGATGTGCAAAAACAGTAAACATTCCTGACAAATTAACATTAGAGTTATTTTTGCAACGTTTATCAACCTCAAACCAAATAATTTTAGCTGAAGTAACAGATTTGTCTTTAAACAAAGCAGCTGAAATTGCAAATAGAATTTTAGAAGACTCTCCATCATCCATAGAAACTTTTGCTATAACAAACAACAAGAATTCACTGCAAAAGCTTTATCAGGAAATAGAAAAAATAAATTGCCGAATAGATAAACTCTTGTTTGCTTGTAATCGGTCACTAAATCACAACAATGGTTAACAATTGAACAGGAATAGAAACAGATCAAATAGCAATTCGAGAAAGTATATATACGTTATATATATATATACAAAATCGTTATATATACAAAATTATATTACATCAGTGAGGTGTTGGTAAAGAGATATCACAAGGTTGGTTGTTTCGAACTCTTTATTTCGTTTATAATATTACAATTCATAACTTAACAATGGAAATCAAACTAATAACTGTTTTTTTTATATTCGAACACAAACGATATTTAAATCACATTTAGCTTTCTCTTGATCATATCAGATAAGAAATTAAATTATTATATTGCATATATATATACATGTTACAGAGTATCCCCCCCAGTGACAAATTGAAATGCACTGAAGGGAACATTTATGAAACCCTGTATGTTAAAATTGTGCTATTCTTATTGTCACATTTTTATTAATGTTGCCAATTGTTTGGAGAAATGTACTTTTTTAACTTTTTTGTTTGAAGATTGCTCTGACGCGTTGATTATGCTCTTTATTTGGTGACATAAGTTTGTGGTTTATTGATTCTTCCCATATGCAGACTGGTTTTACACGGTCTATTGATACAGTAGTTTTCCGACCATTTATATCGATGGATAAAGTTTTTTCATTATGCTTGACAATTTTGTGGGGTCCGTGTACGTTTGAGCTAACAGAGGTTTTATTTTGTCGATTCTTAGAAATATGTATGAACATGTTTCTAAAGAAGGATTCACGCAGTATTTTGTATTTCCATGCCTTGACATCACAACTGGATTGACTTGGGGCATGGAATTTCTAAGGTTATTTACAAAAATTTCATCACAGGGTGGGATGACTGATGTGTCTGACATATCATATGGTAATCTTAGTGTGGTTCCATAAACGAGCTCTGAACAAGATGCGTTTATATCATCTTTCACTGTTGTGCGTATGCCAAAGAGAATTATTGGGAGTATTTCTGTCCATCTTATATTTTCATGTGCTTTGATGGATGATCTTAATTGCCTATGGAATCATTTAATGATTCCATCAATATTGGATGGTAGGCAGTGGTTGTTATTCTGTTAGTTCCAAGCATGTTAGCAAATTCTCAGTATAATGCAGATTGTATTTGCGAACCTTGATCAGTCGTTGTGACAGTTGAACAGCCGAATCATGAGATCCATGCTTTCAAGATAGTGTTACAGTTTGTGCTTGCACGTTTGGCATAGGAATTACTTCAGGCCATCTGAAAAACCTGTCAATCATTGTTAGGATATATATTTGTCCATGTGATGGTGGTAGATGTCTAACAATGTCAATATGGATTTGTGAAAAACGTCTGGAAGACTGAATGTTCCTAGTGGCGATTTTATATGCCATTGTATTTTCAACTTTTAGCATTGTACACACGAGCGAACCATTTCTTTTATGTTTCTTTTCATATTTGGCCAAACATATTTTAAACATATTAATTTCGTTGTGGCTGTTATGCCTGGATGAGAAATACCATATAAATGTGTAAATATTGTTTTCCGGAAGTTTTTAGGAATTAAAGGTTGTGGAATTCCAGTTGGGATATCACACATTATCTGGATGTTTGAAAGTTTGCATTGTTGCATTTCCAGATTGAGTTTTAAATCATTTTCCATGACGTTTTTAATTTCAGGATCGCTTTGTTGGCATTTTGCTATATTGCCAAAATCCAGGAAGGAGATCGAGTAATGGAATCAATTTAGATTCTTGAAAGAGTATCTGCTACGATGTTTTCTGAGCCTTTCACATATTGAATATCTATTGAGTATTGGGAGATTAAATCTAGATGACGTAATTGCAGAGGTGAACATTTATCAGGATTCTGTTTGAAAGTATAAATTTGTGGTTTTTGGTCAGAGAAAATTTTGAATTTTCTGCCTTCTAGCATATACTTAAATTTTTTTATCGCTGAAAAAATTGCAAATAACTCTGTATCGTATGTTGACCATTTTTGTTGACTTTTGTTCAATTCCATTGAGAAAAATGCGATTGGCTCCAAATTTTTTTGGTTGAATTGAATTAAAGCATCACCTATTACAAAATTAGATGCATCTACCCATAGGCTTAAATTAGCTCCTGGAATAGGGTGTCTCAAGAGAGTTGCAATTGCTTGCTTTGCTTCTTGAAAGGATTTCTCAGCATCGTCGACCCATTTTAATTGTTCTGATTTACGAACTTGGGACCGAGAGTTTTTCCTTTTATGTCCATCTAGAAATTTTATCATTGGAGCAAGTATGTGTGCTGCTTTTGGAATAAAGTGTCTGTAAAAACTGAACATGCCTAGAAATCTGCAGAGTTGGATTACCATTGTAGGTTGAGGAAAATCCGTTATACATTTAAACTTATCCGGGATTGGTTGTATTCCATATTCAGAAAGTTTGAAACCTAAGAAATTAATAACGGGTGTGCCAAATGTGCACTTTTCCACAGTGATATATAGACCATAATCTTCTATTTTTTTAAATAAAGATCTTAGATGGTTGAGGTGATCCGTTGAGTCTTTTGATGCAATTAATATGTCATCAATAAAGGCATACACACCTGGTAGATCCCTTGTTACTTCATCAATAAACCTCTGGAATGTTGCTGATGCATTACATAATCTAAATTGCATGCGGGTACTTTCAAATAGTCTAAATGGTGTGCATATTATGGTTTTATGAATGTCTCCATGGTTGATTGGGATTTGATGGTAAGCTTTCATAAGGTCTATGTGGTTGAAAATTTTGGTACCATGTAATTCTGCAGCAAAATCGGCTATACAAGGATATGGATATTTTTCCTTGATTGTATGTGCATTCAATGCATGGTAATCTCCTACTTGTCTCCATTCCAAAGTTTCTTTTTTGGGTACCATATGAAGTAGAGATTTGTAATTTCTTTTCGAATGTCGTAAATGTTCCAAATGCATCATGTTTTGAAATTCAGTTTTTGCAATCTTTAAACGATTGGGAGCTAACCTGCATGGTCTTGCTACTAAAGGTGGACCTACTGTCATTATGAAATGGACAGTGTTGTGTTTTACTGGTTGATTTGGGTTTGGCAATTTCGTTATAGATTGAAATTCAGATAATACTTCTAGATAAACTGAATTACCGGTTATGGATTTAACTGAATGTAATTCCGTTATTTTAACATTTCCCTTTGTTTGAAATTTTGTCTTCAAATCTCTTAGGCATTTATTGCTGAGATCAGGGATCGATTCATAATAATGGAGAAAATCTGCTCCTAGAATTGGCATGGTTACATTGGTGATGAGAAAATTCCAAATGAAAGTTTTGCGTAGCTTAAAATCCAGAGAAAATGTTTTTTGTCCGTAAACATGAATTTCGAAAGAGTTTGCTGCGAAAAGTTTTTGTTCCGGTGGATTACACTTTTGAACGTTGTTTGCTGGCAACAATGATACGTCTGAACCTGTATCGACCAAAAATGATGTGTTTGTTGTTTGGTCTTCAATGAACAGCTGACATGACATTTGAGGCAAAGAATACGCTGCCTCCACTCTTTGCCGTTTTCATTTAAATGGAAACTACATGGTTGAACACATTTTTCGGTTCTGCAATTCTTCCCATATCTTTGATGGTACCAGCATGTTAGGTTTTCGAATTCTCGAATTGTTGTTTGATCTGTTTCTCTTCCTGTTCAATTGTTGACCATTGTTGTGATTTGGCAACCGATTACGAGCAAACGAGAGTTGATCTATTCACCAACTTATTTCTTCCATTTCCTGATAAAGCTTTTGCAGTGAATTCTCATTGTTTGTTATTGCAAAAGTTAGTTTATATACAATTTAGTTTATATATAAATATTAGTTTGATTTCCATTATTAAGATATGAATTGTAATGTTGTAAACAAAATAAAGAGTTCAAAACAACCAACCTTCTGATATCCCTTTAGCAACACTCCACGTTTAATCAAGAAAATAGACTTACATAAAATTACTTGTTTAATTTAATTACTTACAATATGCAATTTATGTAAATTATTGATTATTAATTTTGTGAAATTATGTTAACAAATCTCTATAAACATGTGAAACGATTTTACACACACACACACACACACATATGAAAGACAAAACAAAAATTAAATCCCAAAAATTCAAAAATCAATATTTTGGTATGTTATTACTAAATGTTAATTACTATTATATCAAAAATATACAATTAACTAAATTCAAATTCAGCATTAACGAACATACCATACCAAGCTTGTTGCTCGCCTTGTACCTCTATGGCTAAACCAAAATCAGCAAGTTTTACAGCAGCTCCTTTGGCTTTGCTTGCGAGTAACAGGTTTTCAGGCTAAAAATACAATGCCTAAAAGTTAAAGTATTGGTAAAAAAATTAATGAGTGCAATAGATTTCTTTTCAAATAGTGTAAATATTTACATTTGCTTTGGTTTTTTCGTGCACTTACAATATATATAATAATAAAAGCTGCAATTATAACTCAAATGAATATCTTTTTATGGCTCCTAAAAGGAGACAAAAAAGAATGCAACCATGTCTCAAGTTGGGCACAATATAATAATTTTTAGATTACAATTTTATTTGTTTTGTTTGTATTTTACAATGCAAGGACAGCAAAGACCATGGTGTGTTAGCACCCACAGTTTTCAGAAGAATCTGAACCTCTTAAGGCCTACGGAATCAAACCCTGGACTACAGTGAGTAGCGCTATCATTATGAGATCTCAGAATAAGCATTTTTTGCACCGTTGGGAGTTGAACCCGAGTTAATGATGCACTAGGTGAACGTCTTACCATACTGCACCACCACAGGACAGAACTAGTCCGACACAAATACCTTAAAATTACATTTGATTTCTCACAATGTAGAAGCTTATGGTTGCTGTAATACATTTTATATTTTAGTCATGGATAAAAAGGTGAATGGGAAAGGCTATATAATCTGTCAATATATCTGGCTTTTGTAGTAAATATGTGACTAATACTTCTAAGATGCTAGTTAACATGAGAACATAGCCTTGCATATCTGTGACAGATTACTCCTAACCAAAGCAGTGGTTGGTGCAGAGCTTCAAAACAGAAAATTTACAAAATTCCATCGAAGTTATCGTTTGTTGTTAGGATATGGTCATATACAATACAAAAATTTTATTCTAGCTGAATTATGCTACAGTTTGAATTTAAAAAAATGTCACTAAAACATAATATTCAATGCTTCATCTGTTCATCTGAAGAACAGCAGATAAAGACTATAAGAGTTAAATATATTTAATGAATATTATATATATACAGGGTGTTGCCGAATTCGACTGACAAATTCAGAGGGGTGATAGTAGGCATCAAGAGTATGAAAAATTGCCATAGAACATGGGGTCGCAAACCACGTTCAGTCGGTGAAAATTGCAAAAATAGATGATGAGAGGACAGCGTGCCTGACAAAGAGAGTGGCCAAACGAATGCGAGGATTAGGAACAATGCAGTCGAGAAAAAGAAACCTTCTCATATGCAAATTTCTTATTCGTATGGGGAAAACAAAAGCAGCGAACAAGTATTCATTAGTGGACATGGCAAAATCCACGGGTGTTAAACTTCAATCGGAAACATGTCAGATTACACGAACGAAGAATATACGGATATGCATCTAATTTACTGCCGAGCAGATGGCAATGGAAGCCTAGCACAGAGGATGTACCAAGAGGAGGAGGCGTTGTCCGCATCATACCACCTTCACGAGCATCAACCAACGGCTGCGAGAGAAGAGATCTTTCCAAATAATGAGGCATAATGCAGAGCAAGAATGCAGTGTGCACACACCTGAAACAGAAAACCAAGTATTGAAACGGTTTGCCGTTTCCCCGTTGATAAGTACACGATCGGTTGCAGCTAAAATGGGTATTTGGCACGAAATTGTGTGGAAGGTTCTGCATGCTAAAAAGACGCACCCCTTCCACGTGCAGAAGGTCCAACTCCTGGCCGATGCTGATTACCCCCTTCGGGTAGAATTCGTACGCTGGATGCTTGATGCCGCACAAAATGATTCACAGTTTCCCGCCACTGTTTTATTCTCAGATGAAGCCTGCTTTACAAGAGAAGGCGTGGTCAACATGCACAATGCTCATATGGGTCGTCCGAAAATCTCCGCATCACTGCCTCGTCGAAAGTGCAACACAAGTTCAGTATTAACATTTGGACAGGGATTTTCGGAGATCATCTGTTGGGACCGTACATTCTGCCCAACTGCCTCAATGGCACAAAGTGCCTTATTTTCCTATGGCACGTCCTCCTGAATTTGCTATAGGGAATACCGGCCACTGTGTGCAAAGAACATGTGGTTCATGCATGACGGTGCACCAGCACATTTTTCCATTGTGGTGCATAACCACCTCGATGCTACATATCCCGGGAGGTGGATTGGACGTGATGGACCTGTTGCTTGGCCTCCACGCTCCGCAGCCACAACTTCGAACAATTCCTATAAAAGTTTCTAGTCGTCTCCTTTCTGACGTTGAACTGTGATGCATTGTCTGTATTGTAATCCTGCTTTATGTCAAATAAATGTTTTTCTACTTATTATTGGCCCTTTTTGTTTCACTCGTCACACCTTTCATAACTATTTTTGCCATTTTCTCCCACTAAACGTGGTTTGCGACCCCATGTTCTATGGCAATTTTTCATCCTCTTGATGCCTACTATCACTCCTCTGAATTTGTCTGTCGAATTCGTCAACACCCTGTGGGGAGGGAGAGAGAGGTTATATATGTAATGTTGAATGGAAAATATAGGAGAAATATATGCAAAATTGCATAAAAATTATCTAAGTATAGCACACTTTGAGCTGCTTCTATATAATAGATAAGCTATATTGCACAAAATTAGTAAAAACATATATAAAATAAAAAATGTGTTTAGGAGAATTAAATAAAATAGGTTTGATAGAATTAAAGTAAGAGGAAAAATATAAAAAATAACAATTCAATTAAAATATATATATCAATATAAACTCAGAAATATATAATGTAACATAAGCATGCAGCCTTAGAACTGTCGTCAGGGACCTTTTTCAAAACTACATGTTTGGTGCCTTTTCTAGAGGTATGTCACAAAATACAAGCAAAGCATATATATTAGATGTATAAAGCGATACCCAAGGATGTATAAAGATATACCCAAGGTGCCAAAAAACAGAACATGGAAAACTATAACGGCAAACATAAAAAAGAAACCAGGAATGATCAACCATGTAGAGCGCCACCTTCCATTAGAATATGCCAAAAGAGCCAACTTATAATCCTAAACAGATGCTGCTACTCGGAGCATGGGTCAATACAAAACTAAACAAGTAGCCATATTTCTTGGATTTGTCTGCTCACTTCATCTTACGTTATCGCGTTCAATCAAACAGTGCCTAAGAAATTTCTTCATTCCCACATAAGTACTTTTTTCTTTACGTGCCAATACCATAATAAGGTTCAAACTACTGATGATTGGGCAATAGGATACGTACTTTGCATACCACATTTTAAAACATTTCGGCACTTTTTACCTTCTTCAAAAAGCATGGTTGCACTTTCTTGATTTGCATTTTGTTTATATATTTCCCTAGTGATTGTGTAGTATAGTGGATGTCTGCTTTGTTGAATTTGATGCTGCATGCATTGCATTGTTTTGTTATGTATATGCCATAATAATAGTTGTTTTTATACATTTAATATTGTCCGCTGCTCTATGCGGTTGATCATTCCTGGTTTCTTTTTGATATTTGCCGCTAGTCATAGTTTTTCATGTTCTGTTTTTTGGCGCCTTTGGGTATCTCGCTTTATACATGTAACAAATATGCTTTGCTTGCATTTTGCGACATACCTCCAGAAAAGGCGCCAAGCATGTAGTTTCGGAAAAGGCCCTGACGATGGTTCTAAGGCTGTATGCTTACGTTACATTATATATTTCTAAATGTATATAGATGTATGTTTTTAATTGAATTATTTATATTTTCCTATTACTTTAATTCTATCAAACCTCTTTTATTTAACTCTCTCAAACACTTTTGCTTTTTTTTTGGCATTTTTCATTTTATATATGCTTTTGCTAATTTTTGCAATCAATATATATATATATATGTATATATTTTTTTTGTTTTTGTTAAGTGCAAAATTGGAGGAATTTGAATAAATCAAAAGGAGAGTATCCGATTGAACTCCACTCATACCATTCTAAGATGATACTGACTGTAAACAATTCAAGTGTATGTTAAAACTTCAATCAATTTCGATAAGTTAAAGATTTCTATCGAATCGTTTATATAGGGTGTTTGGAAAATATCTGGCAAAACTTTAAGGGGTGGTAGGGGACACCAAATATGGCATGTTTGACCACATCCCCGTGTCCGCAAAGGGGACGGTTTGGCTGTAGAGCGTAACTACAGTTTATGCCCATCACGTTGCTACGTAGCCAATTGCATGAATTAAATGCAATTTTTGATACATAATTTAAGTAAATGAGCTAATAATACAGCAGAGACAAAGAAATTCGGAATTCCGTTTTCTGATTTTGATCTGTGTTGTGAAAGTAAGCCTATTGGGAACTGTCAAGTATGTGTAACAGGTGAAAAACATCAAAATAAACGTTTTTTGTTCAGTGAGTTTTTTTTTCCAAAAATTAGCCGTTCAGACACTACAGCGAATTTAGTATTTGCAACCACCACATTCAAGCTTTTCACAAATGGCTCTAATGCACCACTTTAAGAATTTTTCAAATTATTTAGCGTCAACAGATGTCGGGCTCTCTCCGGCAATTTTTTAAAATCAGTTAAATTCACCGGAATTGTATGTGTAGAATTCATACAATCGCACCTGAAGCGGCGAATTCTACACATACAATTCTGGCGAATTTAACTGGTTATAAAAAAATCGCCGGAGAGAGCCCGATGTCTGTTGACATTAAATAATTTGAAAAATTTTTAAAATGGCGCATTGTAGCCATTTGTGAAAACCTTGAATGTGGTGGATGCAAATACTAAATTCACTGTAGTGCCCGAACGGCTAATTTTTGGAAAAAAATTCACTGAACAAAAAATGTTTCTTTTGATGTTCTTCACCTGTTACACATACTTGGCAGTTCTCAATTCTTTTCCAGTGTGTTAAAAAAGGCATTTTTAGGCTTATTTTCACTAAACAGTAACACAGATCAAAATCAGAAAACGGAATTCCGGATTTCTTCGTCTCTGCTGTATTATTAGCTCATTCACTTAAATTATGCATCAAAAATTGCATTTAATTCGTGCAATTGGCTACGTAGCAACGTGATAGACGTAAACAGTGGTTACGCTCTACAGCCAAACCGGACCCTTTGCGGACACGGGGATATGGACAAACATGCCTTATTTGGTGTCCCCTACTACCCCTTAAAGTTTTGTCATATTTTCTGAACACCCTGTATATAATACTTCATTATATAAACAGTTATGTACAGGGTGATTCAAATTCAAGAGGAGGTGTTTAGACTTTCCTGTGGGAAGAACTTCTGGAAGAATCCCAACCAAATCTTGTGCACACACTTTTTCTGAGCATGCGGTTTTGATTACTGATAAAAAAATAGTTCACATTTCAACCACTAGGGCTGAAAATGGCACTAAGGTGAAGGTAATTTGTACATTGCCGAATGTATGTAATAATTTAGGTCTTAGATTTATGAGGATGAAAAAGTAGCAAATAATGGGATTTTATATTTAGGAGGATGAAAGGGAAGCCAGATAAGTGTCAAAGACAAATACAGTATATGTTGAACTACTTGTAAATAAGAAACACATTGTTGGTGCCTGGTGGGATCTGAACCCACGACCTCTTGATTGTCCATGAAGAGGTTGTGGGTTCGGGTTTAAAAAAAAAAAAAAGACGATTTAATAATAAAAATACAGTATGCTTAACAGATACAATATCCAAGGCATCAATCTTCAAAAACATATTTTAAAATTATAGTGCATGCCTTTTCAATGTAAAAATAACAGAAATAGTGTGTTTCTATGCATGAAAGCTTTCTTACGAAGTTTTCTAAATATGAAAGATTTGATCATCAATATGTTTGCCCTCAATCTGACAAAAATCCACTTTAATGAGAGCTTCCAAGTAATAAATGTTTACTGCAATCATCATTTCTATTAGTTTACACAACTAATTCAGCCAACTGCACAAAGACAATATGTAGCTAAACATATTCTTTGACAGGTTTAGGGAAAGGATTACTATAGCCTAACGTTTTAGTTAAAAAACATGTGCAATTTACATATACATTAGAGTGTGTCTTACATGCCAATGAAAAATTAATTTTTAAATTTTCAATGAGGCACCCTTTCAACTGATTCCTTTTGGTGAGAAAACATTTGTGTAAAAATCTTGAGTAATTTAAATAATATTTAGGGGGTGATACCAGCAATTAAAATTACCACTATCACGGAAAAAATCAAGCTTTTTCACTTTAAAGTATAAAAATGCAACGAATGGGGGGAAAAACCTCAATTGTCAGACTTTTTATTACATATAATTACTAATCAACTTATTACAAACATATGTACACTGTGTAAATATATTTCATTATAAAATGTTAATAATGAAACAAAATGCTGAGGTTGTGAATTTTACTCCTTAATCAGTGTTTCTTTCTTTTTGAGTATTTCTGCCTGTGTTGTTGAACATTGAGCAACAAGAATTGTTTTTGTTCTTCATTTGTATGGGGCTTGTTATACTCCTCCATCAAAGCTACTCCTCGTTCAACAATAGCATGAGTTACTTGCATGTGAGATACACAGATTGATAATCAACATCTAAAGGCCATTCCTTCACATCTTTTTTAAGAAAACTTGAAGAAATGCCAGTTATGCTAAAAAAATCAATGTATATTTAGTAATGAAATCTTCTAAACCTTTTTCCTCAATAACACCTGGATCCATTATGCATCACTTCAAACCAGTGGATTTTCACCTTCGTGATCCTCTAAGGCAGTACTTCCAAACCAGTGTGCAGCGAAAGCACTGGAAGTATGCCCCAAAAAATTTAACCACAAAATCTTGATTATGGTGTGATGGTCCCGGAGGACTAGGCCACCAAGTGGTTCTCTTTTCATTTTATTGCTCTCTTCTAGATACACATATAGGAAAGCGAAATTAATTCGAACGAATTATTATAAACATATTTATACATAGTCAGTAATCCTTTTGTATATTAATTTTGCTTTTGTATTTTCACATCATAAATTTATAAAATAAGTGTCCCAGAAGCTTAATCAGTTTAACCCAGTCAAATCAGGCAATTTAGTTCATAGATGCAATATAAAAACTATGTCAAATATCAGTCACTGAGGATGTGTTGATAAGGTATTTTCACTACATTTGTTTCGATTACTTAGTGCTTTAAATAAGAATACTTATCTGAAATGAATGTCCAGATGGAATGTATTATAAGGTAAAAATATTCGAAAGAAAAAACTTAATTAAATCTCTATCATGAAATAGAAGAAATCCATCATGTTAATAGAAAAATGTTCCTTCATCGTATGTCGTAAAATTATTTATGTTTATGAGGTGTGCTGTGATGTGAAAAAGGTTGAGAAGCACTGCTCTAAGGTACAAACCATTTTATGCTTTGTCTCTTCCAATTATTGCAACAAAATGTTTTTACTTATTTTCTTTATTTTACTTCAAGTTTGCCCAATCAGGAAACAAATTTTCTAATTTAGCAACCACATGTTTTTTTTTAATGTCAATGGTATTCAAAAGCTTTAGCCCATACCTCTATGATATTTATAGCTGCTGAATGACAAGTATTTCTAATGCTTTGCTTCAAAATCTGCTTAAAATGAAAAAGTAGAGACACAGTTTCTCTTTTTGATCGAAGTGATTCAATGAGGATGATACTTGTCCTATGAGCCATATCATAGTGTGTTTTCTTGTAGTACGATTTATTGTTAAAGACAATGAAGCTGTTATGACGAAATTGATGACTTAGAAATTTCGTAAATAATTCAAATTAATCTCACAAATAGTGATAAAGATTAAAATGCACCACTATGACACCAGTTTCAATGAAGAGAAGCTGATTAAAATCATTTATTCTTCTTCAGTAAGCCAAGAATAACCACATACAGTTACACCTGAAGAAAGTAAGCATGAACAATGAAATAGTTACGGTTGCAGTTAAGGAACAGTTAAATAATCAAGATTAATGCACTGTTACAGAGTATAGTGTAGTTTTTTTTAATTACAAAAACAATGTCTGCAATTATAAATAAAGAGAAGAAAATTAATGATTGTGAAAGCCCATGAATTAAAGAAATATTTTCAAAACATTAACTTGACTACTTTTTTAAACTTTAGTGTTTTAGTTAAAATTGGTATGTTGCTGCTAACCTGATAAAACTATGTGGACTAAAATCAATATAAGCTTCTTGAAATACGTATATAATGATTCAATAACTACTGGCTGAACAATTAAATGTTCTAGCAAATACATGAAACACATTATTTGCAATGCTTGTGTAATGCTAAATTTGTCAGATTTTGTAAAGCCGGTAGCAACGTTTAAATATCATTTGATTTTAATAAAAAAAATTAATTTTTCTCCACCAAATGAAACAAAATGAGAGAGCCTCTTAAAAAATTAGCACCTTTGAAAATAAGAAACAGGCAGGCAGGCATCCATCCATCCATCCATATATACAAGGTGGTTAGTAAAGTCCTTATACACGCAGATAACTGTCGAACAGAGAGAGCTATATGTATGAACGTGATGTGTAGGTATAGTAAAGTGACTATGGGCTACAAGATGAGACTGCGTACAGCGTCCCTAGCGGAAAAATTCAGAACTTAGAGTTGCTATCTCGAAAACTGTTCAAGATACGGTAAAAAAGTCAATTACAAAGTTGTCAGGCACCAGCTAGTTCGTACAAAACAATTTTTTTTTCACCACCTTAATAGGACAAAAATCATGATTGGGTAAAGGACACCCATGAGTAACAGCTTTCCCTTCGTGCAGCTATGCATAGAGGGGAAGCTTCAAGTAGGGGCGATACTTTCATTGCACACATAATGGTGTCACAAAGCGGATGATATGCAAATGTGTATTCTACGTCATACGTTATCGGTAAGCATAAAATAGTGGACAGGATAGTATAAGACAGTGTGAGAAGTGAAACCGTGCATTAAACGTCTGTAGTTACATAGTACATTGTGAAATATTCCAACAACGAGTATTGCGAGATGGTGCTGTTATATGGGGAATGTGGTCGTAATGCAAGAAAAAGTGCACAACAATATGTCGTACGTTTTATTTTGGGACCCCATCCGACTGCAATGACCATCACTAATGTGGTTCGACAGCTGAAAGAGACAGGTAGCATTACATCCCGTCCCTGCTCAGGTGGCCCAGCAGGTGTAAGTCAGGGTGTGCAACCAGAGGACGTTTTAGCTTATGTTCTGGCCCACCCACAGTGCAGTTCAAGAGAAGTTGGTATGATGCCTAACAGGCCGTCGTGTGCGGCAAATCTTGCAGCAAGTGGGAGCTCACCCCTACTATGGAATACTGCTGCAGTCACTAGTTCCAGGGGATGCTGAGCGACGTTTTAATTGGTGAAACTTCGTTACGAACACCTTAGATATGCAGCCGAATTTTTTAGCGAATGTCCTTTGAACGGACGAGTTAAAATTCACCCGCAACGGGGTGTTAAATAGACACAACGGACATTATTGGGCTCTCGAAAATCCCTCATGGGGATGGCCAGTTTGACATCAGGTGCGGTGGTCTGTTAATGTGTGGTGCGGTATTTTGAACAACAGACTCATTGGACCTGTGTTCTGCAAGGGCACATTAACGGGACGTCGATATTTGCAGCTGCTACATGGCGTACTATCGGATATTTTGCATGATGTTCCATTGAGTGAGCGGAGAACCATGTGGTTCCAACATGACGGCGCTCCTCCTCCTCACCATCCAACAGAAGTACAATTATTATTATCCCAAACCTTCCGCCAACAGGTCATTGGCTATGGTGGTAGTGTAACCTGGCTTGCAAGATCACCGGACCTTACCCTATTGGACCTCTTCCTTTGAGGCATCTCAAAAGACAGGTCTATCACACCTAACCGACGACTGTGGACAATGTCGGCAGTCGCATTACCAATGCCTGTACAAGCGTCACGTCTGCAATGCTACTGAATGTGCAAGAATAAATGCTCAAACGTGTAGTGCAGCTGACTGTGGACACATTGAGCACACATAATGACATACAGTAATACGCTGTTCACATTTGCCGAACCAAATACCCACATATTAGCGTTTGACGTGTTCTATTCCCGCAATTCATGTATCATTTCGTACTGCATCAGTGATACGAGACAACTTTGTAATTAACTTTTTTTTTTCCGTTTCTTGAATAGTTTTCGAGATAGCAGCTCTACGTTCTGAATTTTTCCGCTAGGTATGTAATGTTAACTGATGATGTTAGAATGGCAAATGTAAATGTAAAAATGGCATGAAAATAAAATTTGTATTTGTACGCTGCACGCAGTCTCACCTTGTAGCGCATAGTCACTTCACTACGCATACAGCACGTACCTACATATCATATTCATGCATCTATCTCTCGCAGTGTGACAGTTATCAGCGTGTATAATGACTTTACTAAACCACCCTTAAAGTTGTGTGTGCAATGAAAATATCGCCCCTACCCAAAGCTTCCCCTCTATACATAAATGTACGAAGGGAAAGCTGTCACGCAGGGGCATCCTGTAGCACTTAAACTTCCTAAATCACGATTTTTGCCCTATTAAGGTGATGGAAAAAAAGTCGTTTCGTACTAACTAGCTGGTGCTTAACAACTTTGTAATTGACTTTTCCCCGTATCTTGAATAGTTTTCGAGATAGCAGTTCTAAGTTCTGAATTTTTTCGCTAGGGATGATACACATAGTCTCATCTTATAGTGCAGAGTCACTTTACCTATACATCACTTTCATACAGCTAGCTCTCTCCATTTGACAGTTATCGGCGTGTATAAAAACTTTACTAACCACCCTGTATATACACATACACTCTTTGGAACATTTTACCATAAAAGAATGTCTTTAAAAATGCCTGCAGATGAATATAAACTTACCTTTAAATCTCGATGAACAACACTATTTTGATGACAATGGCTAACACTTTCTAAAATTTGCTGAATACAATGGCTAAAGAGGAAAAGACACTCATTTCTATATGATATACAATTCATTATACAAGTTGTCTCAAAATAAATTGACTAAATAAAGAATGTAGAAAATATGGCTAATTTTTTTATCAAATAAAACGTACATAATCACAGAGCTGACAAGAAGAGGGGGGTAGCAGGGGCTGCCCCCTCTTTTTGTCGCTTCCATGTTGACAAGGACCTATACTGTGGTGGACCCAACCCAGGGAAGGAGTCTGGTCAAGGTGAGACTGGGGGCCCCCATGTTAGCTCTCGGCGTCCCTGCATAATTATAATCAGAAATGCTTCATTTCCAAAATATATACTGACACTTCTCATTTATCATTTCTTCAATGTTATACTTCCGCTGTTAACAGTGTCGCAAATAGTGGATACTGCCAAATAAAAATTTCCTAAAGCCATAAATTGTAATCCTGTGCTTTTATTTAAAAAAAAAAACGGCAAATTTTCGAGTCAGAATAATAAGAAAAGTCAAACTCTTGAAAAAGCAATTTAAAACTTGTCACGTTGATTTTTTAATTATAGCTTAAAAAGTACCCATATTAAAAAATTCATATTTTTTATATATTAGAAAACTTCTCAAACACCTACAAACAGGTAAAAGTTTCATATTTCAATTTCTTTTTTAGTTTTGTTTTATTAGTATTCAAAGATAATATATTTTCTGGACCTGTTTGCTTAACATCACGGATAAAATTAGTTTATCTTATTTCAATTCATTTAAATAATTTATCATCACAACGTGATATTTTACATCATATTTTTGATCATTACAAGATTTGCTACAAAATCTTGCCCCATTTTGTATAAAAGCAGCTGCATGGAGCTGTTTTGGCATGCTATGTGGCTGTTTTTTTTAAACATATGGATCCCAGGAAAGTTGATCTGCAGTTTCATTTATCCTCAGCAAAAGCTCTTCTCACACTCACATAATCCATTTGCTTCACAGTCTTCCATACAAAAAATATGATGGTATAACAACAGACAACCTGCATGCCCAAAAGCCTGTCACCACCACCATCCACTGGCAAATCCGTCACAGAGTTTTGACTGAGAAATTGTATCAGTATAACTGTAAAATAGCAGGTTTACTGAATGAGTTGGGTTACTGCAACTAATACTCATAAAAAAAGGCAGGGAATTTAACTCCCTTCCTTCCTACTTCCCATATTCGTGCTATTACTTCATGCCTTCCAGAGATGATATGGACTATTTTTCACATAGTTTTCAGGCCCGGCTCAATAGATGGATGCAACTGAAGCTGAAAACTACCTTTTCCATTCTAAAATTTTCAAAGGAATGCAACTAGTCTATGTGATTAAAATTTGCAGAGCTAACCCAATGGCATGGATTTCTGCTGTGAAAATTGAGCAGAATTTTGGCAGTTGTTGACTCTGTGTGACATCTCCACAGACAAATGCCGCACCAACATATTCACCCGCTTTTGATCCATCTGTGAAAATGAAAGAGTAGCCTTCATACCTACTAGACAGATCACAGAATTTCTGGAATAATGTCTTTTGGATAGACGGATAGGTCCAAACAAATGTCACTGCCAATATCAAACCAGGGAGGAATATGTTCGGCATAGATTCTGCTACCATGGTTTTTGAAATGTCGAATTCACTAGCAGCATTTTTCCATCCTCATGCCAAAGATTGGAACATATGAAGGAAAATAATTGAACAGTGAAATGAAACAAGGTTGATGAAGTGATGGCGATGCAGGATGGTCTTTGAGTGACAGAATTTTAAAATAATAATTGAGAGTTGGCAACGTAAAATTTATGGTGGTTCTATGGCTTCAGCATATAAACTAGTGACTGGGGAAGTCTGATAGGTCTCAGTGCACAGGTGTAGACCCTCACGATGTACAGGGTCAAGTTGTTTAAGTAAAGACTGGCATGCTGAGCCAGAGATCAAACAGCAATGATCTAATTTAGAGCGGATTAATGTTTTAAACAGTCTCAACAACGAGCATTGGTCTGCCCCCCCAGGATGTGAGAGATAGAACCTTGATAATGTTAAGGGCTTTAAAAGGGATATAGGGGTTTCAAATTTTCCAAAAATTGATTTTTTTTATTAATTATTTTATCAGAAAGTACAGTTCTTCTTGGACATTTTGATATCAAAATTAATAGTTTCTGTGAAATAGAACGTGAGATACTTCAAAAATTCTAATCGTAGGGAAAGGTAAGTATATGCAATGTTACTCTTATTTTTTTGTTCCACAATCTTTAAAGCGTTTTTTCTCAAAACTTGAAATTTCCATGTTTCGCGTATGATAATTTTGAAACCATCTAATATATTCTGATAAAATTTGACAGGAACATTCGAACTACTACTTAGCATAAAATGAAGTAGAATTGTGTTAATTAAATGAAAATTTAATTAGTTTTGTCTATATATGTCTTGAAAAATTTTCTCTTTCTTCCATTCATTAGATTTAAAAATTAATATAAAAATATTTTACTTTACGACATACTTGTTTGAGGTTCATATTAAAGTACAAGTCCTTCTCTGTAGAATTTTACCAATATTATTATGTTACAATCAAAAGTAACCATAATATCATGCACGCAAGGAACATATATGTTTTCATATAAAGTAAAAAAAAGGTATATAATGTTTACTTAAACATATTTTTGTTTCGTTTTTTTAACATATAATTAAACATTAATATATCTATTATCTTCATATTGAAAATGAAGTTGTTATCTTTGATATGTTTCATTCACAATTTGCATTTTAGAAAGTAGTACATATTGTTTTTCATGTTTCGAAACCCCTAAGTCCCCTTAAAACATTTGTCCCGCAGATGTCTGATGTGGAATCGAAATGTTAGAGGGTGATCAAAAGTAACTCCAAGGAATTGTCTCCTGAACCACTCTGATAATACTGATAATAACATTTCCCATTCAGAGCTCCGAGTCTAAATGTAAACTATGTTTGCAACAAAAATGTATGCAAAAGTTTTTTTGTCCTGAGAAATTAAACCCGTTATTAGCTATCCATTCCATTATTTTGTTTTGAGCTAACATGTCTCTCAACAAGGTTCATATTGCCTGCTCTACAAGAAATTTGCAGGCCATCAACATGTAACGAATTTTTTACAGTCGTGGGTAGGTCTTAAACCACACCACTGAGTCTCAGAATGAAAAGAACAGAGCTTAAAACATCAGGTCCAGGGACAGTATTTTTAGACCAATGTAATGTGCATTCTAATTCAAAGAAGGTAATTGAGACATTACAGGGAGATGTATTTTCATGGAAATTAAGAACTTGCTTTTTCTTTTTATGAATTGGAATGAGGTAATGCAGTTGGCACTACTTGGGACATTAGAAAAAGCAGTGGCCAATGTATTGATCATTCCTGACTCTGTTCTAATTTTATCCCATTACTCTATAAGATACAGAGTGCATGTGAGGTGAAATTGTCATTTATTTTAATTTTATTTCAAATTATCTTTGACTTTGTTGTAGATGTTATGCCAGAAATATACCTTTTCCAAGATTCCTTCTTTGATTTTTGTCGGATGAATCTCGCCTTGGCTCTGGCTCTTTTGAATGTAATTAGATTTCTTTGTGTGGGGTATCAGCGAAATATACATGCCTTTTTTTGTTCTTTAAATGCAATTTTCCAGAAATGATTCCACCAGGATCTTGGTTTGTTTGTGGTTTTACGGCTCAAGGTCTACAATGGTCATGCTGCGCTGGAACCTACTGTTTTCCGAGGAATCCGAACCTCTGGACCTACAATTTTCCGAGGAATCTGAACTTCTTGGACCTACAGTTTTCCGAGGAATCCGAACCTCTTAGGGCCTAGGGAACCAAACCCCGGACTACAGTGAGCAGTGCGATCTTTCTGAGATCTCTGAGTAAGCATTCTTTTTCACCAT
>QLNU02015360.1:119472297-119495699 GCA_006491805.2 Dysdera silvatica | reverse complement strand
CTTAGGCCGCATAAAGGCTACCGATTACCAAGAAATGCTAGAAGCCCATTTAATACCATTTGCAGAGAGAATTGGTGGCCCAAGTTGGATTTTCCAGCAGGACAACGCCCCCATTCACGTTGCAAAACCCTCTTGGGAATGGTTTTTGAATAATGGGGTGCATGTCATGGAGTGGCCTGCCCTTTCCCTTGATCTTATTTCCCAAGAAAATGTGTGGGGGTAACCTCAGTAGGGCTGTATATGCCAATGGCAGACAGTTTCAGTCTGTGGCAGAATTGAAGGCTGCCATCATTGAAGTCTGGGATAATATTGATGCCACTGTCCTCCAGGGATTGGTAAATGGTATGCCACATCGTGTTTTCCAAGTCATATATAATCATGGCGGATATATTGGCTATTAACAGTAGTGGCTTTATTTCGGCGGGACACTTTTTCCCCTCTCTTTTTTACACATTCATTTTTTTTTCCTGCCCAGGTGGGGCAGGGAGTGAGTTACTCCTTGTAAATATGTATTTGTATATAGACTTTCTTAATATATTTGTTTCGTTCTTATTGGTTTGTTTCGTGTCCAGTCATGGCACACAATCACGGTGGCTTTATTTCGGTGGGACACACCTTCTATTTGGTTTGAAGAAAGTAGCAAGAAGCTACTGAAACAGCTGTCACGACATTAAATTGTGTAATTTCTAACTTCGACAGTATTGTGTTTTATTTATTTACTTTCATACTTACCTTACTGCTATGAAGGAGGGTCTTGATAATCTACGTCGTTTTTATTTGCCGTTTAATATTTTGATGGAAATATAGTTCATTGGGTTAAACCTGGTTATCCAAACAATTGCAAGAATTACATTCTATGAATAAAACGAAACGATGCGTATAAAAATATCGCACATATTGTTCCTTCTTTAACATGCTTCACCCTTCAAAAAGGATCGACATTACTGAGAACTAGAAAAAACACTGCGTCACAACACATGGTGCAATCCGATTGTATTCTGCATCCTTCCTTTACTGTGACATGCCGATTCACGTACTTTTAGGTTAGAAATCACAACTAAAAGGACTACACAGAAAATTTTGAAAACCCAGTTCAAGATGCGTGATGTCTAAATGATCAACAAGCTGCATGGACAAACAAATGAGAATCCAATGGGAGAAAGTGTGCCAAGTACGATTTCCGCAGGCTGTTATCACACAGCTGGCTTAGGCATAAAATCTAGATAATTTCTCCATCCCCACACGTACCGTACAGCTAGCGCAAATCAATTTTGCAGTTGGCAGGTTATTCCACAGAACGGAAATACACGAGCAATTCGATCGAAGTCCAAGTTTCACCAACAGTATCAGATTGTTCAAACTTGCAAATTAGAGATACTTAGTAAAGGAAAATACATAAATGAATTTGCGTAAAAAGCTCTGGAGAGTGAAACGTGGATAATGTAATTTTCCTTTATTGTTTTGCTCTGTAGCATGGTGGTATACATCTCAGATAAAATATGTATATATAAGGGATTGAATTTCGATGAAAACTTTTCAAAACAAAACCACAGAGAGTGTTTCTCATATACTAATTAAACTATAATTAAAGCAAAAAGCTTATATGTAATAAACTTATTTTAAAACGATGAGGGGTTTTAGAAATTAAAAATAATCTTTCATGCCCTAAATCGCTTTTTCTAATTATTCATTTGCAAATTGCATGTATTCGTACTGAATAATAAGAACAAAAAAACATAATCTGCACTTTGATATGCACATTTTTGGCCCATTTCATAAATTTCCTTATATAGAAATATTTTGCTTAAAAGGCGGGCAACACAGTCTAATTAGGAAAACATACCCTCAGATATAAATTTGAAACCGCATGAAAACTTCTGATCTAACATACTCACGGATAAAAGTAGCATATAAATTCATTTAAGACTTTGTCAACTGTTTGCAACAATCGAACCTTTAAAAGAAAAATTCCAAATGTGAAAGAACATATCCGAAGGTTTAAATTGCAGTGTGAAAGCGAAAAAAAATGACGAAAACTTTCAATTCTCTTCTTAATATCCACGATCACGACTCCCTGAACTCTTTTCCAATAGCAATTTTGAAAATTCCAGGAGATAAAAACTTTTTATCGTTTTCGAAAACCTGACTCTCCACATTCCTTAATATACGATATTACTTATATTTTTCCTTTTAATCCGCTTTCATCAAAACTGGGAGAAAGGCATAGTACAATCTATCACTGAAATAACTTTGGATTAAAGCGGCTGGAAGGCCTGGTTCGAAGCCATGGATGCGACCATAGGATGGCTTAAATCGTGCTACGCAAGGACCTGAACCTCTGCCGCTTAGGGAATTCAATCATGGGATACAGGCTGGTAGGGAAGAAACAAGCGCTTAATACTAACGAGATTCAAGCTCTAGTTCTCTGCAAGGTGGTACTTCAACACTGAATCATACTCGCTGCAACTTTATTATAGATATCCAATAACGGATTAAGGGCGGTGCGACGGGTGCCATCGCACAGGGCGCCAAAATGGTCTAATGAGGATTAGAAAAATAAAAATTACATTAAAATGAATGAACTTATTTGACTGCACAGAAGACATTCCAGATTTTTGAAACTCATGGTCAGGTTTTAAATTTTATATTAAAATAATTTAATTTTTGGCTTATCAGAGAAAGTACTTGCGGTTTGGTCACATGTTATTTATTGTGGGGAATTTTTAATTGTTATCGTGGCTTTCCGTCTTGTAATAATATTCAGGAGCCTATTGAGGAGATTCCTAGAAATAAAAAAAAACTGCTCTACAAAAGGAATTATTTTAAAATTAATATCTAGCGAAAGGCGCCAAATTTGAGCGTGCACTGGTCGCAGTGTGACATAAATGCGTCTTTTGGTTAAACTCTAATAGTGTAATCACGCGCCCCTTTTTTTAAAAAATCAAAAAAAAAAAAAAATGCTAGGGCTAGTTTTAAAGACATAACGCTTTAAAGAAAACTAAATTAACTACTAGCATGTAACAAACACTGTTACGAACCATTGGTATGAAACAAGCACTGTCCGTTTGAAATTAGTTACTGATTATAAGTGGCACTGGTATATGATCAAAAACCACTGCGTAGCTACTGATCGGCAAGCCCATAAAGACTTCGTCAAAGTAGCCTATATATTCAGCCTAAATTTGAATTCGGGTTCTGTTCAAATAACAAAATATTTGATCGGCACAATGCAATAAATCAATATACGTTTAAGATGTTTTATAGACAGATACGTTTAACACATTCAGAGTATTAAAAAGCAATACCATTGAAATCGGTTTAGCGTTTCGGTGTAGAGTGGCAGATGGCTTTACGATAGATTATCACATAATTCTTTCCTGGCAGTACATGTAAATGACTCGCGCTTTTCCGTTTTTCACTGTTTTGACTATTTTTATATTTTTCTTCGAATTATTTTCCTAGAGAGAGAGATTGCTATCTTCTGATTTTAAGAGAAAAAACACGGATCAATGAGACCAACTGCATGTTTTTGGAATACTAAAAATGTGTTGCTTTTTTTAAAATCTTAACCAGGGGCGGACTGAGTCCTTCCAAAAGGCGCATACCTTGGAGGAGGAGGATTGTGCAAGGGTTTCATTGGGAAGGGTGGCCGCCGGGGGCGGCGCTGTAATCCCAGACAGGACGCTTGAACAGCGTAATCAGCCGCCGAGGCGGCTGAGGGGGAGATGGATTGCCGATCAACACGGCATTCATAGATGCACGTTCACGTAAAGTCGTCATTCAACGCACACCGAAACCAGCAGCCGTTGGAACCGTCACGGGGAACGGCCACGGCCCAGGCAGCAGGACCGGAGACACCCCCATGGGCCAGCCGAGTAACCTACAGGAACCGGCCAAGACCGGAAAGGAAGGTGTTTAGCACAGCCACGGAGGCAGCGCGAAGGCGGGGGGATCCGGTGGGATCCAGGAGGTCGGACAGACCTGGTGGCGAGGCGAGGCCTAAACGGCGGCGGGCGAGAAGGAGCTCCTCCCTGAGGTAGCCGTAGGCCGGACACCGCAAAAGAATGTGTTCCAGTGTTTCGTCAGCACCTTCCTGACACTGGAGACACACAGGCGACGGGAGTTGCCTAATGCGGTGGAGGTACTTGTTGGTGAATGCACAGCCAATTCTGAAACGATGCAGCCTGGTCTGTGCCCCCCTTGGGAGACAATCGGAAAGAAAGTATGGCGACTTTCGCACCTCGAACATTGATCGGAAGTGCCCCGTAATGTCTCTTATCAAGAGGTTCACCATGTCACTTCGAAAGGTACGCGCATACCTTGAATATTCGGAAGAGGCGGGTCCTCGTCCAATCGGAAGAGCGAGTTCTATTGTCATGAAGGTGCACCAGCCTGGGGGCCGGCGGTCCAGTCCGGTCCTCGGCTTAACTTATACACTAAAAAAAAAAACTTCATGGGTGTAGTCAGAAATTTTCACGTTCAGTATTCAAGGCAATGAAAGCTTGTTTACGTTAAAGACGACAACTCATGTTTTCAAATTACTTTAAGGTTTTTAATAACTTTTAAATACGTTTTCGAGAATTGGCGAATCCAGGAAAGGGGCTTAAGCGTCCAAAACGAACAGAATTTAAAGTCAATGAAATAATATTCTGATAATCTTTTAACACAGCCAGCTTCCTTTATAACTCACCCCCTCCCTTAATAAAAATTCAGAATTCGCCACAGATTGCGAGTGAAAATAAAAATATTTCGAAGATACACGGGGTAAAAACGAAAAACGCCGAAATATACAAACAAAATGTAATGAAATCGACATAGCTTTCGACGATCTCCATCATAAATAATTTAAAGATAATCACTTCGACGCTGTAATTTCTCAATTTAATCCACTTATTGCAAATGTGATTAACCTCTCTTTCCTTTAATATTTACAAAGATCCACTTCATTCTCATCTTGAACTTCCTTCTTATCATCCCTAGACACTTTCACTTAGCAAACCCCCTCTCTACCTGCTCCAGTTTCTTGCATCATTATTATTATTCTTTTTTCACACTGCTCTCCCCACGTCGGCATTACTAATCACCACCCTTCAATTTCTTTGAAACGTTTAATCCAAGAAAAATTCGTCTTCCTACCGCTCCTGATTTGTCAAAACGCTCTCTCTAGTTTTCCCTCGTCCGCCACGCGCCCTCCCACACTAAATGACTAAAATTCACTTTTTCTCCCCAAGCTAATACTTTGACATAAGGTTATTTCTTTTTCCAATCTTTACTTCAATTAAATATTCACTTAAATATGACTAATTCTCCCCCTGTTTTAACCCAAAATCCAGTTTTTAAAACTTAATCTCCCCTTGTTTAATTTTAACTTGGAGCTTCCCTTCAATTAAATCCTGTCTTCCTACTGATTATGAATGCTATCTTCCTCCAGTCAGAACAGGGTGTCTACCCAAATTCTATTTCAAACTTCCCTGACTTTTCCAGACCAAGTCTTAATCGATTTCCTGTCGCTAATTACAGTAAACAACACACAATGCGCCCGCATTAAAATTTGCCCAATCAAAGCAAGTTTCAAGACCATGAAATCGATTAACACAAACCCCAACGCCATTTATAACTCAATTATAGTGAACTTCCAAATACAAGAAGTGAATTTAAAAAAATGCATTTCTTTACACTAAAAACTTGCATTAATTAAATATTTACAACATTTTCATTCGGCCCTTTTTGAGTTCATTACAAAAGAGTTTAGTGTATATGCCTATATAAGTGTGTATGACTAAATATAATAAGAGGAAGGAGATTGGTATAATAAAAATTCCTTACAGATTGGATAATTTAGCTAAAAACACTTTTTGTTTTTCAAGTTTTAGTTACATATTTGGCAAACATTTTCTCCTGAAAAATATATGGGCTTAATAATTTTATATAAATTATATTAGTTTTGGTGCAAAAAGGTAATTTTTGGGAAAGGTTAGGTCAAATCATAAGTTTTTCCAAATTTCCAATACGCAACATGGTACGAATTCAGGAAAATCATTTTACTACGCTATTTACTATAAGAATAAATTTAAAATTTCTCTGCCTTAGGCTTTTATATTTCAAATTTCCCTGACCTTTCCGGTCAGAAGAAACTTCCCTGACATTTCCAGGCTTTCCATATCCGTAGACACATTGTCAGGACCAATCTCTACATACAATTCATGCACCTTTTCACCTCCTCTCATGGGTCAACAAGCCAAAATAGTATAGTAAATAGTAGTAGCTAAAATAAAAGATGATTACTTTCCTTTTATTAATTTTAAAGTTAAATTTTCAGCAATTGAATTATGGTAATTGACGCCCTCTAAAAAACTGATTCCATTTTAAAGAAGCAAAACTATATGTATGCAAAGTAGGGCGAGCCTTATTTTTGAAGTTTGGAATGTCGTTCCTCCCGACTTTTCAAAATGTTCCACCATATGAGAAAATAAATCAGTGAATTTTTATTTTAAATCGCAATAGATTTAGAGGTCACTACGGTTGAAAGTACTAATATATTACTCATTACTGTAATTTCAGCGCATGAATTTATGTGATAATGTTTTATTGCATCCCGATGGCACTGTAGTATCTCATCAGCTGGCAATGAAGTCACAAACATGTTGCCCTAGGCCAGAGGTTTTTAACCCGCGGGCCACATGCAGCCCGCCGACATGGTTTTTGTGGCTCTCTTGCTCATGATAAAGTACACAGTGTTTTACATAAAAATAACGCCCAAGGCTCTCTCTGAATATTAAATTTATGTATTTTATTGTGTTCGCATTTTTACATTTTATAATAAATATCTTAAAACGAACTAAAGCAGTGATTCCCAGTAGGCGTCCCGCGGGCCAGATCCGGTCCGCAAACAATAAAAACTTGCCCGGCTACAAAAGATAAACTGAAATTTTTTTCTAGGGGACTAATTTGTTTTCAAGAGGGTGGGGGGGCTAAAATTGTTATCTCAATGCTATTTTATTTAATTTAATCAGAAAATTTCTAGGGGAATAAGCCCCTAAGTGCCCCCTAGAGAGGGAAAGTTATTCTTTCTTCATCGGATTCTGAAGAAAAAGAATGTCCATCGGATATTTGTCCTGCTTCTGAAGAAAATTCCACTTCAGGATATAAACCCAGTAAATGAGGAAGAAACTGGTTTTGGATAGTAATTTATCTGCGAATCTTGAAGTGGCAAAAGTAAGCAATCGAGACAAGCAGCTTTAATTCTGACACCTACAATATGGAGTCTTGGACTAGACCCATCGCTTTATAACATAAACGTAAATTCCATTCGACGCGGAAGAGCGTAACACCGTTGAATTGTTGAATTTCAAAGAACAATTCACTGCTCAGGTCCCTATAACTATTCATTAGAATAGCAAATTGCTTCAGGATATAGTTAGAATCAAAACTGTTGACCGTCTTACTATTTTAGTCTCTAAAGATGGTATGGATCAGTTATTAGGAGTGCCCAAATTACTGTCGGGAACAGAAGAAATGATTGCATCGTCTGTGTAGTGTGATACAGTATAAATGTGGAGAATTTGTGAAAAAGTTAATTGCATTAGCTTTGATACAACAGCAACCACCACAGGAGTGGAGTCTGGGGCTTGTATTCTTTTTGAGTAAAATCAAAAATTGATTTATTATGGTTACCTTGTCGTCACCATATACTTGAAATTGTTCTTGAAGCTATTATTCTTCATTCACTCGGGGCACCTTCAGGCCTAGAAATTTCAGTCTTTAAAAAGGCGTGGCCTGCTTATGAACAATAAAAAATAGCAACATCTCAGATGGCAGATGTGCTTCACTTGTCACCGATATAGCCACTGATGTGATAAGTTTTGCAAAGCAGCAACAGCAGCTCGAAATCTTTCATCTTCGCGACGATTACAAAAGAGCTCTTCGAACTCTCAATAATTTGTTAGGAGAAATTCCTCCAAAAAGAATATCATTTAAAGCTCCTGTTAGACTATATCGGGCCAATGGGATCACCCATCGGGATGGCAAAGCTATATACTCCTTGAAGATTTGGATGTTTCGGGACCAATTTAAATTAACAGTTGCCGAAAACAGGGGAATTATAGACATTTATGTGTGTTTAGTTAGGGTTTTTTTTCAAAGTTTCTGACAAAACTAAAGAAAAATGGTCCAAGCTATGGAAACATAAAAAAATAGAATATCCTCAAAGAAAGCAGTTGTCGATCCAGATGTTTTGCATTTAAAGGCACTACATCGTTTTGTTTCCTCTAACACTAAAATATTTTTTGAAATGTTAGATATGTCGTCAGATTTTTTACAAAACAAAGCAGAGACATGAACTGATGATGTTCCGTACATCAAAGCAAAAGAAACTGTTTCGTATATAAAAGTTGTAAATTATACAGCTGGAAGAAGAATTGCCCTAATCGTTGATTACAATAAACTACTTAAGAACGATGAAAGCAAAAGCAATACTTGCTCCAAGTTGTAAAAGATTTTAGAAAATGTACCCAAACCGTAATAAGCAAACTTTGAAGTAAGTTGTTTTGAACATTTATTCGAATTTCATTACTTCTGTACAATTTTCAGGTTTGTGTTCATAACTGATGTAGTCGTTTGGTATTATAAGCCAATTGCGTAGACTATTATTAACCAAAATATATATATTAACTCCATACTGTAAATACTCGATCACACTGTGCACACTCGTTCATACTCGCATAATGTGAAGGTAGTAGCGACCCCTAAAAGTATTTAGATGTTCATAAAAAACTTAGCAAAATATTTTTTTGATAGATTGAACACATTTTTTTGGTTGGGAGCAAACAATTTCAAAAAAACATTTTTTCAGGCCATATAAGGCCCACCCTAATGCATATGCATACAGTCGAATCTCGTTAAGATAACGGGGAATCTCGTTAACACCAAGGGGAACAGAAAGTCTGTTCGTATTAACAGCAATTCGTTTTCTCAATAAAGGATAGTATTCTACATAATCTGATGGGACTTCAGAAAACGGTTGGTATTAAAAGTAATTCGTCCTAAGCGTGCTCGTCTTAACGAGGTTCGACTGTATACACATGACTATCTAGTAGAACCACTGATATTTTTAAACGATTGGCTACTTATTAAGTCGGCCACGACGACGCATTCATGTTGAGATCACACTGCAAATGATTAGAACGGTAAGTATCAGTCTAGTGTTTACACAACTGGATCAGTTTCGAGTACACGCTATCGATTCGCAATACGATTCATTAAGCTCGAAGTCAGTCAGTCCATTTAAGTATCAAACATTTAGCTTAAACATTAAGTGCTGGATGTATACTCTCTTCTCACAGAATTGGTACCAAAAACTAAGCCCAAGGTGACTGTTGATCTAAGGTTCTTAGCGATATCGTTATCTTAAATTAGTAAATGAGGAGGTTCTGCTGATTATATATAAATAGGAGCCAATATGAGTACTTTTAGGGGGCTGAAGAAAATTAAGCGATGTTAATCGCAAATTTAAAAAAGGAAAATGTAGGAGGGGTCAAATTATATAATTAAAATAATTCACAGTTCTGTATCCATAGCTATGAATCAAATCAACACTTAATCACAGAATTAAAAATAATAATGCACACTTAACAGAACTATAGAACAGTACCAAAGTCAATGGCAAAATTAAGAAATAAGAAAATCAACTGACTCATGACTTGTAATGCTTGGCTTTTTGAAGCGAAAGCAAAATTCTACGGAAATCGACAACAGCGGAAAACATTCCAGTTGTTTCGGAAGTTTTGTGGAAACTATTGGTTAGACCAGGCCAATGGTGGGGGGGGGGACAGTCAGTTCTATCGTCACCGCGGCAAATGCAAAGCCTGGGCGCTCAAATCCACGCATGCGCAATACATTGCTACAACATACCCCCCCTCTCCTAAAAGCATTACTAATTTATCGATTCATAATAGCGGATGTTGAAACTGTCACCTAAATTCATTGTTGTACTTTTGAAAGTAAACGCATAACAGAATTGGGTAAATCAACTTTATTAAAAAGTTGGGGGTTCAACTGTGGTCTCAAGCATGGGCGCCTGTATGTATATATAGTAAAGCGCCAATTAACCAATGCCTATATCATATAATCTATTTCTCTACTAACGAGTTCCGGCGAAACTCCCAGATTGATACTGCTTTTGGACGATATTTTTTTGTAATTACATTTACGACTTCTAATAATATCTAAAGATCGCAATCAGTAGTCTTAAAGAATTACCAAATTTAAGAAAATAAATTGCATTACCAGTACTGTCCTAATCAACTGAGGGTTATCGTGTCTCCACGCCTGAAAAAAACTTGGAAAAAGATCTTCAAATCTAACCTACGTATATAGCCAGTAAGTCCCAGAAATATCAAATCCTTATCAAACCTATTAATTCAGAAAACCATTCCCATAGAAAGAGTCTAGAAACCCAACGATACTTCTACGATGAGGTTGGACACATTCGGTAGGAGTTCTTTGCCTGCCTGAGGTCATATCGAAAAAATAGGAGACAGAATTGCGTTTTCTGGAAACGGTTCGTTAATGTGATACGGGTGAAGTCTTTGGTATCCAAGCTCAGTTTATCAGACGTGACATTTAAACATGCGTGTACACACACGTCGCAGTTTACTGCAATTCAAATTGCGGTCTGGTGAGGTCCAAAGCCATAAATATGGATATTGATTCATTACATTTGTGTTTTACGGCGCAAGAACAACTAAGGTCACACAAGTAGGACCTACAAGTTTCTCAAGGAACCTGAGTTTCTGCTGTCAGGAGAACCAAATCCCGAACAACGGTAGGCGTTCTCTTACGTTACCGTTGGTATCGAACCCGGTTTACAAACGTACTTCTCCGTAACACTGTAGGGCGTTTGGTCATTGGAACACCATTTGCCTTCCGTCTGTAGATTAAAACAAATTATAATGGCTCAATAGTTGAAAATAAATGTGTTGCTGAACGCTTGAGGTACACATTAAATACCGCAACGAAAAAAATGGAAATAATAGGTGTAATACAGGTATATCTACGATGGAGAGAGATGTCACGCCAGCTCCTGTTGTCTAGAGTGGAATGCGTGAAGACTCAAAATCGAGTTTGCTTCCTTCGTCCTCTGAAGGGCAAAGCCGGGGAGAGATATGCAAGGTTGTAAAGGGGCCCGTTATGTTTCGGAAGGGAGAGGGAGGGAGCCAGAGGAAAAAATCGATCAAAGGCGAACTTCCTAAGATGACGGAGGAAGTGCACGCAAAGGCGGTTGTACGCCCTCTCTTGCTCCTCTGGACCTTCACGTTTTACCCAATCGATATTGTGGAGTTTCCGCAATGATTTTGAAATCCAGTATACTAAGCTTGACAGCGAATGAAAAAGAGATAAATTAAGCTAAGGATGGATAGTGAGATCGTGAATGGATGGTGAGCAATGGTTTCGAAATTAAATTCAAATGTTGTAGCCTCAGAAAATGTAGTATCCTACCTCAAAAATGCTAAACGTCACTGACCTATAATACAGTAAAACCTCTCTACAACACTATTATACGGACCGAGAAAAATTATCGTTGTAGAGGGATTTATCGTTATATCGGATATCGTTGTTGGGAGGTTTTACTGTATATAAAACAAAAGCTGATTGAAATGAGCACCAGTGATGTTTACAAATGCTGGGCACCAACCAGTTACCCACCTCTCCATTCACCAACTATAGATAAAAGGTGCTACTATTTTATAAAAATTAATATTACAGTACCTTACAGAAATTTCTATAAATCGGTAAAAGCCAAAATTTTGATGGAAGGTCTGATCTTATATGATATACTACATTAGAGTTTTATTTGAAAATATATATTTATTAACAAAAAATATAACGCACACAGATAAGAAATGTCGGGCTGCTGCAACATTCGTCATACAGTTCTATCTCTGACAAATATGTAACGACGCACCATCCCACCTGCTGGAATGATGGCTTTGGGGAGGCATCACATAAGACAGTCTCAGTCACCTCTAGTAGTGATATGAGGGATACCAACAGCTCAGCGATGCAGTTCGTCCTGAGCCGAGATCATTTGATAGCGCACGGTTTCTTTCCTATAGAAACTTCAACGCGACTTCTAAAACGCAGCAAAGTATCAATTGAAAGTGATGAATTGAAACTTTCGGAACACCTCACGTTTTGGCTGTACGTGGTACATATTTTGTATGAGTCGTATATCTTTTCTTACTAAATAAAGGACGCTCTGCAACTTTCTAATTAAAAGTATTTCACTATCTTAAATATCTTTCGAGATAAAATCCTTAACTTCCCCAGTTCGCCACCAGGGGCACTGCTGTTAATTTCATGTGATGGTAAATAGCCATTTTAATTTATTAATACCTAACTTCCGTTGCAAAAGCTATCTTCGTTCAAAAGTTATTGGCCTCATTCGGACCTTCCTAGGAACCATCACATATACATACAGTGGCGACGGAAGGGGGGGGGGACCGGGGTAGCTGTGCTGGGCAAAGGGGGGCACCAGATGAGATATATTAAATTACATTTTATTGCAGCAAAGTAACAAAATAAAATTAAACACGGCTTCTTAAAAACAAAAATTTTTTTCATGCATCCCTGCTCTGTTTCTAGCAGAGCAAAGGGAGCCGCACCACTCATTCCTTCTGAACGAAGATATAACTATCTTTTACACGGAGATGTCAAACACACGTTTGTTCATTTCCACCACGGCTTCTGCGGATCTTTTCAAAAGAGGTTTCTTAACAAATGTCATGTGGATATTAGGCCGCGTCCACACATGCAACAGAACACCGTATCGTAACACCGTCGCGTACCAAGTCTGGACCGCACTCCTTAACAGAACATCGTAACATTTCCGCGTCCCACCAGTTGTAGGTTCCCCCCGTCGCATTAAAGGAATGTTACGGGGCTACGTTGCACCCCACGTTCGTGCATTTAGATCGGTTTACGAACAGCGTTTCGTCAGTGTAGCGGCATGAACTGATGGGACGCAGTGATATTACGCACTGGTGATACGCGACGATGTTCGCCCCGTAACATCATCACGTAACACGGGATGTTACGTGACGATGTTCTGTTGCATATCTGTATGACCCTTTACTCCTTAAGTGGTTCCCCGGCTTACCGCTAGACTCACCCCGACCTCACATTGGCCTTTAGCTGAACAAATCCACATGGAACCCGATTGATATTTTGTGCTTACGAATCGCAAAAGCCCTGCAGTTACAAACGTATTGGCGCAATTGGCTAGCGAGGAGACAGTTGTGGATTGAAAATCATGGTATACGGGAAAACTTTGAAGATGCAAGGAGAGTATACCGCTCGCCTTAAGGCGATTGCTGCTTTCTGCTACACATTATAATTTCGTGGGAAAGGGTATGTAAGAATCCCGACAGTTTATGACGTCAAAAGGACCACGTGAAACCCGGACTATATACAGGGTGTTGCCGAATTCGACCGACAAATTCAGAGGGGTGATAGTAGGCATCAAGAGGATGAAAAATTGCCATAGAACATGGGGTCGCAAACCACGTTTAGTGTGAGAAAATCGCAAAAATAGTTATGAAAGGTGTGACGTCGAGTGGAACAAAAAGAGCCAATAAGTCGGAAAATATTTATTTGACGTAAAGCAGGATTACAATACAGACAATGCATCACAGTTCAACGTCAGAAGGGAGACGACGAGAATTTTTTATAGGAATTGTTCGAAGTTGCGACCGCGAAGTTCATTGCACAGCCGACACCGACAGACTAAGGATTGCTAGACGCGTTCAAACATCCCCGGTGTGCTGGCGATATCTGCTGAAGCGACGACGATCCGTGCTGTGAGATCCTTCAGTGTATCCACAGGCGTCTGATAAACAAGCGATTTCAGGTGGCCCCAGAAGAAGAAATCCAAGAGAAGGAGGTCCGGGGAGCGTGGAAGCCAAGAAACGGGTCCTCTGCGTCCAATCCACTTCCCGGTATATATCGCGTCGAGGTGGTTACGCACCACACTCGAAAAACGTGCTGGTGCACCATCATACATGAACCACATGTTCTGGCACACAGTGGCCGGTATTCCCTGCAGCAAATCCGGGAGAACGTGCTGTAGAAAAACAAGGTACTTTGCGCCATTGAGACGTTCGGGCAGAAGGTACGGTCCCAACAGGTGATCTCCGAAAATCACTGCCCAGATGTTAATACTGAACTTGTATTGCACTTTTAACGAGATAGGGATGTGGGGATTTTCGGACGACCCCATATGCGCATTGTGCACGTTGACCATGTCTTCTCTCGTAAAGCAAGCTTCATGAGAGAATAAAACAGTGGCGGGAAACTGAATCATTCTGTGTGGCATCAAGCATCCAGCATACGAACTCTACCCGAAGGGGGTAATCGGCATCGGCCAGGAGTTGGACCTTCTGCAGGTGGAAGGGGTGAATCTTTTCAGCACGCAGAACCTTCCACATCATTTCGTGCCAAATACCCAGTTCAGCTGCAACCGATTGTGTATTTGTCGACGGGGAATCGGCAAACCGTTGCAATACTCGGTTTTCTGTTTCAGGTGTGCGCACACTGCGTTCTTGCCCTGCATTCCGCCTCGTTATTTGGAAGGATCCCGTCTCCCGCAGCCGTCGATCGATGCTCGTGAAGGTGGTATGATGCGAACAACGCCTCTTCGGATATTGCTCTTGGTACATCCTTTGTGCTAGGCTTCCATTGCCATCTGCTCGGCAGTAAATTAGATGCATATCCGTATATTCTTCGTTCGTGTAATCTGACATGTTTCCGATTGAAGTTTAACGCCCGCGGATTCTGCCATGTCCACTAATGAATACTTGTTCGCTGCTTTTATTTTCCCCATACGAATGGGAAATTTGCATACTAGAAGGTTTCTGCTTGACCGCAGTGCTTCTAATCCTGGCATTCGTTCGGCCACTCTCTTCGTCAGGCTCATTGTCCTCTCGACGTCTATTTTTGCGATTTTCACCGACTAAACGTGGTTTGCGACCCCATGTTCAATGGCAATTTTTCATACTCTTGATGCCTACTATCACCCCTCTAAATTTGTCGATCGAAATCAGTAACACCCTGTACAAATAAGGAAGGAAGATGGTGCGATTTATTTAGGTTGTGAAACGGCCAGGTAGTAGTGAAAAACGAATTATTGTATGGTGAGATGGCAGCAGTCCTGAGATATAACTGGGGGGAGATTTCGCCGAGCGAGTGGCAAGATTTTAGTGATTTTTTTTTTTTAAGGGTGTACAGCGTGTGGTACATTTCTAGTGGCGTCTTAACGGGAGCCCTCCCGTTAAGGCCCAACAGGGCCCGGACAAAACAGGGGTCCCAAACTAACAAAGATTATTCATTCTGTATTATATTTACTTCCTGCAAATATTTGGAAATTTAAAAATTAATGTAAGAAGGGAGGGGCCTCAAAAAATGATCAAGCTCAGGGACCCCAGAGGCGTTAAGATGCAATTTGAAAGTATTAACTCATGATTTTGAGTTTTTAGCAAGCAAAAATTTAGCAAAAATGAGTGAAGAACTTAGGGAACGTGCCAGACTATTAACCCGCGAGCAGGCGCGCGGGATGTTTCACATCCCACAACTTACAATATGTTAAAAGAACCGTCCACCCTTGCTTCTGAAACTGGCCAAACTCTTTCCTGTTGCCTTCAAAGTCACGATCTTTTTGGGTAGGGCGACAAAGCGAAAATTCCTCTTATTGTTCCCTGTAAAATTGGACGTTTTTAATGAAATAATGCTATATAATCAGATGGGGGTGCGTTCTCTCGTTCCTCTAATCGGCGCGTCTGCTCGCAGGTTAAATGAAACATACACTACTTATATGATTAAAACAAAATTTATACTAGAAATTTCCAGTTTGAAACGCCAAGATTCCACCATTATACAAGAATTGACCAAAGCTGCTGCTCTAGATCTTCTTAATCTATGTTAGATTCTTGGATGCTATTTATCCAAATGTCGAAACTACTCTTCGCATTTATCTTACATTAGTAGTTATATAGCATCATTTGAGCGCAGTTTTATCAAGCTGACATTGGTTAAAACATACTTGCGCTCCACAAAGGCTCAAGAATGTCTAAGCGCTTTAGCTTTGTTATCCAATGAGCACCAGATGGCAAAGAAATTTAATTTCGATTCCGTGACTGATGAATTTGCCGCTCGTACAGCACGGTAAGTGCCTTTGTAGTAATATATTTAAATTAACTTTAATTAATAGCAGCAAATTTATCGCTCATTGAATCGAAATTAATATTACTTTAATATTAATAAAATATTCGTCCGTACGCAAGGGAGGAGTTTTGGGGGTTAATCCCTCCTTCCCCGCTCCCCATTTGAACGAAATTATTGAAATCCCATACGTACACTTCTAATTTTCTTAGGTTTGAATGAAGAATGCAAGATTAAGTTGCTATATATTTTATTTGTGTGTGCACTTACATAATATTTATTATAAATGTAATGTAATATATATTACAAACATCGTGTAATGTTTATTAAACATCACATAATTTTTATTAAAAATATAACTTTTATTTAACATTATAGTATACCCTTTATTAAACACTATATAATTTGTATGAAATATGTAATTCTTCATGATATTCTGTTTTATATACTTATGGAAGTATTGTATGGGCGCCACTCTGCTGCCAGATTTTTTTTTTTAAATGTTTTGAAGAAAATCCTTCCAATTAAACAATATCAATCTGACATTACTACATATCATACTACCACTATTAATTTGCCACTTTCACATCAATCATGTGGACTGATCTGAGGGTAAACTCAGATAACCAAACTCAGTTGTAGAACTGAACGATGTATCAATATATTGTGAAATATCGATATAAAACACCCATCGTGATACCGATTTCCGATTCGGTGGATATTACATTGGTTAGACATGCTCCCCATCTAAGTTTATGCATTTCTGCCATCTGACTGAGAGTTTCCAGATGGCTGTAGTGAACCAATTCTTGGGTGTGTTGGTGCACCATCTATGGACAATAGCCTGCAATTCGCAGTTACATTGCATCACATCGTAAATAAACTCCACACGACAGGGAAACACCAAGAAATAGACACCAGGGATCGTGCGCTACGTGGAATGCACAAATGGCGCTATCAGTTTGTGAACGATTAAGGAAAACGGTTATTCTTCCAGTCGCCGTCAATGCAAGCATAGATAGAAACGATGAAAACAATTATTACGGACAGCAACTGATAGCATGATTTTTGTGGAAAGAGGAGGTTTCACGAGACAATATCCATCGTCGTATGGTGGCAGTGTGTGAAAACAAAGTTCCATCAAGGCGAATTGTGTTCCATTGGTTGCCCACGTGCAACAGTGGATGACTGCAATGTAACTGCGAATTGTAGGCTATTGTCCATAGATAGCGCACCAACACAAACAAGGATTGGTTTGCTACAGCCATCCGGAAACTCCCAGTCGGAAATAACGGAAGTGTATAAATTTAGATGGGGAGTATGTATAACTAATGCAATATTATTTTTTTGTGAATAGAATATTTTCTGCCCTGTGACTGAATGTGTCAATCATTTCTGTACTTAGTAATAAAAATATTTAACTATTTAGCGTTATATATAATTATTTTAGAAGTTCTTAATTACATGCAACAAAAGTTTTACAACATGTTTGGGGAATTTATATTAATAATACTTTCCAAATCTGCTGAAATTTACAAAACATCAATTGAAAAGCATAGGGAATTAACAATTGGTTATGCTACATGTAAGTATGTGTACCTGTTTTTATTGTATGTATTTTTAGGTTCATATTTTATTATATGCGTATTCGTAAAATAAGTTACATTTCATAAAATGGTTTCAACGTGCATAAATTTAAAATCAAAGCACACCAAATTAATTTTATGACAGCGATTGAAGTAACAGCATGCTAATATCACGATATATCGTGATATCGTGATTTTTGTTCGACGATATATCGCGACGTAAAAATTCTGATGTCGCCCAGCCCTATTCAGTTGTATATTTGTTATTTATAGTGTCTATTGTGTCTCAAAAATTTAGTCACAAAAGTTATTTAGCTTTTAACAAAAATTACAACATAAACAAAATATTATATACATCCATCTTATTATACAACACACTGCTTGCATATATGAACTCAAATCTCTGATATTTAATAAATTAAAATTACAAAAAAAAGCCTGTCTCAAAAGTTTAGTTACAGTTCGATTTTATTTTTATTATTATTTTTTTTTACAATTTTATTAAACACGGGATTGAATGAAAAAACTGGCGTCATGAATATCTAGTATAAAGCCTAGGCTTTCTTTTGAAAGACCTTATAAGAATGCTGAAAGCAAACGTTTGAATAACGAAGAGATAATTCTGGTGTGGAGATTGAAGTCTAATGGGGAAAACTGTATCAGAAGTGCAAGTAAAAGATCCAAGTGTAGTATTTGTAGAGTATTAGCCAATTGTCATTATTGGAAATCAAAATTTTGTTCTGGAAGCCCACATTCGACCTCTATACGCGATGACGAAAGAGTTGTGAGCATAGCGTCTTCCCAGAGAATGTCCTTTAAAAAAAAAAAAGCTGAAAATTTTAAAGGATACTATTCACCGAAGGATTAGGCAAACAAGTGTAACAGTTTACTGGAAAATAGCTCAAAAACCGTTATTAAAACTAACAAACGATGGAGAGATTACAGTGGGCACGTAAATATGTCATTTGGTGACAAATGGCTGTCAATCACATTCAGTGGCGAAAAAAAAAGTGAAATCTCGATGGTCCCGATAATTCAGCACCATATTGGCATGATTTGACAAAAAATCCCCGTAGTTTTTTCAGTAAGCTGCAAGAAAGACGATCCGTGATGGTTTGAGATGGTTTAGATTTATTGAACAAACATCGCTTGCATTTATAAACGAAATTCATAATCATGAAGATTACCAAGACACACTTGAAAACAATTTGGTGCCCTTTGGAGAATTTCTTGGGGACCGAAAATGTATTTTTCAGTAAGATCGTGCACCAGTCCATACATCAAATTCAACAAATCATGGCTCCAGCAAAACGATATTTCAATTTCAGATTTGCGACGTGCAGTCCAGACCTTAATCCTATAGAGAACATGTGGGGGATCTTCAGCCGTACTATTTATGCCAATGGATAAGTACTATTTCTCCGTCGAAGAGTTAAAATATTCTATAGAAAAAGAATGGTATACAATCAACCCACTAATGCTGTAAAAGCAATTTCTTCAGTGGATGGGTATAGTCTGGAATTATACAAAAAAAAAAAGTGGCAAAACCGAATAAATTTAAAATACGTTTTTTATTTTTTAAGAGGTAAAAATCTAACTGTGACTAAACTTTTGGGACAGGCAGTTTTGGTAATTTTCATTTTAATTTATGAATATCAGAGGTTTTGAATGTACATATATAACAGCATGTATTGAATACTAAAATGAATGTATTTAATATTTTGTTTATATTTTAATTCTTTCTTAAAAGTTAAATAACATTTGTTACTAAACTTTTGAGACACATCTTACATATTATATGTGTGTGTGTGTGTGTGTGTGTGTGTAAGAAAGTTATTAAAGTATTAATGATAGGCAATATTGCATTTAATAAAGGCAAGATCATAAAGTTTATATGGCGCTGTAAGGAGCCTATATAAAACTAATTTATTATAATTATAATAATAATAATAATGATAAATTTAACATAATATATATATACAATTCATCTACCAATCTAAATCTCAACAAAATAAACACGATTTGTAAAACTAAAACTGAAAAATCAAGCCAGACAAATCACTAGTCCTCACTCAAATACTGCAGATTATGGTTCGAAAATATTAATACAAACCCCATTCCCAAGAAATGAAAATCAAATATACTAAATACGCCATACAATGCATAACGCAATGCCAGTTACAAGCAATAATGAAAAGTCAGAAGATTAGATACAACAAATAATTAGTATATAGAAATAAGATTATTTCTATGTATAGAAGTGTTTTGTATGAAAAACATTAAGTTTTTAATCCACTATACTATGGCGCAATGAATTGTGTGTAAAGAGACTCAACAGCTTTGCGCAACCTCTAACGATCGGAGTAAGTGAAAGGATTTCATGCATCTTTGGTGAAACTTTAAAGTTACGCCACAGATAAGCGTACATGAAATAAAACATGACATACGCCCCGTATATACGCACGTACTATGAGCGTCCAATCCTTCACTAACGCTTTTATATCTTTCGATGACGTATCAGACCGCGTGAATAAGGCAAATCCACTTTCAGAGGGGTGTCCGGATGCATTTGGCCATATAGCGTATTAGATCGTGGTATATGAAACATTGGTTTTGACTATACCTCTACCCTTTCAACATTACCAATGACGCAGAGATGCAGTTGAATTATTAAATTTAAGTCTACCTGCAAGTTTTCAGGCTATTTGACAATTATCTTTGCTTAATATGTTTCTCAAAATGGTGCTGTTAATCAAAGCTAACTTTTCTACCAGATTCGTTGTCAAGAGAAATATCTCCACGTCAGCAGTTCTTGAACCATGTACCCAAAACAGGATACCATTATATATGGCCCTCTTATATTATGCGATATAGAAGAGATAGATAAGGGGTTATTAAGTATATAATTCCCCTTTACATTAAATAACGTAATTTCATAATGACCAAACTTCCCTTGTTCTTTGTTCATTTTTTCTAAGGCAAAGAAAATGATTTTACAACTTTTCTATCCAGGTTTTCCCTGACTTTTCCGATAAAATTTCCCGGCCAGTTACAGGGATCCGGTTGCGGGAAAAAGTTCATGTTTGCGGGATATTTAGCTATTCGAAACAGAAGTTAGGAAGGGTTTCCCCCGACTTTTTCAGGTTTGGCCATATCGTTTTTCCTGACTTTCAAGGACGATTCCAAACTCCCTGACAATTCCAAGTTCTTATTAACTTTTTTTAGGCGTAGTAATATTAACGCCGATGTTATGGCGTGGTTAGATGGTGAAACGTTCGCAAAGAAAAGGAATGTTTTTTGTGTTCGGTGGGGCACGATCCCACGACCTTCTACAATCCGGGCAGAAGCTCTACAAACTGAGCTACGGATGAACAACATTAAATCCCTTACGAACGTATTTAAAGTGCATTTTCCGAAACCGGATATTTCGCCGAATGAGGCAGTACATGGACTGCTTTTTAAACCAAATTGCGAAGAGATCGGTATTAAATTCATCGAAACGCCCTTGCAGCAGATATATTTATACAAGTCGAACACTACGCAGATTAAATTAAGAAACAATTTTTATTAACATTTTTTAGGCGTTGTAATATTAACAGTCCATGTACTGTCCCATTCCGCGAAATAACAGGTTTTCGGAAAATATGCTTTAAATACGTTCGTAATGGATTAAATGTTCGTCGTCCATATCTCAGTTGGTAGAGCTTCTGCCCGGATTGTAGAAGGTTGTGGGTTCGTGCCCCACCGGATGCGGAAAACATTTTTTTTTGCAAATGTTTCACCATCTAACCATGCCATAACATCGGCGTTATTATTACTACGCCTGAAAAAATTGATAAAAACTATCTTAATTTAATCTGCGTAGCGTCGACTTGTATAAATTATAAGTTCTCCAAGTACGTGGAAACCCTGTTTTTTACATTTACAAAGAAAAGTCACCTTTCTTCAGCATTTATATCTTTTGTATTATCTTTCATGGCTAAACTTGCTTTTTTTAATTGTCTTTTGCCTCTAAAATATATTATCATTTTGTTCGAATGCAAGAACATGTAGAAGTATCTGGAATCGCTCTATATTGTGAGAGATACAAAAACAATGTTTGTTTTGCATGATTCCTTTTCAAGAAAAGTTTGCGATTTTGAGAAATGTGACAAAAACATAATAGATATAAAACAAAACATATGTAACAAAAATATTGAATTTCAATAAATCCCCTTTTCGACTGACGTTTCACCTGAATCACTATCTTTCAGATATGCAAATAAGGATTTCATTGATCGTCAGAATAATCCTGCACTTAAAAATAAATATAATGTGATTATTTCTATTTCAGCCAATTCAAACTACATTGAATTCTGGAAATACCTTCGGGTCCCCGATTGTTTGGCTTCATGTGAAATATCACTGAAGTATTGTATTGTTGCAGGCCCGACTAAACCTACATGTGAACAATCATTTGCAATAATGTAAGCAATTAAAACTAATTATCGCTCCTAATTAACTGACGCTCACCTAAATAATTTAATCGTACTTGTTTGTTCAAAAGTAAATCCAAATATATAAAGGAATAAAAATAAAAGCAAAATTCAAGAGCCTCATCCACACATTAAACAAATTACAAGAATTCCAAACGTGTGTGAATGATCATAGAACATGATCTAAGAACAATATAATGAAGATTTGTAACTGAATATAATTGTGTTTTTGTTTAAACCTTGTTACGACCTAGTGTGTTAAGCGAAAAAATGGCTTGAGTGGCATGCAGACGATACAAAAGCTTAAAGGGCGCAGAATGGCCCTTGCTATCCTTGCACAACAAACATACAAAAAACCAACTTGGCTGTTACACCTTAAAAGGTGGCAAGTGGATCCATCCACCAATGATCTAACCGCTACAGTATGAAGGTTTCAAAATGGTACGAAAATATTCTTTGAAGTATTGGCAATATACCACCACGCACGCTGGCTAGATGGGCCAGTGCGTTGCTTAACCCTGTTCGTGATTTAAATACAGACTTTGTATTGTAAGAAAAAAAGAGCCAGTTCTCCTGAACCAATTTGGAGATGAGCCGATGTAACACTATTAACCTGACAGTTCCCTGCATTTTTTAAATTTTTTTTCGAAGAAAAATACGCTAAAATATGTAAAATATTGTTTAATTACATACCCATTTTAATCATCCAGAGTGGTTTACTTTTCAACAAGCTGATTTTCTTATTAGTCAGAACAAAAGTTGATAACTCAACGTTTTCGCTTCGGGCATTATTCTAACGAAGCTAATGTTCAAATAACTCCTTTAAACTTGAAATAATAAATGTAACCCAGCTCGTGATGAAACAGGTTTACTAAAATTTAATTTCTATTCCTTTGACGCTTCTACCTCAAATTTTGTTTGTTTTACAACGCAAGGCCAGCAAGGGTCATGCAAAGCCGGAACCTAGAGTTTTCCGAAAAATCCAAATCTTTTAAAGCCTACGGAGCCAAACCCTCGATTACGGAAAACAGCTTTCAAGTAAGCGTTCTGTTTTGCTACCGTTGAGAATCGAATCAGAGTTAACGGCACATTAAACGAACACGTAATCATTACACGAACATAGGGCCAC
>QLNU02015360.1:119457078-119472197 GCA_006491805.2 Dysdera silvatica | reverse complement strand
AAAGTCTATACCGCGGTAGAGCTAAAGGATAGCATATCATTTATTGGTATAGAATTGTAACGGCAGTGCGATATCACATGAGGTGGCAGAGCTTCGGAACGAACTCGGAAAAAACGGCCGATGATAATAAAAGCTTAAGAATCGATGTATTTTGCAGAGTGGCAAAAAAGGTCTCGCACAAACAGGCACACGCAACTTTTATTTCTTAATGCGTTTTCATTTCATACATTATTTCTAAAAATGGTGAAGAGAAAGAATAAAGTTCGACTGGAACAAACACAGTTCGACGGTGGGCTAGGGCGGTGTCTTTTCCTTTGACATAAATAACTAGTTTGAGCTCAAGAATGTGGGTGTTAAAAAGCGTTATCCAGAATTGCACACAAGCTCCATAATACGGAAGTGTTACATACGTCAACGTTATTACTGCAGAATGTGGCACTTGTTGCCACATTTGTGTGGAAATATAATCCAAGAGTTAAAAGTTATTTTATTGGTAATGTAAATGACTACGTTATTGATAAATATGAATATTTCATTCAACATGAATCTTTTACATGTGCTTCACAAGCCATATATGGGGCCCTGAACAAAATAATGCCAATATCTTATACGAAACAGCAACAGGGCTTAAATTGGGCGGGAGCCCACAGGAGCTCGGCTCCGGTACTTCTTCATTTTTGGCGATTATTTAAATATTAGCCGGAACCCCTAAATAGACGCTGTCATGAAAAAGTAATAAATTTGAGATTAAGGTCAAGCATTTTGTTGTCCAGAAAAATGGACATAAACAATTGATATGATTTATCGATTCTTTTGCAGCCATTCAATTTTTTAATCGATGTATCATAATATTAGGGCTCCTTCACTTTTTTTTTGTTAGAAATTAAGCCCTGAACAGCAGCCTTTTGTTTGTTCATTACATGTTAGGTAAAATCATGGCGAATTTCACGGCTGAAACAAATAATTAAATCCTCAAATTAAATATTAACTTAAATCGCATGAGCTTCATTTGCTTCTCAAATTAGATGTTCTAATGACCCAGCCGTCTATCTAATGGAGGTCCTTTGTAGGGTTTAGTTTTTTTTCTTTTTAAGAGGATTTAAAATCTATTTGATAAATTATTAAATCCAGCTTTGATTCCATTAATGGCTTCCAAACCTATAGATGAAATTTATAATTAGACAAATTTTAAGAATTGAACACCAAAGCAAAATGCGTGAAAATGTTAACTGTTTCTTTAGAATCCTTCGATTATAAAATAAATATTTTATTATCAAATGTGAAATGCTTTTACTAATGAGACAAGTGACGTTTTTCACCCATCATATTAAAAAGCGTTATTTTTTATTGTCAGCCACATTGAAATATACAACTAGTTGCTTTCATGTTCATGACATTAATTATATATAAATACAGAAGTTCCATGTATCGAAAACTTGTATATGCCGAAGTTTTTGTGAAAACCTGTGCCTATACATCGACTATTTTTTTTTTTTAAACAAATCGGGTGTTTTTCGTTACACGTTCTAAAATGTCATGGGTTTTCAATTCGCTGAAAATGTTTTTGGCTGTGCATTTCACGGTTTTAATACGCGTTAACACTTCTGTAATGAGTCGGCATCGAAAGTTATGTAGCATAGCAAGAATTTAGAAAGCTTATTACACAAATAAAATGCACGTGAATACTATAAAAATAAGGTTTTCAAGGCAGGTTCAGCTCATTTTTTCTCTCTTTAATGCTTGTTCTTAATTGTATACAGGAACATAATGTATTTAATGCGATTGATATTCAATGTTTATAAAGGAGGAGTACATCTGATTAAGAAAATATGTCTAAATGCAATATTCTACACAATACAGATATATTAAAAAAAATCATTTCAACAGATCTAAGTTTCTTTATGGAACCGTCGACTTCGATATATGGAAATTCTACTATGATTTAGATTGACTTTTCACTTAAAAATACAAATAGACTTAATCACGCAAGAGTCAATTAGGCTACAGAAAACTTCCCAATTCATGTTATCCTTATTTTGTTAAATATTCTACAAGAAGATTCAGTGGGTCATCTAAAATATAACGAAAAGCTTAACTTCGTGTAATCGAACCACAACACACTTATAGATGCCCAAATCTACTGGAATGCTCATATAGTTTGATAATCTTAAAAGCCTCAGCTTTAAACATTCAGTTAGCAGAGTGCTGTCTTTATTAGAAGAATATTTGCCCGAAGGAAGAAAAAAATGTATTTGCAAATGTAAGGAAAGTTTCCTAACATTTAGAACTCTTCGAGTCCTAATTTCATGAATTATAGGAACAAAAAACTGGCCACTTACCGATATTTGGGTGGTTTAGCTTACGGCAGATTCTAGCCTCACGCTCAAGCTTCTGAAAATCTGAAAATGTAAAAAATTATGGATTAAGCATTTTAGTGACATATCCCATGTGGTTTTTCATATTATCTACAGAATACAAAATCATTCATCATAACAAATCTTAGTATCGCAAATACTGTGAGAAATATAATTTTTTGAAACCAATATATTATATATATCTTACATATTTTTTCAATTGAAAAACTCATTATGAGGATTATTTAATATATGCTAATAAATCTAATTACGCCCTGATGAATCATGCCCGTGTTGCTAAAAAAGCAGGGTGCAAAAAATCATGATTTTTTAAAAAAAATAAAAAGTATCGATTTTTTTATTTAAAGTGAATTAAATAAAATAAAGTTAAGCTTGTATACTTAAAAAATAAAATTTTCTTTCAGCTTCATTTATGTAAGATTTTAACATTCAATTTACTTTTCTTAAGCTTTAAGTGAATATCTAAATAACGTATTTAATAATATAAAAAACAAATATTCAATGTCTTGATTTCTTGTTTATCGAGACTACAATATACATTAGAGATCTCAATTATGATATTATTAAAAACCAACATTTAAGGATTTAAATAAAAGTGCCAATTTTGCTGCCTTCTCAACTCCTCTAATTGATTTCAGAACTTGCTATGCGCAAGTCTAAATATGGAAAACATCCTTTCAACTCCAGCAGAGGTTCCCTTAACCATGCCCTTATCCAGAGGGCGGAGAGGAATGAACTTGGTAAACCAAATGACTTTCAATTTTAGTTTTGTTTAAAATATCGGAAAATGTGCACGTCGCGGACAGTGGCGGATTATGTATTTCAAGGGCAGAGGCGCGGGTCTAGAGTTCACTTTACTATACCGTTGTTAGCAAATACGTCGCAAGCCTGCCAGACTGGCACGCGACGGAATGTCCCTGGGACACGACTGCTTACAAAATAAGAAAAAGTTACTATTAATTATAATATTTTTCCCACAACAAAGAAGAAAAAAGGTTGAATCTAGTGGCAAACTGCACAATTCGATCCGTATACATCCCATCCCTGGTATGAGTGGTTTTGCACGAGAAATCGCCAAATCTAGTGTCTGCTATTAATTATGACGTAAATGAACTAACTTTTGGGTGGAGTTCCAACCCCTTGAATTTCAAGTAACACGTGACCTAAGCAAGTTTTTAAAAACCAGTGAAATCTTAGCTTCTTATCTCTCTTCGTAGAAGGGCCGTACATGCGCAAACGCATGTGTCGTTGTATTAAAGCGATGTTAAATGGGTTGACTTTGCCTTGTTATTGGTTTAACTATGATTTGAAATAACTTATTAACTATTGATTTGAAGCAAAAATTGTACTGGACATTTTTTATTCCTTTTTTCACAAGGAACCGTGTAGTGAACTTTTTCCGCCATTTTGTATTAGCCCTGTATAGCCTGCAAAAGGGTTGCTGGTATCTAACTGGAAGGAGACCCACAGGCTGAACGTATGTGACGATGTGTGGAACCGGCCGGGCCAGTAACCTAGTGTCCTACCCCGCCTTCAAGTGGTGCAGGCTGAGCTTTCTATTTATGTGGCAAATTAATATTTGCTGCACGGATAGAAAGGCGGAAGGGGAGGGCTAATTCACCAACCCGTCTAGCCAGCGTGGTGAAATTATGGCTAATTCCTCCATTATGTTGACACACCAGAAACCATGGCCCCTAGTCTCCAGGTGCTGGAGTGCTCCTGATCAAGGCAGCGGTCAGTGTGGCATGAAAGCAGGGGGTGCTAAGAATCACTGGAATGGCCCAGGCTGCCGTTTGTTATTGACCTTGGCAACGTATAATGGACGATCCCTTGCTTCTGAAGCAAAACTTCAGGAATTGGAAGAGGAACTAGACAAGATCAAATGGGACATTGTAGGACTCAGTGAAGTTAGAAGAAAAGGTGAAGAGTTGGTGGAACTTAAAAGTGGACATTTGTTTTATTATAGAGGAACGGAAACTGGAAGAACAAGTGGTGTTGGCTTCTTAATCAACAAAAGAATTAAAGACTGTCTTCTGGAAGTTGAAAGTACATCAGATCGAGCAGCGAGGCTCGTTGTTCAACTAACCCAGCGATACCAACTTCAAATAGTACAGGTATATGCACCAACATCAAGCCATACCGACGAAGAGGTTGAAGAATTTTATGAAGAAATCAAAGAGTTACACACCAAAGGGAAACAACATATCAAGCTCATCATGGGGGATTTCAATGCAAGAATTGGACAACAGGAACAAGGAGAGACATCGGTTGGTAAATACGGATATGGGGAAAGGAATGAACGTGGCGATCAACTCATCGAATTTGCAGAAGCTGAAAACCTTAGCATCATGAATTCATTTTTTAAGAAGAAACCGCAAAGAAAATGGACATGGAAACACCCAAATGGGGGAACTAGTGAAATTGACTATATCCTGGCAAACAAGAAATCAATTATTGAAGATTGCAGTGTACTGAACAGATTTAATACTGGAAGTGATCATCGAATGGTGAGATGTAAAGTGCACTTAAATACTAAATTAGAACGACAGAAGCTCATTAGGAAACAAGTATGTAAGAGGGTGGATTTAAAGAAATTAAAAGAAAATACCGAGGCATTCAAGTTGGAATTAAAAAATCGCTTTTCTGCACTGGAAGGACTTGTGGGCTCCCACAATAGAATTTCTAGTTCGTTTTGCAGGCTTTTTCTAATTGTTGCCACTTAAAAGCTTAAGGAAATAAAACTGAGTATGTTTATTTTCTAAACTTGGCAAACTGCCAAATAGTTTCCTTTTACATAATCTTTTCTGATTGCACGAATTTTACTTTCTGCATCTGGCAACAGATTTTGTATAATTATAATTTCGTTTCATATATTTGGCAACAGTATATGTGATTGTTTTCGGAATTTTAAAAAGCAATCAGTCTTCGATTTTCCTCCGACCTGTGTACACGTCCCTTGAAGGCTCCGCCAATAAAATGGCGTTCAAAATTCTTTTAACGTTGCTTTGTAATTTAATTGTCTTTTGGCGAACTAATGTAAACATTTTAAAGCTCTAATAAATATTATTTGAATTGGCTGAAATTGCTGCATCCTTTCAGAACGTATTTTAGCAACTACAACACATTCTTATTATCTCTGCAACTGTTGACTTCGTACGATTCCCATTATATCCGCAACTGGTGACGGACTGACGAATTAAAACCTTCTGTAAACTGCTTCATCGCCTTATTGGTGACTTAGACCACAGAGCAAAAACTTTCTAGACCAGGTGTCTTTAAACTTTTTCAGTCCAAGGGTCAATTTTGCTTATTCTTGCAGGCCCGCGGGCCGCACTACGGTATCAATAATATTAGGACTGAACAAAAGCGGCTCAAGGGGTGCGCTGCCCCGGATCAGCTTTGTTGACGTTTTTCCGTAAGTTTCTATATTAGTTTTGCATGCCCCAAAAATATTTTGAAGATTGCCTCTGGGACTAACATATATATATATATCATCATTCATCATGTCATACGTTGTCAATCCACTGCAGGATAAAGGCCTCCTCCGCATCTTTCCAACGAAGTCGATCTTGTGCATTTTGCTGCCACTTGTGCCCAATATATTTAATTATTTCATCCACCCATCTCGTCTTTGGCCTTTTCCTTGGGCGTGTGGTGTCCAGTGGGATCCATTCTAGGATGTTTTGGTCCATCTGTTGTCAGTTCTTCTAGCAATATGGGCTGCCCACTTCCATTTCAAACTTTTTACCTTCGCAATGATATCACAAACTTTTGTTTGATCTCTTATCCAACTGAAGGTCTTTCGATCTCGTCGCGTGATACCAAGCATCTGCTGCTCCAGGTTCCTTTGTACCACTCGTAACTTTTGGATACCTTTGGCAGTCAATGTCCATGTCTCACTACCATAAGTCAGAACAGGTAGGATGCATTGATCGAAAACTTTCCTCTGTAAAGAAATAGGGAGCTTTTTTTTAAAAATTATTTGTAGCCGGTAGAATGCTTGCCAGCTAAGCTTGATACGACGTTCGATCTCTTGATTTATGTCGCCTTTCATCGTAATTTGTTGACCAAGGTAAATATAATTTTCAGCTTGCTGTATTTCTTCTCTCGAAATAAAGATTTTCTTAGTTTGTATAAACTTATTAAACATGATCATGCTTTTCTTCAAGTTGATTTTTAAGCCAGATGTTTCTCCTTTCATTCTGAGATCTTCAATGAGTCTTTGGAGCTCTTCTGGATCTTTTACGAAAAATACGATGTCGTCGGAGAATCTTAGATGGTTTAAATACGCTCCGTTGATTTTTAAGCCCCTTTGATCCCAGTGTAATTTACGAAAAACTTCCTCAAGGCAAGCTGAAAAGAGTATGGGCGAGATTGTATCTCCCTGTCGTATACCTTTCTCAAGGTTAATTTCAACTTTGTGTCTGTTTATAGATATGGTCGCTTTTGCTTTATAAAATATGGACTGGAGTAAGCTAACATAAGCTGGGTTCACACCTTGGTTACCTAGTGCATTTAAAATATATGGTTTGAAAATTGAGTCAAAAGCTTTTTCGTAGTGGATGAAGGCAATGCATAGTGGTAAAGTGTATTCATTGTGTCTTTCTATTATTCTCTGAAGAACCTGAATGTGGTCAATCGTACTATAGCCACTTTTAAACTCTACTTGTTCTAGAGGTTTGGCATAGTTTAATGTTCTATAAATTCTATTTGCAGTGATTTTGCTAAAAAACTGTGTACATAACAGGAAGAAGGCTAATTGGTCGATAGTTTTTAAGATCATCTTGAGCTCCTTTCTTATGCAAAAGAATAACATCGCCATTTTTCCATGCATTAGGAATTTTTTGTTCCTTAAGACATTTTGAGAAGAGATTTGCCAATATTTTGTGAAGCGTTTTACACCCAGCTTTTAACATTTCAGCAGAAATGCCATCTTTTCCTGTGGATTTCCCATTTTTCATTGATCGTATGGCATCTGTTACCTCTGATACTAAAACATCCGGCATTTCTTCTGTAACTACAATTGTTGGCAGATTTTGCTGATCGTTACTTTTATAGAGGTCTGTGTAGAATTCTTTTACCCTCTTAAGCATTTCCTGGCGTGTTCTGCATACTGAGCCGTCATTACATTTTAAGGCAAGTATTTGCTTTTTTCCATTTATTAGCCTGCGTTTTGAATTTTTGATGCCTTTATTTTCTTCAATTGTTTTTTGTACCAACTTTGTATTGAATTTACGAGTTTCTTCCCGGATACGTTTCCTTATCGTCTTGCAAATTTCCACATATTCCACTTTGTTAGCAATTATTCCTGTGTTCTTCCAAGACCTTCGTTTTTCCATTAGATTTAAAGTTTCTTTAGAGATTTTACTTTCTTTAGGTTTCGTTGTTAGTGGTACTAGAGCCTCGGCTGTTACAATTAAGTTGCTGATGATTTTTTCATTTTGTTCTGTTATATCGGTGTCTTCCAAATTTTGTAATAATGCAAAGCGATTTGACATAGCGAGTTCAAATTCTTTGCTTTTTTTAAGCAATTCCTCATTGTTGGCTTTCACTTTTTTGGAGAGGTTTATCATTTTACTGCGTTCTTTGCGGTAGTCTAACTTAACTTTAACTCTCACCAGTCTATGGTCACTTCCCACGTCAAAACGATTGAGGACCGTACAGTCACTGAATATATTCTTGTGGTTGGATAGAACATAATCTCACTTTTGTTTCCTGACGGACTTTCCCATGTCCATTTCCTATTGGCTTTCTTTTTATAAAACGAATTCAAAATATAGAGGCCTTGTCTCTCTGCAAAATTAACCATCGAGTCTCCTCTTGCATCTCTATGACCGCTGCCATGTGGGCCTGTTGCACATTCACCAAATTGTGTTTTTCCAATTCTGGCATTAAAATCACCCATTAAAATTTTGAAGTGGCAATTTTCTTTATTTTGTAGGTCTGATATATCCTCGTAGAATTGTTGTTCCAACATCGTTCTCAACAACAGCAAGGACAACAACATTCTCACCAATGGTAACAAAAACTACGCTAAAACAACTCTCTTGCGAACGACAACTACTACGAGAAAAACCCTTGAGAACGACAACTACGCTCTTGCCAATATCAACTAAATTCAACTTGTGGCCAATAGATGACTGTTCAATGATACTAATGACAAAACTGCAAAAATTTAAAAAGACTTCAGCCCAAGAAACCTGCAAGTAACGAACTCTTTCGAACTAAAACTATTTTACGAATCGCATTATGCTAATTTAAAGTAAAATACTTAAAATTTTATTCATTTTTTAAATATTAATGATTAGGTTTTCTGTATGTATAATGTTGGCGCTAACTAAGCGATATTCTAAACAAATCAATCTAAGCATTATTCTAAACGAACTTATGCTGTACATGTATTTTCCAGTTCTGGCTCTGCGCATTTTATCAAAGTATCTTACTTTCAGTTCGCTCTCTTATTGCACAGTATATATGCCCATCGAGCGACCTGTAGATACGAGCGTGCAAAAAAAGCAAAGCAAAACAAAAGAAAATGCTAAAAGCAGAGCAAAACAAGATGCTAAATGCAAAGCAAAATTAAATGACAACAATGCAAAAACTAACGGCAAAATGCAAACAGGCAAACTCATAAAATTTATAAAAAAGAAAATGCAAGAAAAAATGAAAAAAAAAAAGCAAAGGCAAAAAATGAAAAAAAAAAAAGCAAAGGCAAAAAATGAAAAAAAAAAATGCAAGCAATGCAAAGCCACGTAAGTAAAGCAAATGCGCATGTAAACAGTGCTTAGGTTAGAAAAAACATTTAATTTTAAGTTCATACACATTTTGTATGTTAACTTTATCAAAAAAAAAAACATTTTTTTCTCTAAAAAGGGGAGTATATTCTGGGCTCCCACAATAGAATTTCAAGTTCGTTTTACAGGCTTTTCCTAATTGTTGCCACTTAAAAACTTACGGAAATAAAACTGAACATGTTTAATTTCTAAACTTCGCAAAATACCAAATTGTTTCTTTTACATAATGTTTTCTAAATGTAGGAATTTTGCTTTCCGCATCTGGTAATAGATATTTTATATAAATATAATTAACTTTTATATTTTGGCAATAGTATATGTAATTGTTCTCGGAATTCTAAAACTCAGTCTTCAATTTTCCTCCGACCTGTGCATACGTCTCTTGAAGGCTCCGCCAATAAAATGGCCTTCAAAATTCTTTTAACGTTGCTTTGTACTTTAATTATTTTTCGGTTAACTATGTAAATATTTTAAAGCTCTAATAACTATTACTTGAATTGGCTGAAATTGCTGCATCTCTTCGGAACGCATTTCTGTAACTACAACACATTCTCATTATCTCTGCAACTAATGACTTCGGACGGTTCCCATTATATCCGCAAACTTATTGAAGAAATTGATATCTCAGAAGCAAATGAAAACATTGTTAAGACAATAGTTGAAACTGCTGGGGAAATTGGTGGTGTAACCTGTAAAAAGCACAATAGCAAATTATCTGAGAAGACGAAACAGCTCATGAAAAGGCGAAGAGATATGAAGGTGGACAATCGAAATACCAGTTCCAGGATTGAGTACATAGAACTTTGTAAAACTCTGCGCAAAAGCATGAAAGAAGACATAAGAAAATTCAACTGTGAGTTAGTAAGGAAAGCCATTGAAAATAACAAGAGCCTTAGGGTTGTTAAAGGAAGTTTATCTGTTGGGAAGAAACACATCATTGCATTAAAAGGAGAGGATGGCACCGTAACAAGAAATAGGGAAGAAATACTTAGAAGAGTTGAAGAATTCTACAAAAATCTATACGAAAGTAACAGTGGATTAAACGAAGACTCTGAGATAGTCGAAGGAACAGCTCCTAAAATCTTAAAAGAAGAAGTTTCATTTGCAATAAAAAGTATGAAGAAAGGAAGAGCCCCTGGTGATGATGGTATTACATTAGATATCCTAAAAGAAGCTGGAGAATATGTAGAAGACATACTTGCAAAATTCTTTACCAAATGTCTTAACAGCGGTAACATACCAAACCAATGGGATTCTGCAACAGTAATTCTTTTGCATAAAAAAGGTGATAAAGAGGATTTGAAAAATTACCGACCAATTAGCTAAACCAGCAAATTAACGTAAAGGAACAGCAAAATTAGTCAGGTTTGTTCGTGCGAACTCCACTCCTTATATTGGGCTCTAGGATACGTTTTTATTATGCGCGCTCTGGAAAAGTTTCCTTGGCAATGAAATTATTATTATACTCTAGCCAAAAGGCATTTCCACACCGAGTTCCGTGCCTCCTGTGCTGTTCCTCAGAGGTGCTTAAACTGTTTTGTTTTTGTTTTCAACAGATTGTATATTGTGTTTATACAGAAATTTTCTTAACATTGTAAATACTAAATAGACTTATTTTTTTACTTTCCTAACGTCTACCAATAATAGCAAAACACGAAATGAGTTAGCAATCAAAAAAAAGAACAAAAAATTACATAGCATTGGTTAATATTCAGTGCTATCAATGGGATGGTTTTATCGATAAAGGCTGTAAAAATCCTTCAGTTGATTAATAATGCTTATAAATTAAACAGAAAATAAGAAAATATACACTTACTCTCGAAAGCTTTCCAATGGTAAAATTTAAAGTCAGTCGTGAAAGTAAAATTTTACAAGATAACATGAGTTCGCGTTCTTTCATTTGGAAGATGCATATGAATTGTCAATAAGAAACGAAGTGGAATACAAGCCCCGAACATAAATTTCCTCGACAAGTGTGAAAAAGACAATTTGGAAAAATTACGAAACCAAGCGATGTGAAGGACGCCTACACAATACAAGATAGAACTTACAGAGGGCATTCAATATTGACGCTACTACAAAAATATACCTTAAATTAAGGACCAATAGATGAAAGACCTAGAAACTCCAAAGTAATATAATCGTTAACTTTATAGAGTCGTGAAACTTGTGGATCACGAGATATTAATCAATTTACGTAAAGTAAAAAAAAAAAGTTCGGAGCTACTGAAAATAAATGCTTATAAACGAGCATAAATATTTCATAAGGGAAAACCAATAAATTTCTATTATTTTGTCTATATAAACATAATACAATTTGGGGAGTTCCGTATTTGTCATCAATCATCGTTAGGAAAACAAAAACTACCGCAAAGTGGTGCTAATAATAGTATGCCATTTTTGTGTGAGCATGCAGAAGTTCTTTTTTCAAGGTTTATGAATAAACGTGGCACTATATATATATATGTCTTTTAAATTAAACGCTTCCTGGTTAGAGGGGTGTACAGGACGAAATAATGGACGGATTTATATGAAATTTTGAATACAGATGTTTCTCGATATGCGCTCGAGAGTTGTGTAAAAAAAAGTAAAATACGTCTCACGGTTACAGTTACGGAATTTCGAAATTTTCAAGTGGCAACACCCAATTTTGCAACGTCATAATGACAGGCACCATCAGAAACCGTAAATACCGTTGAAATTTTATTTTTAGACCTAAAACTGACAAAGTTATGTAACGTTACGTAAAAGATATATTGAGAGAAAGAAAAAATACCGTTAACTGGAAACGTCTTCCAATCAACAACGCTACAACTGTTCGATGTGTCCTCCATTCTGGCCAATGATAGTTTCCATTCGAAAAATAGTGTTTTCCACAACCGAGTGCACCATTTCAATCGGATTGCCTAGCACATGACGTCGAATGCTGCCCTTCAGATTGGTTAGAGTTACAGACGGTTTGCGATTTACACGGTCTTTCAAATAACCCCCACAACCAGAAATCACAGGGGGTGAGGTCAGGAGACTGAGGTCGCCATGATGTCTGAAAACATCGGCTGATCACTCGTTCGTTAGTGAAGTACTGTTTCAGCAATCTTTGGAAAGCACGAGAAATATGGGTTGGCGCACCATCTTGCATAAATATGGTTTCATGGAGACACTCTCGTTGTTGTATGACTAAATATGCTATGACTGGGGTATGACTAAATATTCCACCACTAACATAAGAATTTTGTGAAATATTTTTCGAATAGGTTAATATCGTTGGCTCTGACCAGAGGGTCAAAATTTTGAAATTTAACTAAAAGCACGAAATTTTCAAGTATTCGTAGAAAATACCTGAATTGCTTGGATCGAAAAGTCTTATTGTGGAAAAGAAATTAATAACCATGAACAACAAATGCATATAGTATAATTTCAATCCATAAATTTATTCGTTTCTGACCGATGGCTTGAAATTTTGCATATAAACGCTAAATTTATAAAATTGATAATATTTGCTTTTTTCACCATCACGTGGCTAAAATGCAAATTAACTCATTAATATTGGATTAATAGTGATAATAGTAGATAATGGATTAATATTTAGTGGATTAACTCAATAATGTTATCGTCTTATGATCAGTGTTCACGGGGTCTTACAACTCGTTGATATAGATGTTGAAGTTGGATTGTTGATCAAAGTATGATATCATTTTTCTGGAAAATAGGATTAATCGAATGTAGCCGTCCCTATTACCGTGTTCACATACGCGAACCGATGCTCAGTCACTAGTTTTAGTGTCTGTTCAACAGCCTGTGTGTGTGTGTGCGGCAGAGAAATTAGGAGAAATCCATCCGTTGGCGTTGACTTCTTCGACGACACTCGACAGTTCCTCGGAGCTCTGATGTGATTGCAGCAATTACCCTTATCAGACACACCATATAGCTGACTAGTAAGTACAGCTGCATGAAGTGGTAGTCGCATTTGAGAAGAAGATTGAATTGATTTATTTGTACTTGGACGATACAAATCATGTGTTTCTTCGTCAGTAACTAGGTAGGTTTCTGTTTCCACTGGGTTGCCGTTGTCAGTCCCACTAGAAAAGCAAGAAACCATCTCTTTTCTGGAAAGAGCAGACTCTCATAATTTCCCCTTGATTCGCTTTTGGAGCTTCTGTGTTTCGATAGGATCAACGGAACCTACGTAGAATAGTCTGGTTGATCCCTGATCGACAAAGAGTAGTCGGTCTTTGACTGGGGCTTTATTCCCCGAAGAGCAAGTGCATTTACTAATACCTGAGCACTTGCAAGAAGCTATATTAAAAAGGGTTGTACTTGCTTCCTGCCTGAACTTTTCAAACCTATCTTTCACTGTTTGAATTTTAGTGACCCGTCTATTAAAATTTTTCATGTCAATATACTTCTTGTGATGTAAGAGCAACGTAGTACGTACACGCTGCTGAAAAACTGTCGGAATAGACACTTTTTGTTAAAACTTTTCAATTTTCCCAGCCACAGCGTCCGCAATACTTGAGAAACTAGGTTCTTGTTTGCTGTCAATCTCCAAAATAATCTTTCGTCTCTCGTTCAAACAACACTTTACATCTTCATTTGTCGGAAGCTAACTTTCACATAGATTTTTCGGGTGCCCAAAAATGGGACAAACAAAATTCTTCCGCGAAGACTGCTTTAAAATTGAAGACTTCGGCTTTGTCATCATTTTTCCCTTTGTATCACTGTACCAGCTATTCACTATAGTTCCCCACTATTCAGTACGAATATATTAGCAAGGAAGAATTAGCATAAGAGCTTACACATAGCTTACGATAATAAAGGGGAAAAGGGAGTAGGACTGGTATTACTCTACAGACAGGAGAGTCAACTTGAGTTTGAAAAGGTTTTCTGGATGCAAGTACGAGTTAGATAGTCGCAGCAAAGGCGGCCGAATTCGTTCTGAGGAGAGGGGACACGAAAAGCACGGGTAGGCAGTAGGATGGCTAGATTGCTTGGAAATGCGAAGGAGTGGAGGAAAAGCACTAAAATTAATTACCTGGTAATTAACTAGTAACTATTATAACAATAATATATTAAATAAATAATAACAAGCGCAAAATGCAGTGCAATAATATGTTATATATTAAGTAATCATTGCACTGCTTTTTGAGTTTTTTATGTAAAATTTCGAAATATCAAGGCTTTGGTCAGAGCCGAATAAATGTACGGATTGGAATTATACTAAACATATTTGTTCATAATTATTAATATCTTTTCCGTACTAGGGCTTTTTCATCTGAATAATTCGGGGGTTTTCTACGAATATTCGAAAATTTCAAAAGTTTGACCCTATGGTCAGAGCCAAAGATATCTGATTCAAAAAATATTTCACACAATTCTTAGTGGTGGTCACTTACAACTTTTCCGCACTAGAGGTGTTCGATAACAGTAATTCCTTTTTTTTTTTTTTTTTTTTTCCGACCCACCCTAACGCATATCTGCGTCACTAGGTCTTAGTGGCTGTAGCATGTGAAGCTTGTAAGGGTAGTACCGTAGCTCTCTCCATGTGGTAGTAATCGACATGTCCACTTCACGAGCAATTACTGACGTACTGCCGTTACCATGTGACCATTGGCTTGATAAATTCACAATAAATCCGCTCACCTTTTCAAGATGAGCGGAGTCCACCCTTTTTCCACCACGGCCAGGTTGAACACCAAGATTTCCTGTTGCTTCGAATTTCGCCATCATTCTGCGTAGAGAAGAAACAGCCATAGGTCCAAGTCTTTGGCGTTTCTGACACCGGAATTCCTTGATTGTCGCAGCTGCATTATTTCTGTTCTGGTAATATAGCATCACTAATAACGCCTTTTCCTGTAAAGTTGTTGGCATAGCTACCGTTACTTCACGCAAACATTTATGCTTTTTAGTGACTGCTGTGTTTTTATAGTACCTACTATACCTAAAACCTTAT
>QLNU02015360.1:119442261-119456978 GCA_006491805.2 Dysdera silvatica | reverse complement strand
TTTTATTTTACGGCTCAAAGACTACAGTGGTCATGCTGCGCCGGGACCTACTGTTTTCCGAGGAATCCGAACCTCTTAAGGCCTAGGGAACCAAACCCCGGACTACAGTGAGCAGTGCGATCTTTATGAGATCTCTGAGTAAGCGTTCTTTTTGCACTGCTGGGAGTCGAACCCGGATTAGCGGCGCACTAGGAGAACGCGTTACCACACTGCGCCCGCAAGGCAAATTATAATTCTCTCGATTCAACGGGCACCTTTCGACATTATGGAATCTATGCCTTGCTTTTTGACACTTTGGTTTGTACAACATTTTCCTAACAACAAGCAATGGTAAAAAATTATTTTCCAGACTTTTTTATAAAACGTTAAATTCTTACAGCGCGGTCGTGGATCTAGTATGAGAAACATCATGTCCAACTGAAGTAGTTTTTATTTTTGTCAGATGAGAGGGAAAATATTAGTTGTTCAATTGCTAGATCCACACCATTGTGTATCTCCAAGCCCTTTATTTCCTCTGGAACCAAATTCCGATCTATGACTCCTTCAACCCCAAAAAGCCTCAAGCTGGAAGGGATAGGCCCAAGGTATTATATTCCAAACCTATTGACTACTGCTAGACAAAGATGAGGTATCTATTACCATTCTAGACATAGAGCCTGTTAATCAGCAACTAGGGGATATTATGCGTTTTATTTACATGGAAATTAAGAAAACTGAGGCAGCACATATCTTATAGACAGGATGGTTTCTTAATTTTTGAAACCTAATTGTGCGATGTTTTTAAAATCAATATGAAAAGTTAGATAACGTTTAAGAAAAAGTATATTAAGAATGTGTCCAAATTTTGTTTTATTCTGATAGAAACTTCGCAAGTTACAAAAATTGTGTTTTTTTGATATAACATTAATAATAAAATCCTGATTTAACGACTGCTAATCACACGTACGCATATATGTGCATACAAACAACGGTGACAGATTAAGGTTTTCGAGTGCTCCAAGCTAAAAGTACGTGGTTCGACTAATGGCGGAATTTACGGGAAAATTAAAAAATTATTAAAAATCCAGAGAGAGAAATGTTAAGACCATTTGCTAAGATGTGGCCGTCGTTTTTAGAAGCATTATATGCTCAATCGGGTGCATTTTAAAAGAGCATTCAGGGAAAAACGGCGGCCAGTCAAAGGGTTAATGCAGTGGTGTGTCAAGCGACGTCTCTCTTTTATTCAGTAAATGCTAGAGCTATGATTGAAACTCGCTACTGTATTAACCACATTGCGTAGGGGGTCCCTTTTGAAAACGTTTCCTCGTTAGTGCGTTCCTTTCATTATTATAATCTCATTCTTTTCATTATTTTATCGCCATTTATCTTACATTTCACATATTTTACTCTTTTTCTGTGATTTGATTTTATTCCCACCCAGTTCATAGTATTGGAGGTATGTTACCCATAAAAAAATTTGTTTGGTTTTAATTTTATTTTATAATTTGTTATTGCTGTGTAAATTGTTTATCCGGGAATATTAATTGAAGGACGGTATTTGCAGCTATTACAGAACGTATTACCGAAATTTTTGGATAATGTGTCATTACTGGAACGGTAATCTCTGTGGTTCCAACATGACGGTGCCCCTCCTCACCATCCCATAGTAGTGCAAAATTCTTGTCCGGCACGTTCCACCAATGGGTAGTCGGTTATGGTGGTAATGTGAAGTGGCCTCCACGGTCACCTGACCTCACCCCATTAGATTTCATTCTCTGGGAATATCTAAAAGCACAGTTACATGAAACACAACGACTATGGCGCAAACCCCATGAAGCGATGGATCCGTTTTGCTAGAAGGGTATTCGTCAAGGTGGTGGAAGCGGCATTTTCGTCTGGGGCTCTTTACGCGGACTGAAAGGCGACCCCTGATATATGTGATATCGTCTCTCAAAAGTCAATGTAACCGGGATATCCATGACGACCAAATGCTCCCATTTGTTTGACTTCAACATGGCAATGCACCGTGACATCGCTCCCGAATTGTATCCGAATAGTTGGATTAACACTCCACGGGCGTGAACTTGCTTTCCTGGCTGTCAAGGCCACCTGACCTCAATCCCCTCGAGCACATCTGGGATGACATGGACAGAGGTGATCGTGATTCTGACCCTTCATCCTCCATCAAATCTTCGTGAACTATGGGAGATTCTTCGGGGGCCGTGGATGCGTATGGCTTCTCAACGCTTCAAGTCTTGTCGAGTCCACGCCGAGACGAATCGTTGCCGTCACCATGGCGAAAGGTGATGCTGCACGATATTAGACAAGTATATCTAATTCAGTTGCTCTTCAGTGCATACAGGGAGGTCCTGAACTCTACCAACAAAGTAAGAGGGGTGGTTGGTGACACCAAATAAGGCATATTTTCCCATATCCCCTGTGTCCGCATGGGGGCCGGTTTGGCTGTAGAGCCTAGCTACTGTTTATGTCCATGTCTTTTCTACGTAGCCAATTACATGAATTAAATACAATTTTTGATACATAACTTAAGCGATTGAGCTAATAATACAAAAGGGACAAAGAAATCCGGAATTCAGTTTCCTGTTCCTGATCTGTGTTACTATGTAGTGAAAATAAGCCTAAAACTGCCTTTTTTAACCTACTAGAAAAGACTTGGGAACTGCTAAGTATGTGCAACAGGTGAAGGACATAAAAATAAAATTTTTTTGTTCAGTGAATTTTTTTTAAAAAATTAGCCGTTCGGTCACTGCAGCAGATTTATTCAGTGCTTGTATCCACAGCGTTCCAGCTTTCCACAAATGGCTACAGTGCGCCATTTCAAGAATTTCTAAAATTATTTAATGCCAACGGACCTTGGGCTCTATTTGGCGACTTTCTAAAATCTGTTAAATTCACCGGAATTATACACGCATGTGTAGAATCCATGGTCGCAACTGAAGTGGCTGATTCTAGGGTAGTCTTGAACTCGACGCATTCGCCTACTGTGTCGTCTACCCGGGTCGATTCCCAACGATTTAAAAAAAACCCCAACCTTACCAACTATTTGTTTTCTGTAGTCTGGGGGTTGCTTAGGCTTTATATTGAAAGGTTCGGATTCCTCGTAAAATTGTAGGTCCAGGCATAGCATAACCTTTGTTGTCCTTGTTCCATAAAATACAATCTTTTGTATAAGGATGAGATGATTTGTCAAGTATAATGTACATAAAATGTTTCATCAATGCAATGGACAGGAACATAGGCGTAACTTAAGGGTTAAATATAGAGTAAACTGAGGGGGCAAGGAGAAAATTGGGTGGCAAAAAATGCGATTTTGCCTCTGTTCTAAAAAAAATGGGGGGGGCATGTGCCCCCCCTTTCCCCTGCCCGATTACACCTATGGACAGGAAGTAAAATCGTGACGAAAAATAGTGTCTCACACCCCAGATTCATCCTCCCTAGTTAGCTTTATAAGTGATTTTTTTTAACCCTATGCTATTGTACCTACTGATACCAATACTACGCCAATGTTATTTAAAAACAATCAATTTGACAAAACGTTACTAATGTGTATAGGACAGTCAGATTAGAACGCGTTACAGGATATCTCGTAATGGGTGCTTTTTGAAGGTTTTTTCCCTATCACAGGAAATGTGAGCTTGCTTTGGAAACGCGTGTATGTTTGTCCCATGACTTCGCGCGTAACAAGCTTCAGCTTTATATTCTCTTCCATTTCTAACCTCAAAACTTAAAATAATTTAATATAGATCTTCTCTTACATTTCTATAATTTTTATACTGCTCAAGCTATGTATCACGAAATATTGTATATCGGGTTGAATGAAAATTTATTATTATTGATAAAAATTAAAACTAAGCTTTCGTTTTGAAGCTTCGTTTTAGTTTGAAATTGATAATGGTAGTTTTTATATTTTTGTATTTCATGCATGTTTTTCTAAACTTGTATTAGATTTGGAATTTCAGATTGCGTGGTTTATTTTAATCTGCACTTCACGGGCGTGCATTGAACATACTTTACGTTCATTTGCGGGATATGCCTTCAGCTCACCGGGATTCGAGTTGCTTTCTTGTGACCAACTATCTCAAGAATTTCTACCTCACATCTACAACTAACATATTATCTATCTTAAAATTAATTATATGTATTACTTATAAGTAATGCATAATACTTTCTAATAAAGTATGATGCGTTACTTATATAAAGTATGACTCATTATATTTATAAAGCATTATGCATTATACGTGTAAAGCATTATGCATTATACATGTAAAGTATTATGTATTACTTATAAAATAATAGACATTATTTACTATAAAATACGAGGCATTACTCATTATAAAGTATTAGGCATTACTTACTTCAAAAGTATTATGTCTATTCATTATATATCATTTTTTTTCTCATTTTCGGTAACTTAAATTACATTAAGTACTTTCATTGCTGATGAATTACCTTTGTACTGTATATGTATTGTAGACACAAAGACGAAATCATATTCCCTACAAAAATTTTAACACAAATCTCCCTCTTCAAATTTTTTTGCTCATCAGTGAATATTTTTTGTGTATAAAACATCATTCAAATTCCTCTGAAGCATCGTATTGTGCGTGTGTGTTGCTGAACCTGCGGGATAACTACAGGTTTCTGCTGTCTAATGTTGCTTGATAAATTTGTACCTCATTCAGTCGAAGTATTGACGGTTAAAATATGATAATGACTAATGTCATTGATCTGCTAATGATCAATGACAATCGTCTGCTAATGATAAATGTTAATTAGATAATTTTTGCCTCTTAGAAGTTTGATAACTTACATATATAAATGTTTACGCAGTGTATTTTTAGTTCGAAATTGATTTTAAGATTTTTTTTTTTTTGTGTCGAGGTGCTTTCTTCGGATAATTTTTATGTTTTGAAATTAGATTTTTCACTTTGAGAACGTTTTGAATAAATTTAAATGAATAGTAATTTTATCTGTTACATTTCCTGATTTTCCTTTTAAATATGTTATGCTTTTGGACGCATTTGGCTGGTTTCGATTTTTAGCAAATTTGTTTGTGCTCGCGTGTACCGTGGCTTGATAGTCCCATTCCACTGTGTTACCTTTGAACATAAGTACAATAAATCAATATATTTTGCCTTTTAGACTACTCTGGTGTATTCCCGAAATACTATAAAACATGAATTAAACGTAAGATATTAAAAGTTAGACAGTGCATTGTGAAACAAATTTTTTATGTGATGACCTTCAATACTAACACACAAAAGTTATTGTTGAAATTATTTTTTAGATTTTGTATCGATATAAAAAAAAAGAAATCGCGTATAATTTAAACCATAATAAATCTATACGATATATTAAGATATAACTGCCAGTTGTGTATGTGGCGGTTATGAAATTATGGGTTTTATGCTGCATCCTTAACTATCTGTCAAATTACAAAAATTCCTAACATGCCTAACATATTGTAGTCTTTGTCCTCCAGAAGATGCGCTGAATCCTAGCTTGTCGCATTTACTTAAAATGGGAAACTTCATTATTTATCGCCATAATGTTCACGTCCAAAGTGCATGTTGTCGTCTGCAAAGTTCCCACAAAAATCTTTAAGATCGTCGAGAATTTCCGCTTAATTGAGCGAATTTCATTAGAAAGAATTATCGGGTGAGAAGTTCTCTTCGGGTTTTTGTCCTAGTTATGGAAAGAGGATAAGAATTTATGGACCGCGTGCTACCCTTGTAAAGGAAATTCGTAGTCTTCGTAAAATTTTGCACCATGAAAGAAATAGGCAATTAACTTCAAGCCATGCCTTGTTCCTTTTCAATATTGTAAATGAGAATTACTAATTTCCTTGCCTGTGCCATTATTTAACTACTCAAGTTGTAAATTTGATCGCAGATTCTAGAACGGTGATTTCCAACTCTTTCTTTGAGATCCCGAATTCCCATAAATTTTACAGGGCAAATCAACTCGTGTCAATTACGAATAGAAAAATATAACAATATATATGTATAGGTTTGAAGATAATGGAACATCTTTCATTGTGAATTGGTGGAATGATTACGAGGATAGTGGTCCACATGATGGCCATCGCAACATTAAAACCCAAAAAGCTTATTGTATTTTTTAAGTACTGTGGAATCTCGGTAACTCAAAATTCTCGGTAAACTGAACTAATCCTTATTCTTCTTGGAATACTTCTTGAAATCCCTTTGAACCCCCTTAATTTGAGAGGTAGATAGCTCGAAGCTAAGCTGCTTTTCTTTGAATTTCGAATTATCGAGGTTGTACTGTATTTATTATACATTGCTTACATGAATATCTTATTAACTTAGCTGAATCAACAATCCCCTCCCTTACAAGAAACCCTATGCAAGTAGTATATAGTTCAACCGGAGCAGTCTATGCTCATAAGGTTTTAGGTATAGTAGGTACTATAAAAGCGCAGCAGTCACTAAAAAGCATAAATGTTTGTGTGAAGTAATGGTAGCTATGCCAACATCTTTATATAAAAAGGCGTTATTAGTGAAGCTATATTACCAGAACAGAAATAATGCAGCTGCGACAATCAAGGAATTCCAGTGTCAGAAACGCCAAAGACTTGGACCTATGGCTGTTTCTTTATACTCAGAATGATGGCGAAATTCGAAGCAACATGAAAAATTGGTGTTCGACCAGGCCGTGGTAGAAAACGGGTGGACTCCGCTCACCTTGAAAAGGTGAGCGGATTTATTGTGAATTTATCAAGCCAATGGTCACATGGTAACGGCAGTACGTCAGTAATTGCTCGTGAAGTGGACATGTCGATTACTACCACATGGAGAGAGCTACGGTACTACCCTTACAAGCTTCACATGCTACAGCCACTAAGACCTAGTGACGCAGATATGCGTTAGGGTGGGTCGGAAAAAAAAAGGAATTACTGTTATCGAAAACCCCTAGTGCGGAAAAGTTGTAAGTGACCACCACTAAGAATTGTGTGAAATATTTTTCGAATCAGATATCTTTGGCTCTGACCATAGGGTCAAACTTTTGAAATTTTCGAATATTCGTAGAAAACCCCCGAATTATTCAGATGAAAAAGCCCTAGTACGGAAAAGATATTAATAATTATGAACAAATATGTTTAGTATAATTCCAATCCGTAAATTTATTCGGCTCTGACCAAAGCCTTGATGTTTCGAAATTTTACATAAAAAACGCGAAATGCCGTGCAATGATTAATATATAGCATATTATTCCACTGCATTTTGCATTTATTATTAATATATTATTATTATAGAAGTTACTAGTTAATTACCAGCTAATTAATTTTAGTGCTTTTCCTCCACCCCTTTGCTTTCCAAAGCAATCTAGCCATCCTACTGCCTACCCGTGCTTTTCGTGTCCCCTCTCCTCAGAACGAATTCGGCCGCCTTTGCTGCGACTATCTAACTCGTACTTGCATCCAGAAAACCTTTTCAAACTCAAGTTGACTCTCCTGTCTGTAGAGTAATACCAGTCCTACTCCCTTTTCCCCTTTATTATCGTAAGCTATGTGTAAGCTCTTATGCTAATTCTTCCTTGCTAATATATTCGTACTGAATAGTGGGGAACTATAGTGAATAGCTGGTACAGTGATACAAAGGGAAAAATGATGACAAAGCCGAAGTCTTCAATTTTAAAGCAGTCTTCGCGGAAGAATTTTGTTTGTCCCATTTTTGGGCACCCGAAAAATCTATGTGAAAGTTAGCTTCCGACAAATGAAGATGTAAAGTGTTGTTTGAACGAGAGACGAAAGATTATTTTGGAGATTGACAGCAAACAAGAACCTAGTTTCTCAAGTATTGCGGACGCTGTGGCTGGGAAAATTGAAAAGTTTTAACAAAAAGTGTCTATTCCGACAGTTTTTCAGCAGCGTGTACGTACTACGTTGCTCTTACATCACAAGAAGTATATTGACATGAAAAATTTTAATAGACGGGTCACTAAAATTCAAACAGTGAAAGATAGGTTTGAAAAGTTCAGGCAGGAAGCAAGTACAACCCTTTTTAATATAGCTTCTTGCAAGTGCTCAGGTATTAGTAAATGCACTTGCTCTTCGGGGAATAAAGCCCCAGTCAAAGACCGACTACTCTTTGTCGATCAGGGATCAACCAGACTATTCTACGTAGGTTCCGTTGATCCTATCGAAACACAGAAGCTCCAAAAGCGAATCAAGGGGAAATTATGAGAGTCTGCTCTTTCCAGAAAAGAGATGGTTTCTTGCTTTTCTAGTGGGACTGACAACGGCAACCCAGTGGAAACAGAAACCTACCTAGTTACTGACGAAGAAACACATGATTTGTATCGTCCAAGTACAAATAAATCAATTCAATCTTCTTCTCAAATGCGACTACCACTTCATGCAGCTGTACTTACTAGTCAGCTATATGGTGTGTCTGATAAGGGTAATTGCTGCAATCACATCAGAGCTCCGAGGAACTGTCGAGTGTCGTCGAAGAAGTCAACGCCAACGGATGGATTTCTCCTAATTTCTCTGCCGCACACACACACACAGGCTGTTGAACAGACACTAAAACTAGTGACTGAGCATCGGTTCGCGTATGTGAACACGGTAATAGGGACGGCTACATTCGATTAATCCTATTTTCCAGAAAAATGATATCATACTTTGATCAACAATCCAACTTCAACATCTATATCAACGAGTTGTAAGACCCCGTGAACACTGATCATAAGACGATAACATTATTGAGTTAATCCACTAAATATTAATCCATTATCTACTATTATCACTATTAATCCAATATTAATGAGTTAATTTGCATTTTAGCCACGTGATGGTGAAAAAAGCAAATATTATCAATTTTATAAATTTAGCGTTTATATGCAAAATTTCAAGCCATCGGTCAGAAACGAATAAATTTATGGATTGAAATTATACTATATGCATTTGTTGTTCATGGTTATTAATTTCTTTTCCACAATAAGACTTTTCGATCCAAGCAATTCAGGTATTTTCTACGAATACTTGAAAATTTCGTGCTTTTAGTTAAATTTCAAAATTTTGACCCTCTGGTCAGAGCCAACGATATTAACCTATTCGAAAAATATTTCACAAAATTCTTATGTTAGTGGTGGAATATTTAGTCATACCCCAGTCATAGCATATTTAGTCATACAACAACGAGAGTGTCTCCATGAAACCATATTTATGCAAGATGGTGCGCCAACCCATATTTCTCGTGCTTTCCAAAGATTGCTGAAACAGTACTTCACTAACGAACGAGTGATCAGCCGATGTTTTCAGACATCATGGCGACCTCAGTCTCCTGACCTCACCCCCTGTGATTTCTGGTTGTGGGGTTATTTGAAAGACCGTATAAATTGCGAACCGTGTCTAACTCTGACCAGTCTAAAGGACAGCATTCGACGTCATGTGCTGGGTATTCCAGTTGAAATATTACACTCGGCTGTGGAAAACACTATTCTTCGAGTGGAAACTATCATTGGCCAGAATGGAGGACACATCGAACAGTTGTAGCGTTGTTGATTGGAAGAAGTTTTCAGTTAACTGTACTTTTGCTTTCTCGCAATTTATCTTTGAAATAACGTTACATAACTTTGTCAGTTTTAGGTCTAAAAATAAAATTCCAACGGTATTTACGGTTTCTGATGGTGCCTATCATTATGCCGTTAAAAAATTGGGATGTTGCTATTTGATAATTTCAAAATTCAGTAACTATAACCGTAACCGTGAGACGTATATTACTTTTTTTTATATAACTCGCGAGCGCATATCGAGAAACATTTCTGTGTAAAATTTCATATAAATCCGTCCATTATTTCTTCCTATACACCCCTTTAAACAGGGAGCGTTTAATTTGAAAGACATATATATATATAGTGCCACGTTTATTCATAAACCTTGAAAAAAGAACTTCTGCATGCTCACACAAAAATGGCATACTATTATTAGCACCACTTTGCGGTAGTTTTTGTTTTCCTAACGATGATTGATGACAAATACGGAACTCCCCAAATTGTATTATGTTTATATAGACAAAATAATAGAAATTTATTGGTTTTCCCTTATGAAATATTTATGCTCGTTTATAAGCATTTATTTTCAGTAGCTCCGAACTTTTTTTTTTTACTTTACGTAAATTGATTAATATCTCGTGATCCACAAGTTTCACGACTCTATAAAGTTAACGATTATATTACTTTGGAGTTTCTAGGTCTTTCATCTATTGGTCCTTAATTTAAGGTATATTTTTGTAGTAGCGTCAATATTGAATGCCCTCTGTAAGTTCTATCTTGTATTGTGTAGGCGTCCTTCACATCGCTTGGTTTCGTAATTTTTCCAAATTGTCTTTTTCACACTTGTCGAGGAAATTTATGTTCGGGGCTTGTATTCCACTTCGTTTCTTATTGACAATTCATATGCATCTTCCAAATGAAAGAACGCGAACTCATGTTATCTTGTAAAATTTTACTTTCACGACTGACTTTAAATTTTACCATTGGAAAGCTTTCGAGAGTAAGTGTATATTTTCTTATTTTCTGTTTAATTTATAAGCATTATTAATCAACTGAAGGATTTTTACAGCCTTTATCGATAAAACCATCCCATTGATAGCACTGAATATTAACCAATGCTATGTAATTTTTTGTTCTTTTTTTTGATTGCTAACTCATTTCGTGTTTTGCTATTATTGGTAGACGTTAGGAAAGTAAAAAAATAAGTCTATTTAGTATTTACAATGTTAAGAAAATTTCTGTATAAACACAATATACAATCTGTTGAAAACAAAAACAAAACAGTTTAAGCACCTCTGAGGAACAGCACAGGAGGCACGGAACTCGGTGTGGAAATGCCTTTTGGCTAGAGTATAATAATAATTTCATTGCCAAGGAAACTTTTCCAGAGCGCGCATAATAAAAACGTATCCTAGAGCCCAATATAAGGAGTGGAGTTCGCACGAACAAACCTGACTAATTTTGCTGTTCCTTTACGTTAATTTGCTGGTTTAGCTAATTGGTCGGTAATTTTTTAAATCCTCTTTATCACCTTTTTTATGCAAAAGAATTACTGTTGCAGAATCCCATTGGTTTGGTATGTTACCGCTGTTAAGACATTTGGTAAAGAATTTTGCAAGTATGTCTTCTACATATTCTCCAGCTTCTTTTAGGATATCTAATGTAATACCATCATCACCAGGGGCTCTTCCTTTCTTCATACTTTTTATTGCAAATGAAACTTCTTCTTTTAAGATTTTAGGAGCTGTTCCTTCGACTATCTCAGAGTCTTCGTTTAATCCACTGTTTCCCTCATACAGCTTTCTGTAGAATTCTTCAACTCTTCTAAGTATTTCTTCCCTATTTCTTGTTACAGTGCCATCCTCTCCTTTTAATGCAATGATGTGTTTCTTCCCAATAGACAAACTCCCTTTAACAACCCTAAGGCTCTTGTTGCTTTCAATGGCCTTCCTTACTAACTGATAGTTGATATTCGTACGTCGTCTTTTATGTTTTTGCGCAGAGTTCTATTATATTCTACATACTCAATCCTGGAACTGGTATTTTGATTGTCCACCTTCATATCTCTTCGCCTTTTCATGAGTTGTTTCGTCTTCTCAGATAATTTGCTATTCTGCTTTTTACAGGTTACACCACCAATTTCCCCAGCAGTTTCAATTATTGTCTTAACAATGTTTTCATTTGCTTCTGAGATGTCAACTTCTTCAATAAGTTTGCGGATATAATGGGAACCGTCCGAAGTCATTAGTTGCAGAGATAATGAGAATGTGTTGTAGTTACAGAAATGCGTTCCGAAGAGATGCAGCAATTTCAGCCAATTCAAGTAATAGTTATTAGAGCTTTAAAATATTTACATAGTTAACGGCAATTAAATTACAAAGCAACGTTAAAAAATTTTTGAAGGCCATTTTATTAGCGGGCAATAACTTCAAAGAACGTATGCACAGGTCGGAAATTAAGAAGACTGAGTTTTGAAATTCAAAGAACAATTGCATATATGACCTTAAAATATAAAAGTCCATTATATTTATATAAAATATCCTGACCTGCAGATGCGGAAAGCAAAATTCCTACATTTAGAAAACATTATGTAAAAGAAACAATTTGGTATTTTGCGAAGTTTAGAAATTAAACATGTTCAGTTTTATTTCCGTAAGTTTTTAAGTGGCAACAATTAGGAAAAGCCTGTAAAACGAACTTGAAATTCTATTGTGGGAGCCCAGAATATACTCCCCTTTTTAGAGAAAAAAATGTTTTTTTTTTTGATAAAGTTAACATACAAAATGTGTATGAACTTAAAATTAAATGTTTTTTCTAACCTAAGCACTGTTTACATGCGCATTTGCTTTACTTACGTGGCTTTGCATTGCTTGCATTTTTTTTTTTCATTTTTTGCCTTTGCTTTTTGCGTGCCTTTTTTTTTTCATTTTTTCTTGCATTTTCTTTTTTATAAATTTTATGAGTTTGCCTGTTTGCATTTTGCCGTTAGTTTTTGCATTGTTGTCATTTAATTTTGCTTTGCATTTAGCATCTTGTTTTGCTCTGCTTTTAGCATTTTCTTTTGTTTTGCTTTGCTTTTTTTGCACGCTCGTATCTACAGGTCGCTCGATGGGCATATATACTGTGCAATAAGAGAGCGAACTGAAAGTAAGATACTTTGATAAAATGCGCAGAGCCAGAACTGGAAAATACATGTACAGCATAAGTTCGTTTAGAATAATGCTTAGATTGATTTGTTTAGAATATCGCTTAGTTAGCGCCAACATTATACATACAGAAAACCTAATCATTAATATTTAAAAATGAATTAAATTTTAAGTAATATACATTGAATTAGCATAATTTAATTATCAAAATACTTCTTAGTTCGAAAGAGTTCGTTACTTGCAGGTTTCTTGGGCTGAAGTCTTTTTAAATTTTTGCAGTTTTGTCATTAGTATCATTGAACAGTCATCTATTGGCCACAAGTTGAATTTAGTTGATATTGGCAAGAGCGTAGTTGTCGTTCTCAAGGGTTTTTCTCGTAGTAGTTGTCGTTCGCAAGAGAGTTGTTTTAGCGTAGTTTTTGTTACCATTGGTGAGAATGTTGTTGAAGCGGTGTTGGGAGTTAACAATTCTACGAGGATATATCAGACCTACAAAATAAAGAAAATTGCCACTACAAAATTTTAGTGGGTGATTTTAATGCCAGAATTGGAAAAACCCACTTTGGTGAATGTGCAACAGGCCCACATGGCAGCGGTCATAGAGATGCAAGAGGAGACTCGATGGTTAATTTTGCAGAGAAACAAGGCCTCTATATTTTGAATTCGTTTTATAAAAAGAAAGCCAATAGGAAATGGACATGGGAAAGTCCGTCAGGAAACAAAAGTGAGATTGATTATGTTCTATCCAACCACAAGAATATATTCAGTGACTGTACGGTTCTCAATCGTTTTGACGTGGAAAGTGACCATAGACTGGTGAGAGTTAAAGTTAAGTTAGACTACCGCAAAGAACGCAGTAAAATGATAAACCTCTCCAAAAAAGTGAAAGCCAACGATGAGGAATTGTTTAAAAAAAGCAAAGAATTTGAACTCGCTATGTCAAATCGCTTTGCATTATTACAAAATTTGGAAGACACCGATATAACAAAACAAAATGAAAAAATCATCAGCAACTTAATTGTAACAGCCGAGGCTCTAGTACCACTAACAACGAAACCTAAAGAAAGTAAAATCTCTAAAGAAACTTTAAATCTAATGGAAAAACGAAGGTCTTGGAAGAACATGGGAATAATTGCTAACAAAGTGGAATATGTGGAAATTTGCAAGACGATAAGGAAACGTATCCGGGAAGAAACTCGTAAATTCAATACAAAGTTGGTACAAAAACAATTGAAGAAAATAAAGGCATCAAAAATTCAAAACGCAGGCTAATAAATGAAAAAAAGCAAATACTTGCCTTAAAATGTAATGACGGCTCAGTATGCAGAACACGCCAGGAAATGCTTAAGAGGGTAAAAGAATTCTACACAGACCTCTATAAAAGTAACGATCAGCAAAATCTGCCAACAATTGTAGTTACAGAAGAAATGCCGGATGTTTTAGTATCAGAGGTAACAGATGCCATACGATCAATGAAAAATGGGAAATCCACAGGAAAAGATGGCATTTCTGCTGAAATGTTAAAAGCTGGGTGTAAAACGCTTCACAAAATATTGGCAAATCTCTTCTCAAAATGTCTTAAGGAACAAAAAATTCCTAATGCATGGAAAAATGGCGATGTTATTCTTTTGCATAAGAAAGGAGCTCAAGATGATCTTAAAAACTATCGACCAATTAGCCTTCTTCCTGTTATGTACAAAGTTTTAGCAAAATCATTACAAAAAGAATTTGTAGAACATTAAACGATGCCCAACCTGTAGAACATTAAACGATGCGCAACCTGTAGAACAAGCAGGGTTTAAAATTGTCTTTAGTACGATTGACCACATTCAGGTTCTTCAGAGAATAATAGAAAGACACAATGAATACACTTTACCACTATGCATTGCCTTCATCGACTACGAAAAAGCTTTTGACTCAATTTTCAAACCATATATTTTAAATGCACTAGGTAACCAAGGTGTGAACCCAGCTTATGTTAGCTTACTCCAGTCCATATATTATAAAGCAAAAGCGACCATATCTATAAACAGACACAAAGTTGAAATTAAC
>QLNU02015360.1:119414929-119442161 GCA_006491805.2 Dysdera silvatica | reverse complement strand
TTAATACTCTCATGGAAAAAGCAATCCTTAAAAAATATACCACGTAAACTTATTCATAATGATAAAATTATAACTTCACTACCTGATGTGGTAAATACTTTTAACGAATTTTACATTGACCAGGCATCAAAGCTTACATTAAATTTATCAAAAAATAACTTTAAAAATATTTTAAAAATCATGTAACTACTTCCCTTTTTTGTTAGGCTATAACTGATGAAGAACTCAGAAATTTACTTATTACTCTTAATGTTAACAAAGGACCTGGTCGTGATTTAATCTCTCCTTTGTTAATTCGATATGTAGCCGATACCATATTGCTACCTTTAAAATACATTTTAAATTTGATTTTTCAACTGGAATAATCCCACATTCATTTAAATTGTCAAAGGTTATGGTAATTCATAAAGCTAGTGTTAAAACGGATATAGGTAATTATCGTCCAATATCTATCTTGCCCACGTTTTCTAAAATTTATGAACAACGTCTTGTGAAAAGACTAAATGATTATCTGGATAAAAATAAAATATTACATGGTAATCGATTTGGCTTCCGTGAGGATCGTTCTATTAAACAGGCCTTACTTCATGTGATTGGAAAACTTTAAATACAATTAGATGCAGGATATCCGGCTCTTGGTCTTTTTTTTTTTTTGACTTGTCTCGCGCTTTTGACACCGTTAAACATGACATACTTCTCAGTAAATTAGAATGGTTGGGCCTTCATGGCACTGTCAAATTTCTTATACAAAATTATCTTAACAATCACAGACAATATGCTGAAATTTCTGGCGTTAAATCTTCTTTAAAAACAATCATGTGTTGCGTCCCCCAAGGCTCCTTACTTGGTCCGATACTTTTTCTAATATATATTAATGATTTATTTTTCAATATTGCTAATTGTACTATCGCAGCCTACACCGATGATACCAATTTATTTTTTTTTTCTGATGACCTACCAGAACTGGCTATCAAAGGTAAATGTTTTGAAAAATTGCTCTGAATGGTTACAGAATAATTTTCTAATACTAAATATTAATACAACAAACCATCTATTTTCATAGAAAAAGGTTAATTTAACTTATCCGTCTATAACTTTGAATAATAGTTCTATAATACACATTACACATACCAAATTTTTAGGTGTAATTTTTTAAGATAACCTAAAATGGGCTAAACGTATTGATTATATATGTAAAAAAATTAGCAGAAATATTAGAATTATTAAAAAGGCATATTTTCTACATAATAATATACTTAATAAATTATATTACATATTAATATATTCACATTTACAATATTATTTACTAGTTTGGGGTTCTACTACAAAAGGTACTATCAAGGAGCATAGTAACTCCACAAAATAGATATATCAGGCTCTTTCACAACGGACAGGAAATAGATAAATTCATATCTTTTAGAAATTTATATAACTAAGTCTGTTCATGTTTAATTTAACCCATAATAATATTGGTTCCGATTTGGTGACTTTAAAAACAACTACACATAATTACTTAACTAGAACTAGGAATTTATTTGTGATGCCAAAAGCAAAGACTAACTTAATGCATGCTAACTTAAGTTATATTGGAATTAAACTTTGGAATTCTATGCCGATGCATCTAAAAGGACAAATATCTTTTTACGGTTTCAGAGAAGTAATCAAGCAGTATTTTCTTGATCAGGAATGAGTACTATTGCATCGTTTATTTTCTTTTAACTATTGTACTTTATAAATAAATTGATCTTAATTATTACATTTTATAAATGGTGTAAATTTTAATTATTGTATTTTATAAATAGATTGATCTTAATTTGTCATATTTTATATATGGTGTAAATTTTTAATTTATTGTATTTCATAGCTTGATCTTAATTTATTATGTTTTATAAATAGTGTAAAATTTTAATTAGTGTATTTTATGAATGGTTCGATTTCATAACGCTGATTTCGTATATTCTTGACTTTGACATGTTCTGATTTAATACATACCTGAAGTTTGCTTAATTTTACTTTTGGGGAATTTTTCAATGACCAAGTTAGCATCGTTTTTCCTCACTGCATTGCTTGTGCTGCAGTATGATTCTTTTTTTGTGTATATGTTTTAACCAGCGAAATAAATTTTGATTGGTTAAAATTTCAGGTGTAACAATGATTTACCATGCTTAACAACGTATGGCTAAGGGACCTTGAAAAATTGAAAACAGCTGGTTTTTTTTTTTGCAATGCCCTAGTAATTCACAGACGTTCTGAACACTGTTTTCTCGAGTATTTTGCATAGATGTATCTTTTACATATCCTACAATTGACCGCAGATTTTACGTTCCCGGCGGGTGATCTGAGAAGACACTTGAGGCTTAGCGCGACCACTGAACAACGATACGTTTACATACAACCAAGCCTTCTAGGAATCAAATCCATGCCAGCGGCAAGACCATGGATATGGCTACTGTGTGGTGTTAGCTATCTTCTCCATACCTCACGGTAAGCAGCAGACGCAGAAATGTTCAACAGATACAAGATATAAGCACACAAAGAAAAATATATCGGGAATGAAATGCTGAGCTGCAAATTGTGTTTGAAGAAAATGAAAAATATAAAAGTGGAATTATATACGTGAGTGTATGCATAAATATAAAGACATGCTCACAACATGTACATTTGCCACAGGTAAGCGCACATGAAAAGTAAAGACGAATCAAAGAAAACGTAAAAATTAGATTAAAAATTAATGACGGCTTCTATGTTTGTCATTTGTTAAGAAACGCTAAAAGAATACATTAAAATACTTAAAGTGGAAAAATGACTCAGAACGGTGTTCTAAAAAATAATGACACCGAGTTAAACTTCGGATTAAGCACGGCAAAAGCAAAATTAGATTTTCCGTTTAAAACCTTAAAGTAAGTTTGTAGAATTGATAGAATTCGAACAGGAGAAAAATTATTTGCCACTTGAAATACTAATTAAGCAATTTACTGTAAAAAAAAAAAGAAAAAAGAAAAGTGTTTTTTTATAAAAAAAAAATCGGGGCTTTTTCCAAATGGTGCAAGGGCTTTCTTGGGAGGGATCAATCGAGAGAGAAAAAGGGTTTAGTTAAAGAAAACGGGTTTAGTTAAGGAAAAAAAACCCGACGCTTCTGCAACTTTTATTCTCAAACTAATTTTACGATAGATGCTTGAAATATACTCTATAACAAACAAATCGACGCACCAAGAAGGAGTTGTCCGATTGCGATAAAAATTGGTGGATGTGAAGAACATACATAGAAAAAGAAACGATTAAAATTTCAGAATAATTGAATGATTTATTGCAGAGTTTGACCGTTACAAAGGGAGGAAGTCAATAAGGCGTTGGTCCACCTCTGGCCTGGATGCAAGCTGTCACCCGGCGTGGCATAGACTGATAAAGATTCCGGATGGTGTCCTGTGGAATTTCTTGCCAAATTGTCTCCAACTGTCGGGCTAAATCGTCAACATTCCGGGATGGTTGCAATCGCCTTCCCATAGCGTCCCAAATGTGCTCTATGGGAGAGAGATCAGGAGACCTAGCTTGCCAAGGAAGTGTTGGGCAAGCTTGAAGACAATTCATAGCAACACGTGCCGTGTGCGGCCGGGCATTGTCTTGTTGAAACGTAAGTCCAGGGTGTCGCAAAAGGAACGGTAACACAACCGGTCGTAGAATGTCGTCTACGTACCGCTGTGCTGTAAGTGTGCCAGAAATGACCACCAAAGGGGTCCGGCTATCAAAGGAGATGGCACCCCAGGCCATAACGCCCTGTAATCATTTGCATGTTCAGTCAAAATGTCTTTGCATACGAAATTTCATTACAATCGGACAACTCCTTCTTGGTGCGTCGATTTTTTTTTTTATTTTATTTTATTTATAGAGAGTATGTTTAAATTTCTTGCAAAGAAAAAATTAGAAACCCATTTTAGGAACAGGAGACCATTTTTGGAGGTCAAGCTATGTAATTTGCTGAAAATAAAGCGCCTCAAATTTACTACAGTTGCCGAATTTGATAGCGCCAATCATTTTTTTTTTTAAATAAAAACATATCCCATATTATTTTTATAGTTCTTTTTAGTCACGTCATCTGAAAATACTTGATGTGAATGAATAATCTATTTTATATAATTCTCACGAAAACATCTCTTAAATTAAAATGCGCGTAGGTAAAACGGGGAGGATTTGCTTATCCATAAAACATTTTTTTCTAAAAATTATATCGTACATGACGTAAGACCTAACTTCCTGATTATAAAACACTAAATAGATATCGCCAAACTTTTCTTAAATGCGTTCCATCTTCATAGAAATGACGTGGCCCACATTCCTGATTTCATTAGCAGCCACAGAGGGAAAATTACTAAAAAAACCAAATAATATGAGCAGAAGAGTGGGTCTATTTTAATAATAATACATTATTTAACCTGTGATATATGTAGCATGGACACCTATTGTAAACAGTAGTCGAAGTGTCTGCAATGAATTACGAAATAGCTTCAAAATCGAAGGGTAGTTTGTCTATGTTTTAACAATGTAAAGATAACAAAGGCGATACTGCGCCGAGATTTACAGTTTTCTGGGGAATCCGAACCTCTATTATCAAGGGAAGCAAACCTCAGACTACGGTGGGGCAGCACGCGTTCTACAATACACCACTGGGAGTCGAACCTGGGTTAATAACACAATAGGTGCAAGAGTTACTACTGCACCACCTCAGGGCCTTGGAAGAATGTAGAAAGTACAACTTGTCGCGAGATTCCCTCCCACAGGTGAGGACGTACAATATTAAGAAGTTGCTTTATTAAAGAAACGTATTTTCCTAATATAGTTAAACCTCGTTAAGACGAACACCAAGGGGAACAGAAAATCTGTTCGTATTAAGAGTAATTCGCCTTTTCCAGAAAGGATAGTATGCTATACAATCTGACGGGACTTCAGAAAACGGTTCGTATCAAAAATAATTCGTCTTAAGCGTGTTCGTCTGTATTAAGAAAATGCCGATTCAATTTCTTGTATTGCATTTTCGCTTTAATTAAAAATTCAAAGCGGTAGTTCTCGGGAAGTTCACAGCAAGGGAAGAAAGATTACACACAAAAGAGAGCCCCATTCTAGCAGACATTGGAGAGTACGGATGGGAAGAAGGCTAAAAATATTCTACATGCGCTTCATAACCAGTCCCTTGTAGATCTCTGAATTGCTTTCACTTGTCACTCAGTGCAGGCTTTTGCACAATCACGTAGTATTTGACAAATTTTATTTTCACGAAGCGCATGAGTTCCAATTAAATCTATCGAGACATCCTAAATTCCTCTGATGGAGTTCCGATCATTTTCAAAACTAACACGCGCCACTGGCCAAAAGCTCCATTTCAAATCTAAATCAATAGAAATCCAATTTCAGACTGTGGAGGAAATTCTTATCGTTTTCTCAACTGCAAACAGCAATCGCTGGAGTTTTACGGCTAGCTGTCATTATCCGGCAACGTCCTAAAATACCTCCATTAATGAGTATTAAGATAAAGCTGTTAATTAGCGAATAATTAGGATTTATCAAGAACGGGTGTCATTAATAAAAACAACAGTACTTGCTTCGCAGTCGCGTTAATTAGCATTAAATTATTCAGCAGAGTATACTTCCGGAGGTTCAGTTATGTCTTGTCTCTATTTAATCATTTTTCTCCACTTAACACTTTCTACCGAATTTTTTTTTTTTTTTTTCAGAATATGCTTTTAAAATTTCTTAGCATCTACTATTTAATTTTTAGCATCTTTGCTCAACTTTAGCGTTTTCGCTGGTGTTTACACTCATTATAATGATGCATCCTTAGTAAAGACATTAGGTGTTACGCCATAAGAGTATAAACCTTAAAATTGAGAATGCAAAAATTTATTATAATTTATAAGGCACAGTAAGGTAACTTTAGCAATAAGACGGTTAGTACCAATTTAGTAGAACATTTATAGAAACAAGCTTTCTTGGTTCTTACTAAGCCTTTTTAAATAATTAGTAAAAAATACGATGATACTTTCATCACGCATCACGGAGTGTGACGTCTTATCCTACATAATGAACTCATTACTGCAACTGAGTCATTGTGACAAACATTTTATTTAACCCAGCCTTGAAGTTTGTTAAGTGACGATCCGTTAGTTGTAGTTCATGGCATAGGGACAGCGAGGGTCATTGTACGCCAAACAAGGATGGAACAACACATTCGATTTTAAAATGAGAAAATTAAAACTAAAATGTTAAAAATGTATTAAAAGCAATGTATAAAATGTCACAAAGGAAACAATATAATAATTTCAGATGAGATGGAAGAAGCCAATATTAGATAAAAAGTCAAAAATGAGTTCATAATTAAAAGTATCACCTAAAATATCAAGTAGGATAAAATTATTTTGGTTAAGGGACTTAATGAACGATGTTGGTTAAGTGACAATCCGTGAAATCAGATATTACATTTACAAATTAGAGTTTGAGGGAGGCTTTTACAGTATTAAACACAAAGCGGTAAATATGGATGGAAAGGGAGTTGCTTTATACAAAAAGTACTAATGGGTGAAAGGTATCTCCTATTAAAATAAACATCATCACTATTAAGATACGTGTATTATATTAATGACTGTTTGGCACTCGTGTTCCCGCAGTATCAAATTCAGGTACCAAGTACAAATATTAATCCGAAAATTTGATACATTATTTCTTTTGCAGATACTAGATGTTTATGAACAAAACATTTCAAATAAAATAATTTACAAAATAACACTTCTTTTCCGTAGCCATTCATGTTTACTCAGGAGAGGTTTGCATTAAATGATTGTGAATTTCGGAATACAGTTACTGAAATTTTCGGATTATATCTCCTTGTACTACACACGAACGTTATGTCCTTAACGCACATGTCGTTGTGTTAAAATATTAGCCACAAATCAATGTAACAAATCAACTTTACAATAGAAACGAAAGTACAAAATTTTATGCGGCTAATAATAAAGTCATTTCTATTTATTTAGTTGCGTTCTACGTTACGAAAGTAGACATTAGGGTACTTGGGACAAAACTTGCAATTTGGGATGACTTCCATGATAAGATACATTTGCAAACGTGGTGCCTGGAAAAATGTGGGTTAAAACTTTCCAGACCAAATCTTAATCGATTTCCAGTCACAAATTCACGTAAATAGCACTCACATTGCATTAAAATTGCATAATCAAAACAATTTTAAAGACCATAAAATCCACCAACATAAACCAAAGCCGTATGTAATACAATTACAGTGGATTTCGGGGAGAAAAAAGAAGGATCATTCTTTTCACTAAAAACTTACGTTAAATATTCACAACGTTGTTTTCATTCGGCCTCTGAGTTTGTTATATACGGGTTTAACTATATAATCGCAAAACTGAAGTTTCATTATTTAATTTAAAAAGTACGTATGACTATATGTAAAAAAAAAAATACATGGGAAAGGACAGCGTGATCAAAAACCCTTAAAGATAAGATAATTTAACTAAAAACACTGTTGCTGTTGTTTTTCCGAACTTTAGGTGCGTTTCACAAACATTCTTTCCTCAGAAATATGGGCTTAATAACAATTACAGTTTTATATAAATTAGTTTTTTTTTGTATGAAGTTGTAATTTTTGGAGGAAATTCAAAGTTTTTCAAGATTTTCGGTATGCAACATACTACAAAAAGTATAATTCTGGAAAATATTTTAATAGACTATTTAATTTATTATAACACTGAATTTCAAATTTCCCTGACTTTTCCAGGTTTCCTCATGATGCCAGACACCTTGTGCAAATTGCTATATTCTTATTAGGATTAAGACCTATGATCGACTGACATAAAAGACGCGCGTTTAACTACTTGCCTATTGTACATTTATAATTTAGCTTATTTAATAACAAAACAATACAGAGTTTCATCAGAAGATTCCATAACAAATACACAAGATATTACATTGGTATGTATAATGGAAGTGTTTCATCTTTAATTCAATTCCAAAAAACAAATGTTCGCTCTCAAAAAATATAGCAATTACAGTTGCAGAAAGAAATCACAAACCAATAAGCAACAGGAATGGCTTTTTTTCATGAGAACTGAGAAAATGATTTCAAACTTAAGTACAGTGATTACTTGTACTGGAAACGAAATTTTGGCAGGTTCTCAGAACCTTAGAACGGTAACAAATCGGGAAAAATAAATTTTAAGAGTCCGCCAGGAAAATTATAAATTATAGGGTTAAAAAATCCAAGAAAATAGGTACTTCCAGAAAAAAACTAAAAACTGAAAAGGTATGAAGGAGCCAGATAAATCATGGAAATGATCAGAACAGCTTCAGATTTCGGAGAAGAAATTGAAAAATTAAGTAAATGATCGTTTGAGTTTTACGGTGCCATGACAACAAGGGTCATATTATTGCGAGACCTACAGTTTTCAGAGGAAACCTGCCTAAGTAACCAACCCCGGACTATAGTTAACAGCTGATTGGTAAGTGTTCTTTGTTTTGGCACAATTGGGAGTCGAACCCGGCATAACTGCACCACAGCAGAGCTATTGCTTTAAAGTAATAGAAGAAAAAACATTGGAGGGATAGAAACCGCGCTTACTACCAAACTCCTTATCAAATGCTACGAGAAAAATTCTCGGACTTGATAAGAAATTATGATTTTATCACACGGGAAAAATGATAAGAAGTTTAAAAACTTGCAGTTTTTTATTAATCTTATCTTCTAATATTACGAATTCCAAGAATCTAAAGCCAATATTAATAAAAAAAAAGCTCTGAAAAAACAAACAAAAAGAGTAAATATTTTATGACAAATGAATACAACGAAAATTGGCCCACACTGAGGGGTCATGAAAGCTAAGTTAGTTGAAAAGACTTATAAAATGACAAAATATCTTATTTCCGATGCGCCATATCATTACTAGAAGACGAAGAATTGGAGACACTGTCGCAAAAAGGATACCATTTGTCACTACAACAAATCGATGTTAGTCACTTAATGCGTGTGAACTGGGATAATAAAAAAAGTAAGATGAAAAAATTCGGACCACTCACGTTTTGCAGAACTTTATTATTTCTAAAACAAACTCTCAAAAGTAAAAAATTTTACGATAACTTTCAAACTGAGAACAGAAAACTTGTTCCCAAGACGAATTTTTTAAAACCACAAAGTCGTGTTCAACGTTTTATATTTAAAAAAAAAAATCAGTAGTAAAAATAAACGAGAGTACACATTTTTTGTTCTACAAGAAGCTTGCTTTATACATTAAATGCATTAAAATGTGGAAAAGGATGCATTGAAAGGTATTTTTCATAGAAAAACAACATTTCCTAAAAAAATTGTTTTGTTTGATTCGAACTTCCTTCAGCATGTCGCGAAGTATAATGTGTCCTTGCGAGGTGGAACAAGACTGACGTGACCTGCGAATCATGAGAATTAAAGTGTTATGTTTTCCACAATTTCAAATAAAATGATACAATGCACCTGGGTAACACTTTGTGTCAATACTTCCATCTGATACTTTACCATACCGATACACCCAAGGAAATTAAAATACAGGAAAATGAAAGAGAAAGCGAAAGTAGAGTTAAAAGCATGACGTTACCAAAGAAAGGACTTTGCGAAGTCGCATATATTGATTAATATACGAACGAGACAGCGCGCGGTGGATGAAAAAAATGCTTTTAAATTAGGGTTCTGAGTGATCAAAAGAGATGAGGGAAAATGTCTTTAGGCATGAACGATGCATGCAAAAGCATTAACTTGAGCCGGAAGAAAGTCTTAAAGAAAGAGGCAATAGTTACATATAGTGGACTAACAATGCATTAGCAGACATCATATACCTAAAAATTATACAACTGTAGTTACATTACGGTAGACTCGTATTATAGCGATTCATTGCGGTTTATAGCGACCGATTGAGAAGACTCCGGCAGTTCTGTAATTGTGGAATTGGAAGAGGAATGTTCGATATAACGACGCTTTGATATACCGCCCCTGCCGTGAGGAATATAGCCCGTCAAAATGGCTATAACGCGAGTCTGTATATTCTTACACGGGTACTATGGGTTTTGAAGAGCCATGAAATTCTTATTCCACAACATAGCTACTATACTACTGCATATTCATTTGCATATGCACTTCAGGTATAACACGCAATATTAAAAAAAAAAATACATATATTTCCATTCAAATTTTGAAAAATCTTTACTCATATTGAATTAGCATTATTTTATGCAAATCCGCCTAACAATGCATTAGGCTATTTGCAGTTTGTCGCATTTAAACCAACTCTACCACACATGTGGTTCAATGGTTATAACTGTCGACTCCGAGCCAACTAGGCTGGGTTCAACACCCACTAAGCATGAATAACGTAAAAGGATAAATGTGTCATGGTTCAAAGGTTACGTAAATCAATCTGTGCTGCCCTAGATGACATAGTCTTGGGGCCATAAAATACACAAAAAATACGTTGCCACCATGGGCGTAACTACAAAATTTTTCCAGGGGTGGCCATGCCCCCTCCCCCATAAAAGCTTACCGGTTTTGTCATCGACATTTTCAAAAAAGTATTGATGATTCCTATTCCCAGAAAAACGTATAAATATTCGTGCATATCACTCGATCGGAATATCGACACATCTGCTACTTCTAAACATCCCTAATTTCAAAGAACCAATTTTTAGTTATTTTTTATTGAACTGTATGATGAAACACATAACCTTTCCCTTTTCGTAGTAGAGTTATGAATTATTCATTAACACATTGAGTGCCACGCGCGCTGCTTAGAAGTGCGCTGGTATTGTGGTATAGCAATGCGATTTTTTTTAAAAGAAATATTTAAATACATTAATGATACAATTCTATAATACATAAAAATTAAGTGAATGTTGAATAAATTTTAGGTAATTACTTAAAACGATGTAAATTTTTTAGTTTTGATATCATATTTTACACTGTCAGTCACCGGTATAAGGTTTGTCACTGTTCAAAATGCTAAAGAAAAAATGAAAGGAAAGTAAAGAAAAAATGAAGTAAAAAAAGTAAATTGGAAATAAAAACAGGAAGAGTAAGGAAAGAAGGAAAATAAATTAAAGCTAGGGAAGGAAAAGCTTACGAAAATTAAGTAGAAAGAAATAGAAAAAGGGTAAGAATAAATGAACTCACCAACAGCGTAAGAAAAATATTGTGACGTTTCGAGTACTACTGTTTCCTTTATCAAGCGAAATCGACTTCCATTGGCGATCTGAAATGACGCTTCCACAGACCTCGGGGGGGCTAAAACCCCATTATCCCCGCCCCGTGGCTGCGCGCCTGGCCATCATATAAAATGCAACACAGAACCGATTATACTAAAAACTAGTAAATAATTTCCCAATTCTGCTTTAACTACGTTAGTTTTTGTTTTACGGTGCAAGGCGAGCTGAGGTCATGCTAATGTGAGGACCTGAAAAATTTTTCCAAGGAAGCCATTCCCTAGGTAACCGAACCCCGGACTACACTGAAAAAAAAAGGCACCATAATGTCAGTGGAGTCGAACCGAGTTAACTGCACGATAGACGATGGCGTCATCTCTACAGCATCCGTATAACTCTGTTTTGAATAAAATAGTGTGAGATCAACAACGCCATGGTTTATTCCTTTACATATATGTTAACGGTTTTTTTTAATAAAAATAACGAAACAAGAACTTCCTTCTAGAAAACGATGAATAGTCCCTGCACTGTCAATCGCACCATACAAAACTCAAAAAGGCAGTATTACGTTCTATAGAGGAAATGCGCAAATAGGAACTACAGAAATGATAACTTCTGGTAATAAAGGTGCAAGGTTATGTACTAAAAAACAATTCTTTCCCCATGAAGACGCGCAAATGAGTATCTATAAGAAGCGTGTCCGAAACTTTCATTTCTAATGTCAGTTTTTTTCTCAGATGCTGATAAATACAATTTTACTGAAATTCATGGGCTTTGTATATACCCACACAGTTTCCTGTTAAAATACATCACGTGAAAGCCAACGATTATGAAATGCAGCTTCTGAATAGAATATATTGTCGATAGACGTTTTCATATGTAGTAGAGAATTTTCATACAGAAATATTAAGAACGTATTTCTAAATGTATCTCTTTTTTTTATTATTCTTGTAACGCATATGGGTCATCGCGTTTGAATAACAAACTATAAAATGTGCTTCCATTTCACAATGGTTTATTTATTCTCTGTAGTAAGTATTCGCCTGAACTGCGTTCTCTTCCGCCACATGCATTTTACGCTGGCTATTCCATCTTAGTTAAGAGATTTAAGAGGTGAGGATATACGAAAGGTGAATGCAAATGTCGTAAGTGGCGAACTTTTGAGAAAATCGAGAAAGTAAATATATGTTCTCTAGAGCGATTTAGGCCCTCCAGTCAAATTAAAGCTAGGGAAATATCCTAAAGTTACCCTCTTTGATACATTTGCATAAATAGTCATGGACGATAACGGAGTTGCCCAATAGTGATAGGGAAATTAAGTTTTGACACTCACGTTTGCCAAAGTGATTGGAACATTGAAAGTACAGACGTCATTCCTTTTTGGTCGCTAAAGTTTAATTATAGGGTGGTGCAACGGGAAGAAAAGTGAAGTAGTGGAAATACCACAGCAGAGTAATTTTGCGATTCACATAAAGCTGTTGTGATGGACATTAGAAGTAGGATTCAGATGGGATGGATGAAATGACGGGATACGTCGCGAATCCTATCAGACAAGAAGAATACGAAAGAGATTTAAAAGCAGAATATGCAAGCAAGTTGTCAGACACTGTATGATGCATAGGTGTGAGTGGGCATTAAAAGTAAAGGAAAGATGCTTCATGCGACAGAAGTGTGCATGGGAATGGCCCTGATGGGATCTTTGATTTTCAACTAATACTTTATTAAATATGGGTACTTGAAGGTTCGACTGAGATATGAATTTATCTTTATTCTACGGAAGGTAAATCTAAGTAGAAGGAAAATATTTTATGGCGCAAGGATAGCTAAGATCATGCTGCGTCAAGACCTACAGTTTTCAGAGAGAAGAATCTGAACTTCAAGTCTACGGAAGCAAACACCAGGTTGCGAAACTATTAACGCTACAAGCGCCAGATACCTATTGGCATCTGAAATCACACCTGAGTAATTTGTATAGTAGCCAAACGCATTACCAGCACGTCACCGAAAGACTGGAAAAATATCTATAGCTTAACGCTTAAAGGTGTGTTAATACAAGCATGTAGTTATACATTCCCAATTCCATGGGGATAACTTTGAAGTATGAAAAAGGGTGATCGAAGAAACAAGCCACACATAAATTACAGTAGGTTTCGTTGCCATTTTTGTAATTTGGTTTTTGAATATTGCATTTCCTCTCTTCCTCATTAGTGGTAAAAAAAAATTCCACAAGGATATTTGTCTTACAGCTAAATAACAAGAGAGAACAGTCGCAAGTCCAGTTCCATATGAATCAATTTTCATAACAGAAAAACCTCGTCGGAAATTAGAAAGCACTAAAATGTACACAAAGGAAATTTGCTGAAACATTTTCTCGTTGGTATCTGGAAACAGACTGCAAATGCTTTTGTCTGTGTGTGTGGTGTATGTTTAGATATCAGAGGTAGCATCGCGGATGTAATTTCCAGTAGCTAAGATGAAAATACCCATGTTTTAAAAAACAGCTTTCTAAAGGCACGGAAAAAGAAAATTTTGAAAAGATTGGATCTGCAGAAAGTCTCGCGGGACGACGCGAAAGCCCATGGTAAAAAGATATCGGAAGGACTGGGGCATTCGTTTTGGGAAAAGCTAAGATGTTGAAGCTAGCTTTTCGAAAAAAAAAAAAATAGGAAAGAAGCTTTTGATGCCACATTTCAGTAACTGTTAGAAAACTTAGCGCAAGATTTCGTCATGGAAAAAAGACCTAGAGTTATATATTGGAAAGAATTTTAGAAAATGAACTATTCAAACACAGTGAAACCCCTGTTTAATGGTATTTTTCTCCGGTCCAGACAGATACAGAGTGCATCGACAGATAAAAGTGTATCAACAGATGTAAGTGTATCAGGTTAACCTTGTTTATAGCGATATCTTTTCCTGGTCCCTTGAGTACCGTTACTGACAGGTTTCACCATATAACTACAAACATTTTGTGTACGCTTGGTGAGTACATGGGAAATAGACAGACAATATTCTAATTACAAGGACAATTCCTGAAGAGGCATATTTTGTACATTTGTGCAAATACGCTAAAACAGAAGAAAAGGGCGAATCACCAAACTGATGAATTTTAAATGAATACGAATATAATACTGAGACTGAAAAAAATATATATTCATACAAATCTTCTTACCCAAAGACTTGGAAACCATGGTCCCATATAGTCAGTAACCGTGACTTCGTATGGACCGCGTCCTTTTGAATATGGATCTCAAAGATAATAAGATATACGGTGCTTAATTTGCTTCTGCCATTTACTCGCATTTAACGCTATTCCTCAGCAGGAGAATTAAACGCTTTATATTTAAATAGACGAATATTTAAAAATTGTATCATTCCATCATTAAATAAATACCGACATTTTCTAGTTCTTAACGTAACACATGTAAACAAAAATGTCAGTTCTCAATTTCTTAAAAATACAAGTTTAATCTATAATTCATTTTAACGGACAATTACATCCAAAGGACGATGCCAGATGTCTATGGGATTTTGCCTACGGCGTTCCACAACAAATCAGACGCCATTCGACGCGTCTCACTGAGTAGATAAAAAATGTCAATAGACACAAAGCTGTCAGATCATGCGGTCACGAGTTAGAGGTCATAGAAGGTCACCCTATGAGGAGGATCTCCAGTTAGGTAGAGGCCGGCTATCGCCAAGTTGGCCCTCTTCCTTATTGGCCTCTAACTCATGACTGCATGATCTGACAGCTTTGCGCCCATTGACATTTTTATCTACTCAGTGAGACGCGTCGAATGGCATCTGATTTGTTGTGGAACGCCCATAGGCAAAATCCTAACAACACTGGAGATCCTCCTCACAGGATGACCTATGTCCTCTAATTCGTGACTGCATGATCTGACAGCTTTGCGCCCATTGACATATTTTATTTACTCTGTGGGACGTGTCGAATGGCATTTGATTTGTTGTGGAACGCCCATGGGCCATTTTTGGCATCCTCCTTTACATGTCGTTTCTGTGATGTTTTTAGCTTCGAATAATATAAAAAAAAAAAACTATAGATGTGCTCATAGAATTGCATTATTTAAAATTACTGTACTATTTTATTGTTCACGCTACCCATAGCAGAGGCTTGCCGTACCCCTCTAGCACCGTGGGATGCAGTTTGACAAGCAACGAAACTCGAAATTCACAGAAATTTAACGAGCATTTAAAAAAAAAAAAAAATTCACTTCAAAGTTTTTTTTTTTTTTAGACAGGCCTGTATTTCATTGCAGAGTAGGTATCTTCGTGCAACCACAAAAGTAGCATTTAATACGGAAGTAAGAGAAAACTGTTCTACTTTCCCATATTATCAAACATTGTCATGATTTCTCAGTTGGAAGAACACAGTACCATGTTTTAAAAAAGAATGAGAATTTCAGAACCACTGCTCGAGTCGTGTACCGAAAGTGATCTAATTAAAGCGTTTTCGTTGAACTTTTACATTTTAATCGATAGTTCAGATTACCACTGTAGCAACACACACTGTCTCTGCTTCTACATCGTGAAGGAATACATGACACAGTAAGTTGCGCCAGAATCTAATGAAAAGAGGAAAATCGATTGTTTTCTTCGAGGCGAAGAGCAGAAGAGGTTCTTGCAAAAATAATTAATGAGCATTACCTAACCCTGTCTAAATAATTAATCGCCATTTTCTAATGAGGACAGCTGATTAGCAGGATCGCCGATTGGTACCCTAAAGGAAAAGTTAAGCACGCACGTCTGGGACATACGCCTTCAGTCAACGCCTTTTAAGCCAAACCCAACGAAGATGCTATCTCGTTTAAGCATCTGGATGCACACGACCGCTGTTTGTGGACATCTAAATGACTACTTCACTGCTGGTTGCAGTCCTAAGCGCATCACGGATGCTGTCTTCTTACAACGAGACAGCTGCATCAGACGATAAAATGAAAGCACGCCGTAATATTACGATTCGCTGTCGTGTGAGGTATTTTGTAGTTCTATTTTCCGTAATTTGTATATTTAGAACAATTTTACATTAACAAACGTCGTACTGGAAGAACTAGTCCTAACATTCAACTCTTAAATCTGAGTCTTCAAAATAGATGAAAACAATGGGATATCTAAAAAGTCTATCCAACAAATTTTGAACGATCAAGATCCGATTGCTGTCCCTTTATGATGTTTTATATTCGAGAAGACCAAAAGCACACTAATGGCACCAAATTTCTACTTGTAAATGCTCATACATAAAAAGAAAACGTACTATTTGGGCAGCTCGGCTGAACTCTGTTTACATTTGAACTAAAGTGTATCAATCGTATTTCCCAGAGTATGGGAGTAATCATTCCACACTCTATAATTCCTTCATAATTTATATACTTCACGACTAAATATAACATTAAATTTAAGATATACTTTAGAGCAGCAGATAGCCTTAAGCGTATTGGGCACAACTAAAATCAAGAATGGATTGTTTACGGCGCAAGAAAGCGAAAGTCACGTTGCACGGAGACCTACGAATTCGTTACAACTACGTCATCGCGGGGTAGTGGACCTACGTTTTTCTTATGAATTTATGTTTAAGTTACTGCCTCTTCCGATTGATGTCTGTCTCTGCTTAACGGCGTTTTCCTTCCGTCCTTAGAGTCGTTAATAGGGGAAATTGGTTGGTTGTATTTTTATGACGCAATGACAACATGAGTCATTCTGACCAAACGTGGGGAGACCGTACGTATGGTTTTAAAATTAAAATCATAATGGTAATAATGGGTGAAATTACTGTACATAGAAAATTTATTTCGTTTTAGTCAAAGAAAAAGGCATTAATTTCGTGTCCGATTTGTTTTGTTTTCGTTTGAGTTTTATGGCGCAAGGACAACAAGAGTCATTCGCGTCCGAAGTTTTCGTTCTTGCTGAGAGGCTTTTAGATAGAAAGCACAGGTAGAAACAACGTTGTTGACTCAAAACAAAACTAGAAACAAGACGTTAAAAGACAAATTTGAATGAACGTTTCGATTTTATGGAAATTATACACACGTTTCATAAATAATTCGTTTTTGAATTTTACGGCGCAAGGATATCAAAGTTCATGCGGCGCCGGGGTCTACAATTTTCCGAGGAATCGAAACCTCTTATGGCCTAGGAAACCAACCCCCTGGACTACGGTTATTCGGTAACTTTTTTTTTTCCACCGTTGGGAGTTGAACCAGGGATAACGGCGTGATAAGTGAACGCGTTACGTCCACAGTATGTTTTATAAATAATAATAATAATGAAGGAACATCAATGTAACCTCCAGTAAGCCAATAAGACGGATTACTATCGACGCCGTTATCTGTAACTTTCGTCGATCACACAGACTGCAGCAATAAGAACTTTTCGTATAAACTCTTCTACTACCCTCAGCCAGATTATTTTTTTTTATTCAAGATGTCTATTATTTTGTATGTTGTTCAACAGTTTAATAAATTTGTAAAATAGTATAAGAAGCATTATATAGGCGAAATTTTACAGAAATGCGGAAATATTTTTAATAATTCGCCAGGTTCACAATATTTTTACGTTCATTTTATTATTCTCATCCACTTACCCAGTATGTTCACATGGCAAAAGAGGACAAGAAACGAGTGCTTCTAGACTTTAAAGCTATAAAATGTGGAATGTAAGCACTTCCAACTTCCCTGAGGGAAATTGCAGCACTCCAACAACGTTCCGCAAGCCGAAAATCAAAGTAGACAAAACTGCACTCTCACATAAGTGTCAACGTTAAATTTGTTCTACGGCAGTCATCCTCCGGTGAAGATACTCGAGCTTTCTAATACGCTTCTGCTTGGATCATTTCAAATAGAACATACCAAGTGGCACACATCGTATGTGTCACTTCAAATAGCACATGTCAAGTGACACATAACGCGAGAATGAAGTTTCTATTTTGCATATTGGCATCCAAAGAGTTGAAATAATTCAGCACGGACTTCCATAAGTTAAACTAAATCTTTCGAAGGAAGGTGCAACTAAAAATCTTTCGAAGCTGTAAGATTTCTGAGGTTCATATTTACGTCAGTAAGCGGAAGAAATCATTGTTCGGTGTTGTCAACTCTGACATAGTAAAAAATGACGTTGACATCCGGGACAAAGTCAAATATTTTCTTCTTTTATGAATAAGTGAACGGAATGCACATGCATAAAGTTGCGAAGGCCGTTCACACTGAGAATTCACGAGATTTATTGGGCTATTGGCAAAATTCGATAAATGCACCAAACTCACTCAATTGCAAACCAAAGGTTCATCTTTTATCCCCCCAACAATGCCGACATAAAAGTGTAACTTGCAGTTGACAACAAGCCGGAAATGTAACATGCGAGGCCCAGAAACTGACGTATTGCAGAAATTCTTCACACAAAACCCTAACAACTATTTTACTTTGTATTTCATTACGCATGATTAGCCATCTATACTACTGCTTTTGAACTGCGATGCAATGTTATACATTGGTTCAGCGAGTTTTGCTGAACATAAACGCCGTTATTTAAAAAAAAAATGGTGCATACATAATCTTTGCTGGCGAAAACAGCACATATATTTGCTACTTGAAATCATTTTAAACTAAGATTCATTTTTTTGCAAGTCAAATTAAAGACAAACTAAGCAGCAATGCAATGGAGCTTGTTGAGATCCTTTATCAGAAAATGAATTTTATTGATTACATGCAAATCTTTTGCTAGTCACTTGTCTGAGTAAACGTAGCCAATGGGAGTGGGAGGGAACCCCAATCTCTGTCAGTCAATTAAATACAGAATACAAGTTTGTACTTAAGTAAAGGTCAATCATATCCGCTTTCGTGTTATAAATACCGCTTTTTGAAAATAAATTGAGTCTGGAATTTGAGTTTTGCGGGACAAGGGTGATGTTGTACCAGGATACTGCAGCATGAACTTTGTGGCGCAAGGGTCATGCTGCACCAGGATACTAAAGTCTGCCGAGGACTTCCAATTTCTTTAAGGCCTTGGAAACCAAACCCCGGACTACGGTGAGTAGCTAGCCGGTAAGATTTTTGTTTGTTTTTTGGTTTTTTTTAGCACAGTTGGGAGTAGAATTCGGCTTAACCCCGAGCTAGGACAACACGTTACCTCAGCAGGGGCTCCAGAATCTGGATTTAAATAACTGATCGTCCCTGTATATGAAGGTTACAATGCCTTCTTTATAACAGGTTAGTCATTTGCTTTAACTTCGTCATAGTTTAAAGTAATTAAAAGTAAAAAACATAAGCAAAACACAAAAAATCCTAGAAATCTTTAAATTTATTTTTGTTTTCAATCCATAAAAATTACTTTCAAAATATATAGATGTCAGAATGGAATTTTAGCAACTCGAATGCAAATTCTAGGACACGTGAGCAACGAATTTAATTTTAATAAATAATTTAAAATTTAATAAGTTAAAAGAATATAGCGGACATTCTGCCCATTTGACTTATTTTATAAATACAAACACTAAATTATTAAAGAAGCTATGAAGATGGCAACGTGTATAAACACGTATATTGCGATTAAAGATCATTAATTCTAATCTTGTTACAATAGCTGAAAACAGAGCTTAAAAAATCTCATTGAATTTATAACTGAAAATTCTTTTAAGAGCCGTTAACTTCTAGATTATAAATACAATACAAATAACGTTCCTAGGGGGCAGATATAACTAAAGGGGTTTTCCGAGTGGAGGCAGGGAAACTCTTATAAACTTAAAACTTTTAGATAAAGGTGGAATGTTAAAGGTCAAAGCAAATTATCCTCTTCCCACTATTCATTTCTGGATATTTTAAGAAAATTTACACTAGATTCCATAAAAATCTCAGCAATACATTCTTGCTTCAAATACACCGTGAGCGTCACGAAAAAATGTTGTTACTAAACCGCATACGTCCCCCGGGTTGTAATAAATATGCATTTATTTGCATCGCGGACGAACATTTCACGCAAGAAAATTTTACGATCTGGATGGCAAAAATGAAAAGCCCCAAAATATTCAAACCCGATTTTTTACGCAGCCATTCATCATTTAGAAAATGCTTATAGCTTCCGGCCCTTCATAATACAGCCAAACGTCGTTCAGACATTTTTCATTTGCAGGTTTTAATGAGCCACAATCTTTCGGCACTTCCGCTGCAATAAAAAATGGCAAACGGCATTTCATTTATGTTTTTTATGTGATTATACACTTTTCCCCTCGCGATTGTTAAAGAAAAAAATCGAACGTTACCCGTTATCGCACTGAACGGAATTACAAGAAGTGGACTATTGCATTTAGCATTGTTTTTGGGTAGAAATACGTAAAGGCCTACCCCACCCTCTCTGATTTTATTTATTTATTTATTTTTATATACATACACACACACACAGTAGAGTCTCCATATAACGAACTTCCATATAACAAAGTTTTCTATTTAATGAAATTTTCGGCGGAACCTTGACTTTGAATGGCACTAACATGTAAATTTGTCTCCATATTACGAAAAACAATTTCTATATAACGAAGTTCTTTTTATAAAGAATTTGATTTTTTGTTTTTAATTTACCTTTAACAATTTTTCAGCGGGACTGTTAGCTAGAAGGGATAGTTGAGCATTTTAAGCAAAAAGATGGAGGTGAGGTAGCCTTCTGTATTGTGGACATATGGCCAGTTGTGATAAATAATTCTATTGTTCTAAACTGGGAACTTAAGTTAGAAGCAGCGGGGGTTTTACTAAAATGTGTTATAATTGTGCAGGCATGGCTAAGTCACGAAATTCGATTCTATTGGGTTGACCTCAATGAAGTGGGGGGGTCATGTGCGGAACATCTGGAATAAGTTGAAAATTGTGGTTTTGTTCCTATGTTACCAATGCAAAATTTCAAGGGAGTTTGTTTTTGAAAGTAAAGCAAACTGAAAATTCTGTAAAAGACCATTTCTATTCAGTCAGTAGGTAATGTGTGCCACGCACAACTTGCTTGAAATGTTGAAAAGAAAACATTTGAGTCCTTCTCATAAAGTGGAACTTATAAATGATGTTGATCAAGGAATGGAAAAGAAAGATGTGGCCATAAAGTACAATATAGCCGAAAGCTGTGTGTCAACTTTAAAAAATCGTTCTGTAATTACCATTCAACAGTAAAATGGTGTAAATGTGAACAGAAAAAGATTTAAACCATGTTTGTATACAGACATTGATGTCGCTGTTTTCAAATGGATAATAATAATTCGGGATAAAAATCTGCCACTCTCCGGTCCTGTGATCCAACAAAAAGCCCTGCATTTTGCTAAAGATTTGGGGCACTCGAAAACTTCGAGCAAGCATTGGGTGGCTAGATAAATCTAAAAAGAAACATGGAATCTCGTATAAAATCCTATCAGGAGAAAGCGCAGATGAATCAGAAGACATATGTGAAAATTGGAAAAAAGATGGTGTAAAACTTTGGAAAGATTATCAGGCAAAGGACATCTTTAACACAGATGAAACTGTCAAATTTTTTAAGTGTCTGCCGAATAAAACTTTAACATTCAAAGACAACAAGTGTTTCGGAGGGAAACATTGTAAGCAATGAATAACTGTGCTACTCTGTGCGAATATGAGTGGTGAATTAAAATTAAAACCGCTAGTTATTGGAAAAAGTAAAACCCCGAGATGCTTCAAATGTACAAAAACTTTATAGGTGGATTATGAATTCAATAAAAAGTCATGGATAACTTCTGCATTTTTTAATAAGTGGCTATTAAAATGGTATGTCCGATTGAGAAAACGACATAGTAACATGGCGTCGATTATAGACAACTGTCCTGCACATCCCAAAGAATGCAAATTGAAGAATATAAAACTCATTTTCCTTCCTCTCAATACAACTTCGAAACATCAGCCATTAGACCAAGGCATAATACAGAATCGAAAACGTATCCTGCAAAAAGTTTTCCTAGCCATAAAGGAGAACCAATGTATAATAGACAATTTTATTAATTTGAGAATTTCTATATCGGAGATGATGAAACGTTGGGAATGTGATGTGATTGCATCGCTATCCACAACTGCTTTGTGAAAGCCAGCTTAAAAGCTGACATCGAAGAAAATGAATCAGAATCTGACATGGGCTTGGAAAATTAGTAAATGAAAAATGGCAAAAGCTGAAAAACAATGGGGTGTTGAAGAACATACAGAGCTCTCTTATTTTTTGAACGTCGTGACCGCTGAATATCCTATGGAGCATGAAATCTTGTAAAGTGTTAAAAAATGTAATGAAGAATTTACAGTAAGAGATGATGAAGATAAAAAGACTATTGAAAAACCTTCACATGGTAAAGTGATTAAAAGCATTCGAAACGATCTGGTGGGGATTACAGTTTGAAGAAAATGTTACAGATGACGTGTTCCGATATTTACAAAAGTGTGAGAATTTCTATAAATAAAACGTTTTTAACAAGATACTTGTACAAAGCAAAATTAGTGATTATTTCTCTGTTTCAAATATGTTGTATGAGGATCATACAGATATAAAGTAATCCTCAGTCTTTACTTTTGTTATTAATATTTACGTACTTGTATACAAAAAATATTTAAATTCGTTGGAAGAAAAGAAGAGTCTACTAAAATTAGTTTTTACTGTCCAAATTTAACCTTTTTCATTTTATCGAAATTAAGTTTCAACATTTATGTTAATTTCTATTTAACGAATTTTCCTTATAACGAAGTTTTTCAGAGGAACGATGGCACTTCGTTAAATAGAGACTCGACTGCATATATATATTAGACACTAAAATTTTATTTAACATCAATATATCTAACGTTGACAAATTAATGTTCCTTCAATTTAGTAAAATATAAGAGCTGTCCTAAATGAAAAATCAATTAAAAATTGCTGCTACGCTAGCAAAAGTGGTTCTAGTACTAGCTAATAAAGATCAAAAGATCATTAAATTCCTTAGAAATACGTAAAAGGGACCAACTAGAGCAGTGGCCGCCACCCTTTCTGACCTCACGGACCACTAAATTCACAATTTTAAATCCTGTGGAATATTAAAATAAATTTTTTTTAATACAATAAATACAGGACTTCTCCTGGAAACCACATTGCAGCAAATGGTTTTTTCCACTAACTGCCGATACTTTCTAGGTATAAAAATTTACAATTAATTATTTTAATAGAAAGTTAGAAATTAGTACTTAAAAATTTAGGAACCTATCAAGTACATTTCATGAATCTAGTGCAATATAATCGCGACAATTGTCATTCAGAATATTAGAATTTCTTAAAATATTGTTTTTGTTTTATTATTAATAAAACATTAAAAATGCAAATAATGTCCAGATTTTTCTGCGGATCAAAATTCTCTTACAGACAACCGGTTGGTGACCGTTGAACTAGAACACAGGGCCTTCAGTTTCGATGAGTGCTGTATGAGAAAGTTAAGCATTAGAAGTATTTTGTGTTTGTGATTTCCGACGCAACGGCAGCTAAGATCATGCAACGTTGGGACCTGCAGAGTTCTGAGAAATACAAACCTCTGCTGCTTAGTGAAACAAACTCCGGACTACGGCGGATGAAAAAAAAAATGGCACGGGCTCTACATATTAAAATCTAACATTAGAATCGAACCTACGTTAACGGCACGACAGACGAACGCTTTACCCCTATGTCACCATCGAGTGCATTAGAAGTACGGTAAGTTGTGAGAGAATTTGAAATCTTCCACGAGGGCAGGAAAAACGACATTTTTTGGTTGAACTTGAAAAAGTCAGGGAAAACCTGAACTTCCGTTTTGAACAGCTAAACCTCCCACGAACATGAAGCCATTTCACTCTAACCGAAGCATAGGTGCCCATGTAGGGAGTCAAGGATCTCGAGGGTATGGGTGGTGAGTATGGGTGGACAGTGTATGGGTACATTAACATAGCTTTACCCAATAATGAGGACTTCAGTGAAGTATACAAGCCCCAAAGGTAATCAGCCCAAACGTATCCTAAAATGCTAAGTCGTCTGTAATGCCCTTATTCAGCAGTGGGGGTGTACTTCGTATTGTCTATGCTACATGAATCATCCCTTTATCAAGATTATTGAAGCTAAACCCTTGAGTTATCTTGACCGTACAATTGGTTTCCAGCATGCACACACATTGTAGCCTTATCTTCCATTGTCTTATTGTGAACGAAGTTATTCTATGTGGCTGACATAGCCCATGCCTTATGTGTGTGCTGATATCAGTGCCGTATAAGGGCTTTTATGAGCTCTAGGCTGAAAGAATGGAATAAGCACTTAAAGATGTAGCCCTCTCAATGTTCAGTCAATAAATCATGAGTTTCTTTGAAGTTCATGATCTGCAATATTCAGGTTTATAATGAATATTTCTCGGACATTTCTACTTAAAAAAAAAAGCCTTAATTTTAATAACACAAGCTCTCTCTGGGTCCCCAAAATTGCGGAACCCCCACGCCTGGGCTTATACGGAAATCCGGCAGTGGCTGATAATACTCATTCAAGTCACCTGTTGTCAAATGATCTTTGTACAAAGTTTTATGGACAGTCCCTTACTGAATGTTTTCGTTATTCGGTTACATTTTACCCACTGACTGAAAATATTGTCAATTTCCATATAATCTGGTACACACGTATAACAGTTGCACGAGGTAATCGCAAAAGTTCTGCAACCACAGTGATAGAACAGCCTTTTTCGCAACTTTCCCACGCGTGAGTTTTACCGATCTTTAGTTGTCTGCGTATATAATGTGTAATAAATTTAATAAGGAATAATACAATGTAAAGATATTTTATTTACCGTCAAGCGTCAGCTCTACTACAGTAGTTGTTGAAATATATCCGATTTGTGGTTAGTTGCCGGAGTGTGTAATTAGCCCTTTCACTGTATATATGAAATTGGTAAATAAAAATGTCATTCAAAATCAGATATTATCCCAAATACTATAATTATCAAGGTAATGTTTCAGATAATACTTAAGTTTAATTACAATATCGTAGATTAAGAATTAATATCATGAACAGGTATAAAAAAAATTTCCAACCTTACGTTTGCAGCTATTTTACATATAAAATTCAATGTTCATGAATTTATATTAATTTTTTTAACTGTTGCAGGTGTTACAAGATAAGAATTTTATTATTTATAAGGACTTTGCTATTTCACAATCTGACTAGCGTTTTCGAGTTGGAAAGAAGCCGAAAAAGTAATCACAAGTACAATTACGAAAAGAAAAATTTATGATTTAATACGGTTAAACTAATTTTTCCAGAGCTCCCAACATTCTCATGCGAAAACGTTAGAAAACTACACAGGCCGCGAAAACTCAATTACGCCTCGAAGTGGGGCAGCACCACAAAAGCTCTCAGAAACGAGGAGCATGGATTTCAACAAAAGGGGCAGCAAGTAGTTAAAAGGGGCTCTTCATGAATGACAAAAGGATCGAACGGACAGCTAGAGAATTTGTCAGACAGAAATAAAAATTCCATCTTTGGGCCATGATGGCACGTTTCGCAAACGATCAATCTGTAGATAGAGGTCTGAGGACCTTCGTTAGTGATGGCGCGTGCCCAACAGGACGAGTCAGTCGAGCATTCATTCGACTACCGCTCCCACTCATCTCGGGATTAAATGACAAACTGGAGGCATTTGAAATGCAATTACGGGACATATTGTGAATTTGCATTAGAAACGGTTTTCAATGTGTGAATGCAAAGGAAAACTTTGAAGGAAAAGATTAAAGCAGCAGATTATTTCGCAAAGGTGAATATTGCTTTTCTCGCCGACGCTTTAGTTTATTGTAGAAAGTTTGCAAAAAAAGTTCATAAGATATACACAAATGTTGCATTATTTTCTTCAACAAATAACATAAGATGGCTAGTTGACTTGTTATCTAAAACAACTTAGTCAAAACGAACTATTCGCTAATTTTTAGAACCGCAATCCGTTTTAACACAGCACAGAGTTAGGGAGTGGAATATTTAGGTTTAATGCACATAAAGAGGGGAATTTAATTTAATAATTTTTATTAATGTGCATTTGTGGCTGCTACATAATTTCAAAACTTTTCGCTACCTATCGCTTGGGACCCATTTTCTGGTCTAAACTAGATTCACAAATCATAGCACAATTAATTAAACTACAGATCGTAGTGTTTGTATACATATGACTGTATATAGACCATAGGCTAACTGACGGAGGGGCAATTTATGTGATGGAGGAAATATCTTCAATTACTACACTACTACAGAATACGATTATAATAACTTCATAATTCGGCACTGTCTCATATGTAATATATTCGCATGTATAGAATAAATTTATAAACAATGTCAAGTATATATACATTATTATATATATATAATAAAAATTAAAGACTATATAGAATTAAAGACTGTCTTCTGGAAGTTGAAAGTACATCAGATCGAGCAGCGAGGCTCGTTGTTCAACTAACCCAGCGATACCAACTTCAAATAGTACAGGTATATGCACCAACATCAAGCCATACCGACGAAGAGGTTGAAGAATTTTATGAAGAAATCAAACAGCTACATACCAAGGGGAAACAACATATCAAGCTCATCATGGGGGATTTCAATGCAAGAATTGGACAACAGGAACAAGGAGAGACATCGGTTGGTAAATACGGATATGGGGAAAGGAATGAACGTGGCGATCAACTCATCGAATTTGCAGAAGCTGAAAACCTTAGCATCATGAATTCATTTTTTAAGAAGAAACCGCAAAGAAAATGGACATGGAAACACCCAAATGGGGGAACTAGTGAAATTGACTATATCCTGGCAAACAAGAAATCAATTATTGAAGATTGCAGTGTACTGAACAGATTTAATACTGGAAGTGATCATCGAATGGTGAGATGTAAAGTGCACTTAAATACTAAATTAGAACGACAGAAGCTCATTAGGAAACAAGTAAGTAAGAGGGTGGATTTAATGAAATTAAAAGAAAATACTGAGGCATTCAAGTTGGAATTAAAAA
>QLNU02015360.1:119402478-119414829 GCA_006491805.2 Dysdera silvatica | reverse complement strand
AACCATCCCGGAATGTTGACGATTTAGCCCGACAGTTGGAGACAATTTGGCAAGAAATTCCGCAGGACACCATCCGGGATCTTTATCAGTCTATGCCACGCCGGGTGACAGCTTGCATCCAGGCCAGAGGTGGACCAACGCCTTATTGACTTCCTCCCTTTGTAACGGTCAAACTCTGCAATAAATCATTCAATTGTTCTGAAATTTTAATCGTTTATTTTTCTATGTATGTTCTTCATATCCACCAATTTTTATCGCAATCGGACAACTCCTTCTTGGTGCATCGAGTTTTTTGTTATAGAGGGTAGATAGAATTTCGTTTTCTCCGAGGGATGAAATGAAATCCTTCTAATGGAAGCAATGCGTATTTGACTAGGGATAAATTAAAACTTATTTAAAAACTATTGGGTCTTTCAGGAATACTATGTGATATCCGGCAAATTATGTTAATGATAATTTTGCCGTACAACATACAAATTTTTTCTTTGCATGAATCAACTGCGAAATATACAATTGGTTTAAAAGAATTCCATGTTGTCAACACGAACATTTTTAAAAACATTCGTGCGCATGGTGCAATCGTACGAAGTAAAATAAATTTATATTATACAAAAGAAAGTAACGCAAATGTTGGCAGGTATGCTTTCTACATTTAAAATACATAGGTTAAAGAAAATAGAGAGTGAGATATATTGAAATATTAATAATTGAAATTTAAAAAAATCTTCGTTACAAAGAATTCTTTTTCTAAATAATCATAAATAAATCATCACGATATCATGTGACCTGATACGCAATCTGCCAAAAATACCCAGATATTTTCTTACAGAAAGTAGTAGTTCCAAATCATTTGCATTTTACGCACATCCTGATCCTTCAGCGATCATAACAGCTTGAAAGTATTCACTCTTTCTTCACTTACCCTCTATAGAAAGGGAAGTAGAGCTTTTACAAAAAGGTCTCCATTTGCCTTATTTTTCCTGGTCTTGATTTCTCTTCCCATGTTTGTGACCGTATTTAGTCCACAGGTGGGTGGTTGTTTGTTTTTTTGTTTTGTTTTTTTTTTCTTAAGCCTATGATCAATGGTGTATGAAGGTAGTTTATGAAAAAAGAGGAATTTGGTTTATTATTGCCTTATATATTTTCAGTGTTTGATATATACAGCGCTGATTTTACGCCACTGTTAAAACAATTTAATGTAGTTTTGCTTGATAGATAGTAATTTCTGACACCCACACTTGGGCTCAAACTAGAGCTTTCAATGTATGAAAGAAAAAGAGACAACACCTTGCCCTAGAGTCCCTACGTTAGATCCGGAGTGCTGTAACCACTAGGCCACCAAAGCATAGGAATGATACTCGCTTTCTGTGTGTATGTAAGGTTTTTAAGTATTATTACCCTTCGCAGAGTTAAACCATTTGCCACATGGTCAACATATGAAACCTGGTTTTTAATTTTGTAATTTTTCGTGGGGAGTTTAATAGATAGTTTAGTTTTTCTTCGTTCCTGCAGGTTTTAAATATTTTTTAGTTGTGCAAGAGATACCTTTGGTTTCTCAGATTCTGTATCATTTCTTTCCCCATTCCTCTTTCATTGTGAAGACAATACTGCCAAGGTATTTGAATTATTCTACACTGAAATACCAGAAAAACTGGTACACCTACCTAATATCGTGTAGCGGCAAGAACCCATCAAACAGTTTTGCCAGACATCTCTTATATAGGCGCTGCTGATCGCATCGCTTTATGCTCTATGCTTATATTATCGCTTTATGCTCCTGCTTTATATGGTACATACACTTGCCTATTTTCGGATTTTCTGGCACTTCAACGTACATGTTTATTTTTATATGTAAGTTGATCTTAAGGTTTTCTCTACTGTTCACGTGGTTTAATTCCCTTTAGTTTATCCTTTGTTTTTCGTCGACACGTTTTCCCTTCGGAAATTTAGAACAATTGGTCTGAAGAACCGGTCTTACAATCTTTCCTGTATTCCATTTTATGCCTTTATTGGTTATCTTTAATCGCTCTTTTCATTCATGTCCAGTAGCATCACCAGGAAAACAATGGTGACAGTGAGAACCTGCTTTGTCCCTGTTGTCCTCTGAAGAGTCCTGATTTTCCCATTATGTGGAGCTCTGCAATCGATCATTCATATACATATATACACGTGTGTTATACCTTAAACCATATACATAAACATAAAATTCTGGTAAAAAAAGCTCCTAATGAGGTTTAGCAATTTTGCTAGTATTCTACACAACATTGAAGGCCTTCTATATTCCTCTTCTTTTGATAGAATCCAAGGCTTATAGAACGCTTTTGAATAGAATATATAAAATTGAGATTTCATGCTTCATTCAATTATAATACGTAAAACTAATCTGATCTCTGTATGAGTTAGCTTTTCTAAATCCTGTTTTTTCTTCCCTTAATTTGTTCGCACAATTTAATTCTGTTAAGAATAGTTATCGCTAAGACCTCATTCGGCATTGATAATATGATTCGTCCCCAATTATTAGACTTTGAAGGATCCCTTTTTTTAGTATTTTAATTATTGTTTTACCAATCCACTGGGACAGCCCCCCCACCTTTTCCAATATTTGTTTAATCAGTCCATGTAATGTTAACACCATTAAATCTAGGTTACGTTTAAGTAATCCCAGTGTGCGATGCCATTATTACCAGGTGCTTTACCATATTTAAGTTCTCTAACTACTTTCTCTCTAATTTCGCTATTGCTAAGTGGTGTTGCGTCTATTTGTATATAGAATATCACAAAATGTCTCCCCTCTGAATCCTCTTCAACGTCACAAATTCATCTATTTAGTAGTTCATTAAGATGTCCTTCGATCACATTGTTTGCTCTTCAGTAGCAATTTTTTTTATTTCTGGAAGTTTGAAAAAAAGCCATTTTCTGATAGTTTTCGTATTACTTACACTAGTTTTTTCAGTTTTCCAGTCCTACCTACAGACTCAGCACTTTCTTCAGTCCACCTGATTTTGTAATTTCTAAAATAATCATTAGCTCTCTTGTGCGTCTCTCTTTCTCTCTCTATTCTTTTACGGCTTTACTTTTTACCTTTTTTTCACATTATTCGTTGCGTACTTCATTTTTGTTTCAACTCTCTCTCTCGCCTTTCATTTACCTACACTTCGGTCGAGATCCAGAGCATTTTTTGTCATCTTTCCAGGGGTGGCTTAAGCGCCGGGTCGCGTTTTGATGAGGGGGCCAAACTGAAGCCAAGTTTAAATTTTTTTAACTAATCCAATAGTAGAAAATCTGTTTAAAAAGAGACAAGTTTAGAGAAATTTTTAGAGACATCTTTACAGAAATTCTTTCAGACTTTTGGCCACTTTTATAGGGTATATGGCTCACTGTGATTCTGTGAAAATCTTCTGATTTCTCTGGAGGGGGCGCCAAAAAGCAATCTGTGTCAGGCCGCCCGGATTCAAAATCAACCTCGAGCCTCCCCTGCATCTTTCTGTAACCTAGTATTTCTACACTTGGTTCTGCTATCGTGTTTCTTATTGCACTCCAATTATCGTTTCTCAATGTATTTTGTAGTTCGATATCGAATGCGTGTTTAGCAAAAGCATTCACACTTAGATGAAATCCTACCTACTGGTTGGTTCTATAGCAAGCTTTGCTAACTAATCTGTTAAAAAGCTACTATTTTTGAAGAAGTTCAACCTATCCTGGATTTATTAGTTTACTTTCTTTTTGGTTTTAAGGCTCAAAGACTACAGTGGTCATGCTGCGCCGGGGATTTATCAGTTTAACGTTACTCTTTAACAACTGGATATGCTGACTAGGTTAGTTTACACACTATATGAAGCTCAAGAAATCTCTGCAAAAACTGGTTCGAAATATTCAGCTATAAAAGTGTCTAGCCGTCTCTCACAATACTTAATAAAGTATTCAATACTGAAGCCAAAACTTTGGAAGTTATTGAGAAAATGATGCTGGTCACGGTGATGATTATTGTTCATTTTGGAAGAAGTTCCACGAAATCTATTGAACAGATTCAGGTCAGGCCCTTCTTTCCTTTCGCTGACTACGCCTAACTACAGTTAATGATACACATACTCACAAATACTTTCAAAATTATGCCTGTAATGAAACTTTGCTTATTGCCGCATTTCAGAATGTGTATAACGGTAAAAACAATACATATTGTCTTAGAGAAGTGCTCGTGTGTGCGTGGACATTAAAAAGCATCAGGAAAACTGATGAAGGAAAAAGTCCAGGAAATGTATGATTTCTTATAGGCATAAAGAAAAGAGAGGATTGACATCTTTTCATTCACTGCCTGGTGAGGAAAGATCAAGGTGACGTACATGAAAAATATTGTTTAAAATGTAAAAAATGCATGCATTTGACCAAGCATATCTGCCGACCATATACAGTAAAACCTCTCTACAACAATATTATACGGACCGAGAAAAATTATCTTTGTAGAGGGAGTTATAGGGAGGGTTCATTATACAGTAAAACCTCTCTACAACACTATTATACGGACCGAGAAAAATTATCGTTGTAGAGGGATTTATCGTTATATCGGATATCGTTGTTGGGAGGTTTTACTCTAGTAGGGAAGGGAGAATGCATTCTTTACAATAAAAGAAACACACAAAATAATCGTCAAAAACTAACGATGAAGCAATTATTATGCTGTATGTTACACTACATGCAAGCTGGCAAATACTAGTATGACAATTGTTTCAATGTTATGCATGCATGCATGAGCACTCGCACACATTCCTTAAAGGCCTATTATTGACTCTCCTTCTGGGAAATCAATGATTCTGCCAGATAAATGAGTAATAACTGAATGAGGAAGGAATCACATGAAAGTAAACCACCTTGGCGGAGAAAATGGAAATTAAAAATATTTAAATCGACTTTCATCACCTCTTGTATTGGTGAGCATTCCTTTTCAAAGAAAACGCGTGTACTCTTACACTGCCTTTACATGACGCTTTAAATTTGCAGGTGTATCACAATGTTACATCTACTTTACGAAAAATTGTGTAAAAATTAGGCGCTGTATTAATATTCATCCTTAGTGTCAATTTTCACAGAATGTGGTTATTTCCTTGAACAAAGGCGAATGAATAATTTAAAATTGAAGTGCTTTCGGAGGAGAGGGGACATTACAAGCGCTAAAATAACAAATTACCACTCGAAACTTTTTTGGAAGAGCACTTCAAATTAGCGAGCATCGCCCCTTTCGTGGACTTGATAACAAGTAAGGGGGAAAAAAAAGGTCGATGTCATCTATTACAGAAGAACAAACTAAGTATCATTATGAGGTTCGATTTTTCTTCGAAAGTGGAGTGTAAATAAACTATGATGGGGAAGTCTGCTATAACACTGAGGATGGGCAGAATTCAATGACTTCTTGAAAGTTCTTTACATTTTGAGCATCTTTAGCGTGCTTCAATTAAGATCTCAACGTATTGCTTGTTACTTTTAAATTTCGCTTTTATAAAAAAGGAAAGATTGGAGGAGGGGGGGGGGGGCTACCTATTAGAAAAAGTTCCTGTAAACTATCAAATGTTAATGGCTTCGAAAGCATTATACATTTCTCATGAGATACATTTAAGTTTTATAAACCAAGTTTAGGTAAAAACAAGCAGTAATTAAAAATTTAGCCGAATTTAACACTGTTGCATGAGACTAATAAAAATGCAGCTAGGACTTCTTAAAATGTTGTCCCGTTTTTTTTATAAAAACATTCCACTTCGAACTATGCAGAGTATCAAAAAAAACAAATAACCGGTAAAAGTTCTTTCTTGTATGTACTATATCATGAGTAAATTTAATAGGCACCGATGGTGAAAACGAATTCATGTCGGAAATATAGCGAATATTATTAATATTTCTTACATCAATGGTGACATCTTACACAACGTATATATTACCCTTGACTGAATATAACTCTTTCAGAAAAACGCTGGTAGTTATTTGAAATATTTCAGTTTCTAAACGAGAAAGGAATTCGATTTCATTAATTCATTTTTTCTGGTATAAATCACAATTCTGGAAATGGACGTACACAATAAAGTAAGAAAAACTAAATTGGACTAAACAGAACCGGAATGTAAATGTTATTTCGCAAGGTGTTTGAGACAGTATCAACAGTTTAATATGACTTCTAAATCATGGTATATTTATATATTACAGAATTTAATTCAGTAGAAGCCGAAAAGTCGTCGTTGCAATCATTGGGGACTATTGAAATTTAACCTTAAGTTAACATTAAGTTGACATCTTAAGTTTTTTTTTTTCTATTTTCGAAGAAGCAAAAAATAATGATATTGAAAATCTGCTGTAGTTCCTTTTACTGAAAAAGTGTTTCGTAACATTCGGTACGTGCATGTGAGATCAAATTCTCAAATTTTCTCCATTGCAGGTAGTGACTACTTCAAAGTGCATTGTTTTTATGCATTCGTTTTTTTGCATGAAACTTCAATACGTCAAATACGGTTAAAACAAAGCAGAATATTAGGAAAAGGCGTACATTTCAATGACAGGGGTGCAAGAAACTACTGCTGACCTTTTCCTTACCTTTAAAAAATGAGCAGAAGGTCAATCGATAAGAATCGAAGATCGATATTAGCGGTCGATGGCTCTAGGTTCCCGTGCGAGATTCAGGAACGCCGTTCTACCTGAAATGCTGTTGCACACAACTCGAAACCATACACAATGACAGAGGAAAAAATACAAAATACCTTTGACAAACTTCATTGTGCCCAGAACTCGAGTGTCTACAACAGTTTTTGAAGCACCAGTAGAAAAGTTTACTTCGAGAAATCGCGTTTGAAGTTTCATTTTTTAAAACTTGCGCAAAGTATACAACGTGTCTGCAGATTATTAGTGCAGTTTGCAGAGAACAAATGGCGAATTGCGAGAGATAGAGGGGATTTCCATGTGCGTACATAAAAACGTAAATACATCAATAACAATCAATGTATAGTGTTTTTTCGCCATAGATAAGATTATTATTAGAATTGTCATAATACAAAATTCTTAAGGGGAGTCACGTTTGACTGAGATGAACGTTAATAAAATTAGCAGTTTTCGTTTTCCAAAAAGACCTCGTAAGATATTAAATAATTGGATCTGTAAATCAACGTTTGCTTTTTGCATCCCGTAAGTAGAAATGGAGGTATTTGAAACAGTACCGAGAACTTAACGTGACATTTAAGCCACCGCACATTCACACGTGATCATGCTCACTGAGATTCAGATCCAAACTAGTTGAATCAGTACGCTATTATGCTCCATTTTTTTCCATATTTACATAACGAAATATGTACTGCAAATTAACTTGGCCCAGCATAGCGAGCAACCTTAACGGTCTTGGTGCCACAAAAAAAATGTATATGTTATTTTATGTGCATAGTATTAATACGAACCAGTCTGTTCTTGCATACAACAGAAGGCTAAATTAAGAAAATTTTAATCAACATTTTTTTAGGCATAGAAATAGTAACGCCGATGTTATGATATGGTTAAGTGGTGAAACGGTCATAAAGGAAAAAAAAAAAGTTTTTTACTGTCTGATGGGGTACGATCCCTCCACCTTCCACAGTCCGAGCAGGTGCTCTTACCAACTGAGCCACAGACGACAAACACTCAATCTCCCTACGAACGTATTTAAAGCGTACTTTTCGAAACCGGTTATTTCGCAGAATGAGGCAGTACATGGACTGCTTTTTAAACCCACTTACGAAGAGATCGGTATTAAATTCATCGAAAAGCTCGTTGCAGCAGATATATTTATACAAGTCGAACACTACGCAGATTAAATTAAGAAACAATTTTTATTAACATTTTTTAGGCGTTGTAATAGTAACGCCGATGTTATGGCACAGTTAGATGGTGAAACGTTCGTAAAGAAAAGAAATGATTTTTTTTCTTTACGAACGTTTCACCATCTAAATAAAATCATAAAATGCTGCTTTGGTCAAAATCCACTGATTGAATTTTTACGACGCAAGGACGGTAAAGGTTATTCTGCGCCAAGTATTATCTGGCAGCGGTGGGACACGAACCTACGCCTTTAAAGAGACTAGCGCCTTAGACCACTCGGCCACGCCACTATTCAGGTTCAAATAATTTTACTTAAAATCAGAAAAACGCTTTGAGGGAAAATTTATACAATTGAAAAACACGTGCAATGCTCTTCTTGATAGTGCCTTGCATATAACGCACAGTCAACGCTTTCTCACTTCTCTGCAATATGTGTGTGTATATTTATATGAGTAGACCTCTCTACAACAATGTTATACAGACCGAGAAAATTATCTTTGTTAAGGGATTTATCATTATATCGGATATCGCTGCAGGAGGTTTTACTATATATATACACACTCTTTTGAAAAAGAAAAAAAAAACGTAGCACCATGAAGAAATTATCTGTTTTCATTGAAATTAAATGTACGCCCAACACATACACAAGTAAGAAAATTATAAAAAATTCCAGGCCGTAGGATCTATCAATGGCTAGGAATTGCACATTGCATTTTCAAATCAATAGTTTGTAAAAAAAAAAATCCTAGCGGCGATGTATGTTTCTATACGTCGAGGTAAGGAGTGATAAAGGTTCTTAATGTCATCCTGTGACACATTCTGAGAGGCATTCCTCACTTGTTGATCCAGATCTACGACATTTTGCAGAGCCCGCATCTGGCAGTCCACCATGTCCCATGCATGTTCGATTGACAAAAGGTGACCGTGGTGCCATGGAAGAGTAAGGTCTCCGACAACGTCGCAACGGCATTACTGGTTGCGTCTCCAGGGAACTGCAACGCTGATAACGAAAAAAAATAAACCGTCCGCAATTTTTACCTCTTTTATACGATGCCAGTTGTGCAGTAAAAACGCGTGCTATAGTCGAAGTTAACATTCACCGGCTTTGAAAATTCAATCATTCGCATAGTTAGCCTAAAGGAATTTGCCTGCGAAATTTCGGGACGATCGGACTATTTTTTAGGGGTGCTTTTTTTTTTTAAGAGTATATATAAATTGGACTATACACAACGTGTGTGTGCTATACATGTCTCTAGGGTTAACCAAACTGCTATTATAACCATAAATGATGTGATTATTGGGCGAAAAAAATGTGCTGCGTCCATAGAAATAAACGCTATATTTAGATTAACAAACTGCTGACCATGGAATCTGTTTGTTCCAAACTTGGAAGCGCCGAACCGTAAGGTTTAACGACGGTATGATACAAAGAAAGAAAGAACGCGAACTAACTAAACGAATCCAATCTTCCAGAAAGCATAGAATATTTTATTCCCAACTACATACTAATAATAAATAAAACATAGTTTACGCGATGAAAAAAGTTTGCAACGCTATGAATAAAATAAGATGGAACAAGTTAGGAGATTAAGGATAAGCTACATATATTGAGAATGTTTGTGTATTTGATTTGGGTGTACAATTCAGTTAACGTGCAAATAAAATGCCTCTCCATTTGAGGTCCTTAGTTCAATCAAAAAATCCTATTTAAAAACATACGTTCCCGTCCATAAGTTAAGGAATTTGCTATCCGGGATAGTTTTGCCTTATCCGGCTATGAAAAACATTTTAAGAGGATGGACGTAACATACAAAAACAAAATAAAACCAAAAAAGGAGTTTGGGTTCACTTAATCCATGGAAAAACAGGAAAAAGGCGGACACGAGGTGACGAGTGTGACACCGTTTGTATCCATGAATGCCACCCTAATGGTCATGGAAAAGTTTATACGGTGTATGGGATTACCCTAAATAGCTAGCTATACATGAAGTGGTTCAGAATATTGATGGTAAGGGTATCCAACACTCCCTAGGGTAATGAATCCCATTCTTGAATCAGCACCTTTCTGAGCAGTTCATTGGCCTGTGGTGGTGGTAGGGGGGATTGTGTTGCGATCCGGCGGCAAAGATCATCCCAAGGGTGTTTAATGGGGTTCAAGTCCGGTAAACAGGCTAGTCAGTCCAGGCGCGCGTTATATCCTCAGCTTATAGCTTTTTTTTTTTTGTCAAACGCGCCCTATGAGGTCGATCACCATCGTTAATTAAGTGAACCCAGTAAAAAGTCGCACACACACTCATGTAAGATGACAGCTCCGTTAACCTCACTCGTTAAAGTACTATTGGTTAGCTGGTTATATTTTTATGGCGCAAGGTCAGAAAGGGTTATTTTGCGCCAAACAAAGTGAGACCGTACATGCGGTTCTGGTTACAGTATGGATGTCGAACAGAGGCGTATCCAGGGAGAGGTTTTGGGGGTTGTAACCCCATTGCAATGAAATTTTGTATATTTAACATAGGAATATATGAGTTGTAGCTCTGTAACCCCTCCCATTAAGCCTATAACCCTCCCCTTATGAACTTTCTGCCTACGCCACTGATGTCGAACATATGCAGAAATGTACGCGACCTTGAAATGATACCACCACAAGCAAGGTCTCCTTCACCTCCATAACGATCACATTTAACGATGTAGGCAAGGTTATAACTAAAGATGTGGGTGGGAAAATTTTCCGGTCTTGAAATTTAAAAAATGCATTTTTTATTAGTGTCATTATCTCTCCCTCCTTTGTGAACATCAGCTTTTCTTTTCTTATCCTATTGAAGTATCTCTTACGCTTTCATTAAATCATTTTAAATTTCATCAAATATTTAAAGTTATCGAACACTTTTAATGTCCCCCCTCCCCTTTTGCGATATCGTAGGGACTCACGCCCTCTTACTACTTTGAAATAACGCTGCAGCTAAGTATATGAATCTAAAATAAAGCTCATTTTACACGCAAAAATATTAGGTACAAAATATTGCTAAATAGCTACCACTGAAATAAAATGAAATTGTTGCAGAAAAGAGAATCATAGCGCGTTATGATTTATTTTTTCACTAATAATTTTAGGAATTCACATTTTTTAGTTTTGAGTTTTATTTATGTATTTAGTGCAATATAATATTTACGTATTCGCTTAACTAACATTCTTAAAAGTGCCAAATATAAGTTATCGGTACCATTATCATATCGACCCGTGCTTCTCTGACCGAACTGTTTATGTAGTAACATGTTAAAGTGACAGTTACCAAGTAGTAACAATAACGAGTTCAACCAGTGTCATTATTCCAAAACTTTCTGAGGGTCGGTATTTCTTTTTGAGCGGGTAAATACGGGGATGACAGTTTGAATAGGGGTATAGAATATAAAACAAATGTTATTTAATAAATATTATATTACATTAAATATTTATTAATTTAAGAGTGCTGGAAATTTTCCGTTTTAAAGGTTCCCGGAAAGCCCGCATCGCCAGTTATAACACATCCCTTAGTCTCACCAGAAGTATACACGTTGGGAATCGCTGTCTAACCCAGAGATCGACAATCTATGCCACGCGTGTCAAACATGGCATGCGGTGTGATTTGAAAGCAAAAATATATTTCAGAACACATGGTTCTTAAACTAAAACAAACTCTACCTAATTTACATTAATAATCGGATAATATGCGTCCACAACTTAGTGGCTGGGGCTTACTTAGGCTGGGACACGGAATAAAACTAGTAAGACTGCAGTATTGCTTCGGCACAACATACGCAAACGATGCCCTGGTCTGATGTCAGTTGTATGTTTGTTATTTATAGTGTCTATTGTGTCTCAAAAGAGTAGTCACAAAAGTTATTTATCTTTTAAAAAAAAATTACAATATAAACGAAATATTATATACATCCATCTTGTTATACAGCACACTGCTTGCACATATGAACTCAAATCTCTGATATTTATTTAATAAATTAACTAAAATGAAAATTACAAAAAAAGCCTGTCTCAAAAGTTTAGTTACAGTTCGATTTTGTTTATATTTATTTATTCATTTTATTATTATGATTTATTTTTTTACAATTTTAATAAACGCGGGACTGAATGAAAAAACTGACGTCACGAAGTTTTTTTTTTCTTGGCACTATTAAGGTGGAACCAGGAATAACGGCGTGCTAGGCGAACGTGTTACCCTATGGTGCTAGGATTCTTTATGCCATATTTATTGTACTATAATAGTGTTTTGGCGTGAAAAAGAAATAATGTTTTTAAATTCAACGCGCTTATTACTTCTTCAAACTCCAACTACAGGAACTGACTTAGTTTTGTGTAAATTCCCTCATCACTAACTTCGGAAATTTCCATTATTCTGTTTAGGGCTTTCGAGTGTCACAGTTTCACTTTTAGTTTCATTACAACAGCGGCAAATCTGCGTACAGACGAATTCCTTACCTTATGGACACGAGTGTAGTTAACAATGGCGAAAATGCAATTCTCTCATTAAAAAAAAT
>QLNU02015360.1:119385699-119402378 GCA_006491805.2 Dysdera silvatica | reverse complement strand
TCTATAATAAAACAAATGTCCACTTTTAAGTTCCACCAACTCTTCACCTTTTCTTCTAACTTCACTGAGTCCTACAATGTCCCATTTGATCTTGTCTAGTTCCTCTTCCAATTCCTGAAGTTTTGCTTCAGAAGCAAGGGATCGTCCATTATACGTTGCCAAGGTCAATAACAAACGACATATATATATATATATATATAAAAATATCCTTTCAACTTAGACTTTAACTGTAGACTTTTATAGAATAAATACGGCCATACTAAGCATTTTCAAGCAGTCCTTAACAGGAATATTTAACAATAAAAGGTATAATTGAAGGCATAAAGAAAAATCCAGAATGGGGAACGTAAAACTAATTGATCAAAATGGTACAAAATTTTGACAGTAATATACAGGGTGTTCGGTTACCACGTGTATAGACTTTAAGGGGTGGTAGGGTATACTAAAATAAGTAATACGATTTTTCTTTTTTTCGAAAGAGATTTCTTTACCGAGTTACGACCCAAAAATCGTTTGGTGGATGGAAACGGGAAATTTTAATTCTGGCGCCAAACTGAACATGTGGGCTGTATTTTTCCAAATGCGTATTCTACCATACTAAATATTAAAGAAAATGTCCTTTTTTATTCGTTTTCTAGTAGCGAAGAAAAAACTCGAGAAAACAGACATGGTTTATGTAGGATAAAGCATCAGCATAATTCAGTCGATAAACAGCAGCCTCCATAAGATGTATGCATCGAGCTTGATGGAGAAATCGACAGAAACGAATAAAAAAAAATACATTTTCTTTAATATTCAGTATGGTAGAACACATATTCGGAAAAATACAGCCCACATGTACAGATTGGTAGTAGCATCAACATTTCCAATTTCCATCCATCAAATAATTTTTGGGTCCTAACTCGGTAAGGAAACCTCTTCCGAAAAAAAGAAAAAACACGTGTTACTTATTTTGGTATACCCTACCACCCCTTAAAGTCTGTACACGTGGTAACCGAACACCCTGTATAATTAAGTTGACAACTGTATCGGCAGAACCCACCCACCTTCTTCGGAACAAGGTAGAGGAATGGAAAATTAATGCCGAGAAATGCGATCTTCGGACTGACATCTCCACAGAAAATAGTTTTTCGTATTTACTCAAGGAGGACATTGTGAATCAGTGTATAATTCAATAGACAGTGATATTTTACAAACTCTAAAACGCAAATGCTTTTAAGATTAACAAAGCATACAAAATGCGAAAAAATCAGCATCGCCATACTGAATTTCTACCCAACCACGACAACTCGGAAGTCTTTGCAAGTGAAAGCAATTAACTGCAATGAAAGATGAGTCCTTCGAAGAAAAATTGCCCTATTTTTTTTTTTAAGTAATCCCATTCAGCCATCCATGTCCTACACGGGCTTCGTGACTCAGACCCAGAACCTTTTTGCCAAACATAGTTAAGTGCTACACAGTGGTAAAGACGCTTAAGAACTCGATTTGAAGTAAACTCGATGTCGTCGCAAACGTACGTCAAATGTTGTTTTGAGATGCGAACGGCTCAGAATGGGTTGGGGCATTGCCCCCATTCCTTGGAGACAAAACTCCTCCCATCTGATTTACCTGCCAAAATGAGGATGCTCTTCTCCTGCCTTCCTCCATCCCGACTATGCTCTGGCGTTTCTTTTCCCCTCACCACGCTCCCGGTAATTACAACGGAAAAGAACGATGGAGAGGGAGGGAGGGGAATGCCATGGGAAATAATTAAAAAACAATGGTCGTTGGAGTTATGGCTCATTACAGTTGTAGACTGAAATACAAAAGATGCCATTGCGCCAAATGAGCATTTAGCCATAAATAATTATAACAGGATCGAATTGCTGAGCCAATATGGTGAAATTGAGTCTTCTGCATGGAAAGTCGGATGTACTGTCCGTGGATACTCGTAAAATATTAATGGGTCGTAATGTTCAGAAACAATAGATGACAATCAAAAGAAAATATCAACGATTACGACCGTTTATATTGGAATAATATTCTGAAAGTTGGCTCGTTTGGAAAAAATTTACAGTCGTTTTATTATATGTACGTCGTGCAGATTTGGAGTTTGGGCGGGCTATGCAAAACCTTGTTATCGTGCGACGACAAACTAAAAAATTCCATTTCTATGTTTAACAAGCTGCTTCTGCCCATTTCCTGTTTCGTACAGAAAACACGAACCACAAAATTTAAATGTTCACATCTCGCAGTACAATATACGTTTTTTCCGAATAAAACGTAGCTTCTTGTGGAAAATATTGCAGTTCTGTAAACCGAAAAAAAATCAGCAAACTGATTAAATGAAATTTAAGGAGAGTCGCCCAATCTCGTGCCGGATTATCTCTATTTCCCGGGTATATTTTGAGAATATAAAAATAAAGAATAAATCTTACGAAAAGACTGCTAATTATGAGAGCAGAAACTAGGGACATTAATTGCTACGCGAAAAGCGGCTTATCAGTTCATGTCACAATACAAGCAGAAAATCTTTTCAGAAAACTAAGCTGTTGCTTAGAAGCTTTTAAAGCTTAGTCTTCGCCCCTCCCTCCAAGTGCTTTAGAAATCCCCTATTTTATTGAACTCCAAAAGGTCAACGAGACTTCAAAGGAACGTTCAGTTTGAGTCTCTAGCGTTGCTTGGGAAAACCCTAAGCTAAAAATAAAGTTAAAAAAAAGGGAAAAGAAAAAAAGCTTGACGAAATAGACCTCACACACATTTAAGAAATGTGCAGTGTACACATTCTTCCTCCATATTTTACATTGAAACGTTTTTTCCTTCATTGACTAAAAGAAATTTTTCCAGTATTTTTCAATTTTGTTTTAAAGAATCTCTTCCATTTTTTCCAACCCAAATCATACAAATGGGAGATCTGAAAAGTTAACTTTCGAAACATTTCTACATTACCTATATCAGCAATTTTGAAATGTTCAAAACTTTTAAATTTTCGTCAACTTTTTAGCAGGCGCATATAAAGTTCCCATCAATTTGCTCTCATATACAGTCAGACCGCCAAATATCGAACTCCCTGATTCCGTAAAAAAATCGATATAAAAAAACAGTTTTACGATGTAATAATGATCAATGGGAACTTCAAATCGCGGATTACAAAAACTTTGACACATACCGAATTTCAATATAGTTATTTAACTACATACAGTATACAATATTTATTTGAACACACAGTGCTTATTTAGACAGTTTATTACTAATCAAAATAAAAAGACTGCAAAATTCAAAAATATATGCGAAATGTTTGTTCTCCATTTCGCCCCAAGCCAAGGCTGCTTAAGAAATCATGTAAAACCAAACGGATGACTAAAATGCGACTTCCAAATCATGATACATTTGGAAACATTCACGTCGTACCAGAATTTTAACCCTACCTCCAATGACTTGAGATAAATTTAATCTTTTTCTGCGTCCCAAGACGGCAGGACGGATTATCTGAGGAAGAACCGATATCAAATCACGATATGTTTACCCAAAACCAAGCTTAATCCGAATTAATTCAAGCCCAGTAAGCAGGGGCCACAGTCATTAGACTACTGAGGCGTCTAAGCATCAGTAATGGCTAATCCAGTAGTAGGCTTTGAACCAATATAGGAGGTTCTTACATAGCAACTCCTCTATTAAATGTACATGCCACGCCCTCTGCGGCCTGTCTTGTTTGTTTGTTTTTTGGTTTTACGGCTCAAAGACTACAGTGGTCATGCTGCGCCGGGACCTACTGTTTTCCGAGGAATCCGAACCTCTTAAGGCCTGGGGAACCAAACCCCGGACTACAGTGAGCAGTGCGATCTTTTATGAGATCTCTGAGTAAGCGTTCTTTTTGCACTGCTGGGAGTCGAACCCGGATTAGCCGCGCAATAGGAGAACGCGTTACCACACTGCGCCACCGCAGGGCCGCGGCCTGCCTTGAGTAATCCAAAGCTGAAACCTTTCGGCATGATGTAAATGCTGTTCTCGTGTGAAGGATGGCTACAAATGTGGAAACTATGATTTCAACAAACTGAGAATAGCGACATAAGCAGTATTTCATCAAATATACTCATTTTTGGTAAAATATTGCAAGAAAATAGAGTGTAATGAGCATTTAATTAATTGACCTTTTTGCAATCGACTTTCAAAGCCAAGCCTTACAGAATATCCCTGTCAACATAAAACAAAATTGTCCTCGATTTAAATCAAGATGATTTCAAAAACCCACAATGTGTACATAGAAACACCAAAAATGTTGGAATCGTCCTAAACATTTAATACCAGACAATCCTACTTGTTTTTGATAATCGGTTTAATGGCGACGCACTGCATTATTCAGTAGAAGTAAAAAACGCGAATTTTACTGGTGCAGTCAATTTATAAAACGTTATAATAATTTAAAAACATCGTTGCTAATAGCTATTTCGATAGCGCAACGGCTATCCTCGTCAGAGTATAGCGGCTTCTGTTTATTGCCATTGTCTGTTGGTGTTGCCATTACGTTGGTTTCCAACCGACGTGATGGCAACACCGACCAACAGCACGGACATAAACAGAAGCCGCCATTCGCTCTGACGACGATAGCCGTTGCGCTATCCAAATAGATGTTAGCAGCTTTTTTTTTAAATTATTATAACGTTTTATAAATCAACGGCACCAATAAAATGTGTGAGATTTACTTCTATTGTTTTTGATGATTACAAAAAATAAATGCCTGTCAAGCAATTTAATCACCGTTAGATACAGGTCATTAGTTCTCAACGAGCTCTGTGTTTTGTGTACGTATGGATTAAGATAAAATCACAAGGACGACTTAAATTGCGCCGGCAAAATTTCAAATTTCGCGCAATAAATATCTCCAACGAAACAATAATCTGCCAATAAGAGGAGTTTTGCCAACTTTATGCTAAAACATTACACCAGCTTTTGAGTTCGATTATGTGTAAATAAGACGGCACACGGGGAAAGTAGAAATTCTTTGGCATGCACATATTAAGCACTTTAGATGAAATAATGACAGCTCCTTCCCGTTTGAAGCCATTTTATCATTATATTCTAAAGGACTTCACGCGAGTGTCTGCATTCCATTTTTATCCCGCCCGAAAATTCGACGCAGAAAAGAGCAGGAAGGCAATCTAACTGAGGGATGAACAGCGATCGATGGGGAGAACAGAGTTCGCAATTGCAGACGGCGGATAAACCGAGAAGCATCCCCTACATCGAATGGCACGATGTGCCCCAAAACTGGTTAAAGAAGCGAAAACATACTTATTTTTCAGGTTTCCGTGGGAATGCAGCATTATTTCACTGGTACTTGAAGGAAAGTAATATGCAGCCATTTTATTTCATTGAAAACACCTCCCACTCACTGGTGCAGGCAGAAAGTTCATAAGGGGTGTTATAGAGCTACACTTCCATATATTCACGTGTATATATATATCTATATATATATATATCTATTAACACCCCACCCCCGTAAGCCAATGCTTTCATTCTCCCTACCTCCATAAAATCCGTAGACAGAAATAAAAGGTTTTTATATAGCACCCATGATAACTCGGGGAAAATACTTAAAAATCCGATAAGCTATTATAATTTCGGACGAGGACTTGTATTTGTAAGTTAACTATGAAACGACAATAGAATAGCAGCAGAATAGCTGGCGGGGATGAATTAGGTCAGTGAAAGTTGACCGGGTTACCATGTCCCTTACAACCAATTCAAGGTTTCAGAGGAATGTTTTAAATTTTACAGCCCAATACTGCTCGGATTAGTTGCAAAGCTATTCAAAATAATTTTATTTGTAATTACAGTTGTACTCGTACCAGGCGATAGGGCCAATTACCAATATTATCAAATCCGTCTCTCACCGCATACAATTTTTGTATTCAATAATCAATACTTACAAGGGAACCATCCCACATGAAAGTCAAACCCAGGGTAGTGACTGAGCGCGACAGAAAGATCTGTTGATGCCTAACAAATATCGGTTGTTATTTTTGGATATTCAAAAAACGGAATTTTTTACAGCTGTTTGAAAATTTGTAAATTATGGAATTTTACTCCTGCATTGCAGCTTCCGTACATCAGGGAAATATCAAAAATAAAACTAGAAATATACGTGAACAAACTGACAGCGTACATGAAAAATTAATATTTCTAAACAGTATCATGACAACTAGTGTAAAGAAATTCTATATACATGTATAGTATGAATAATATGAGTGTTACTCACATTAAAAGGAAATAGTAAATGCGTTTATGAAGGTGCGATATGATTCAAAAGCGATCAAAGAAATAGGTGAAATGCACAATTTTGCGGAAATCGTAATTTATGAAGTCAGTTTCGCGCAAACTGTGTTCAACTAATGTAAAGTATTAAAAAATAATGAAATGTATAATTAATGCAAAGTGAAAGTGCTTCATATTTATAACAATTTATCTTATAATAATTATTAACAATTTATCTTATCACAAAATTTAATAAGTTTTCATGAGCGATAACGTAATTACATTTTATCCATGGATAGCGTAGTATTGGCTTATATTGTGGAGAGTTTGGTTGATTAAAAACTAAAGAGTGCAATTTTATTATTTCGTTTCTAGACGTTGTATTTACGTGTCGTTCGTCTGTAGCAATGTAGTTTAAAAAATTTTTAATAAATAACTTAGAGTGACGAAAAAAAACAGACGTCCAAAGGTTGAATCATAGCGGTTGTAACTTCAGGAGGAATTTGCAATCTGGTGCAATTATTTAGCATATTGTCATAGATTTGTGGGTCCACTGCCTCTGCCCATGAATCTAGCAAGACCTAGGACGGAGGTTTAGACATTTTGTCACCCATTCCTTCATCTCTATTTCACCATTTTTCCACTCTTGAAACCTGTGACGTGCACATCGGAAGTCTGAGACATGTTGTCTTTAACACTAGGTCCAAACTTCCCAGATCGTTTGCGTAAATATAAGAAAAACTTCCCTTTAATTTCCCCAGACATGGATAAAATCGGCATGATAGTATAGGAGTGCTTTAAGGTAAACTTTGATTCCACTAAAACTGCAATAACTTTTCCGACTTTGTGAGATAACGTCCTCTCGTTTGCAATGAAATAAGAAAAGCCGATTTGATCGGCGTTTAAAATTTGAGTGGCAGATTTTGAGCTCGCGCGTTTTTGAATTTTTTTAATATATACATTTTAATTTCGTTTTCGCTTTGTGATATGTACTTTTTAAAACGTAAAATTTGACTGCAGTTGGTAACGGATGTAAAGTTCCTTTGCGTTTGTTTGAATTTGCTTTTCACGCACCGATCATAAAAATTAACAATAGTCTTTATTTTTTATGAACTAATATTCGTACGTGTTGACTGTTGGTGCAAAGTCAGTTCGCCATTAACGTTAGAATCAGCAAAACGTTGACCACCATCTATGTCCAAAGAAACTTGTTCCTCGACATTTTCGTTCAGAAGTAATTCTTCGATTTTGACAAACAGCCATGCATTTTCGCGTATTTCCTCCTGTGTGAAATAACGGATGGTTCATTTTTTATATTTTGCAATGGCTAAATTTAGTGTTCCACGAATGATATTTACTATATTTTTCATGTCTAAACCTTATACTATATGATGGCAAAAAATATCACATAACAATGAAAAGATACGAAATTAAAGTATTTTGGTTAACGAACACAACCTTTTCTCAACCGCAAACTACGTAAAAATGATTTCCTGCATTTCCACTGCTGCTTATATAAGGCTTTTGTGCTGCATTCCCCGGAAGCTGCAATGCAGGGTCAAAATTCCATAATTTAGAAATTTTCAAACAGCTCTAAACAATTCCGTTCTGTGAATATCCAAAACATAGGAACGGCTATTTGTTATGCATCCACAGCTCTTTCTGTCGCGCTCAGTCACTATCCTGGGTTTGACTTTCACGTGGGGCGGTTCCCTTGTTAGATGGCCTAATACTGCTAGCTACGAACTGTACAGAAAATAAACTTCAGGTATTCGACTGCTTAGCAGCAATTGTTTCATTTATAAAAATTACATGACATATGTTTTGAAAAAATTTCCAATTAAAGCAGATCGGAAACATTTGTTATGGATTTAAGACTCAAAAATCTGAGAACAAAATTTTGTCTGACCACACATAGCCAAACATTTTATCTTCGTTATAAATTCCCAGGATATACGTAAAACCACATTGCTCAAAACAATTAAAGAATAATGCAAATTCAGTGCAAGCTCGCGACACAAACAGTTAACATACTTCGGATCGTTAAATGAATTCTAAATATGAGGTAAGGGCCATATTTAGAGCACATCACGCATGTGCACCATGATTCAAATTAAAGAGGTGGTATTTAGACGAAAATTACTGGTGGACTTGCAACCAAAATTTCCTAAACATACTTTGCTAAGTACTGTTCGTTCACGAAAAGAAGTCTGATGGAATAGTTAGAAATAACAGGAGGTGACGTCACAAACGGGTTAGTTCACTACAGCAGAGGAGGACTACAATTTCAGAACTGTTTTTTGGTGAACGTTTGTCGGCGCCAAAATCGAGTTCTGAAATTGGAGTCCTCCTCTGCTGTAATGGGATAGGCCGTTTGTAACGTCACCTCCCGTTATTTCTAACTGTTCCATCGGACTTTTCGTGAAACGCAGTATGCGGTTTCGATTGCTGAAAAAAAATGCAAATTTCGACCGCTAGGGGGGAAAGTGTCGCTACGACACAGGTAATTTGCACATAGACGAACATACCTAACGCCATCCGCCTATGTAAGGTGTCAAAGAGCACTATCCACCGAACGACAACTCGAGCTGTCATGAAAAAGACCTCTACAACACATCTTCATGTCACTAAATTACATTCTGCTGTCCAGTGTGTTATGTATCGAATGCAATTTCTCGAGAAAGGCGAATTAAGGGACATATCAAACAGTATCTGTGCTGATAGGGTTGGTTGGTCATATATTTATGGCGCAAGAACAGCGAAGTTCATTCTCCGCCAAACGAAGCTGATGTGATTACACATGCGATTGCAATAAAGTTATTGCACACATCTGTTTTGCGACTATTTGTTTTCACATATTATACATATTAACTCCTATATTGACGTTAGGTTTATCTATATGCAAATTACCTGCACCGTAGCGCCATTTTATCCCCTAGCGGTCAAACTGTGAACTATTTTTCCTTCAAAAATTCAAACTTCATACTCAGTAAAGTATGTCTACGAAATTTGGTTACGATGCCTCCAGTAGTTTTTTCCCACAGACAGGTCCGATCACCTGTTTAATATGAATCACTCTGTACATATTACTGTCAATGGTGCTAAGAGTTGTACGTTCACCAAAGCAGCCGTTCGGACTGGGATCAGTAATCTTATTAAATCTCGAAAGAACTGGTTTCCATTGACGTTACAGCAATTAATGTCGTGGCAATGTGCGATTTACAGCAATATTCAGAGTGTTGTTGCTGTTTAATAAAGACAGCACCGCATACTCTCAATAATTTTCTTCAGGACAGCCCTGGTAGTACGAAACGTGTGTGACGGCTTGCTTCATACCCAAAGAATCCGGGTGATTCACGCAAACGTAATTCACCTTTCAAAATTCTCTAGCCATTGATGCAAGGGCATTTAACAGTATATGTGTGAGTCACAGATAACGCTGATGAAACTAAATTTTTTTTTCATCTTTGTGAGATAATGTTCTGTTATTTGGTATGAAATATGCAAAACTACTCTGATTAGCATTAAATATTTGGCTCTTCGAGCAATGTGCAAATGCGTTACGTGATGTTAACACGAATTTAGTTGCTGTGTTTTCTACGGCTTCTTTATTTTAATTTTGTTTAACGTCATATATATTTCGTAACTTGACGAGAAACTATACTTATATTATTTTATTCTATCTATAAAGCTCTTTGAAATCGTGCAGTTTATATTGTTTAAATCCTTGTCTTTATGATAAACCCACCTGCATCATGTACGAATATACACTTACACAGCGTGTTTGAATTTTTCTAATAGTGTACATTGAATTAATTTATATTTCTTTCTATTTGTCCCAAATTCGGTAATATATATTTTTTTTAAATGACGCGTTGTTTCACAATCCACTCCTTTTCGACAACGTCTGAGTCTGTTGAAGTTTCTTTTGCAGGAATTATAAAAGCTCGCAATGTTTCCAATTCGTTCCAAAGAACAATTTTTCCCGTAAAATTCATAATCAGGTGTATAATCTGTACAGTTTTATTTAGCAAAAATGTGACTTACAGAACTGTTGTCATCAGAAATATAATCTATATTAATTGTATTTACGCTACGATCGTTTTTAAAATCTAACGTTACTTCATTCTCGAAAATTATTCTATTTAATATCATTTCTTCAAATGTAGTTTCTAATAAAAAGTGTGGTTTTGTATTAAGAAAGACATTTCTATAATTTTGTGTTTTTATTTTTTAACAGCTTAGGAGATGAAGAAAATGCAAGACATTCTTTTTTAAGAATTCAAATACTAGTCGTTCTGAGGAGACAACTGACGATGTTTCTTAAACTAGAAAAGAGACTAGCACCTATGCGAATCTGCCTAAGCCCATCACCATCAACGTCAGCAGTAGATGACATAAGTGTAGATGTTAAAACTGAAAACACTGAGGAAACAGGACCCTTAGATTTGGGTACACTTAACTGTCCATATCGGCCTCGAATCAATTTTCCAAAGGGTCAGTATGGAGATAGACAGCGGTCCTTTTCAGCTAAATTTTACGACATATATATACACACAAACTGGCTTGGATATAGCATAAATGAAGACAAAAGCTATTGTTTCGTAAGCAGGCAATTCTTGATAGGAAACATACGTGAGCAAAATGAAAAGTTTGTTGACATCGGATTTTGCAAATGGAAAAAATTAAATGAGGCTCTTAGAAAACATGAAGTCATTACTTCATATTCGCTGTGCTGAGAGGTTTATATCCCATAAGCAGTGTTCGGAATCAGGGAATGTGCAAGAAAAACTTGTAAAACAATGTGAAGCAGAAGTAGTGCAAAATAGAGACTATTTGATGAAGCTGACTGACGTCATATAGTGTCTTGTATGTCAAGGCGTTCCTTTGAGAAGGCATCGGGAAGACCTAGATTCTAAAAATCCGGAAATTTTTTGAAAGTTGTCCAGACTTTTGCCAAATACGACAAAAGCTTTTTGAACCATTGGGAGCGACATAGTTATTGCAGTCCTAAAATCCAAAACGAAATTATAGCTACAATAGCCCAACTTACTCGTCGGGAAATAGTCAAAGAAGTGAGCGCATGTGGGTTCTTTTCATTAATGGTAGATGAAGCCAGGTGCTACAAAGAGGAATTATCACTGATCATAAGATACGCAAAGGACTTAGAAGTTGAAGAAAGATTTCTTGGTTTTTTAAATTGCTCCACTTTTACATATGCCCAGGGACTTGAAAAACCTATATTAGAGTTTTTAGATAAGAGCAATTTGACAGGCATACCGATAATTGCACAATCGCATAATGGGACCAGTGTCATGTCGGGAAAGAATAGTCTCCAAGCAGAAATAAAAGAAACATAACCCCAAGCGTTCTACATCCATTGTTTAGCGCATAGGCTCAATTTGGTGGTTATTGATTCTTGTGCGAAGGTTTCGTCAGCTGTTGCCTTTTTCAACACTCTCGAAGCCTTGTATGTTCACTTCTGGCAGCCAGGAAACCATGCTCATCTCAAGCAAGTTCATGACACTTTGGAGATTAAAGCCAGTTTTGAATTGGGAAGTCTAAGTAGCATTAGGCGAGGTTGTCGTTATGAAAACTTTAAAGCCATATTGGGTAATTATGATCTGATCTGAAAGAGGAAATCAGCCAGGCTCGAGATAAGAATTCGGTGGAGGCACTTGGCATACTGCTTTTCATCACGAAACCACATTTTGTTGTCAGTTTGTGTTCCATTCAGTGCTGGCAATCACGAACGTGCTTACCAAATACTTTCAAAGCAGAGATGCAACTCTTGGTTGAGCTAGTGAAATAATAACGGGTACTATTGCTAGTTTTGAGGAGAGCAGAAACCAATTCGATGACCTCTGGAGCGAAATCAAGAACTTCGCAGAGAAATATGAAATTTCTCTTGAACCTCTGCAAGTCTTCAAAAAACGAAAACAACCTGAAAGCATGAATAATTATTTTATAAAGACAACTCTTGGTAAAGGTTCTTTGATGGAGTTGTCAGATAAAAAGCCTTCCAATTATTGGGCAACAAACGTTTATTACCAAGTGATGGATAACATTATTGGTAATTTTAAAAAGAGACTCGAAAATCTTCCTTTGGCTAAAGCAGTTGATTCCTTTCTGCAATTGGATTTAAAACACGGAGGCTTTTGTAAAAAATTACGAAAATATTTTGAAAATCAATACTACCATCCTAAAAGCAGAAACCTTGATCATTCAAAATGTTTTGAAGAACAAAAACATGGAGTTTACAGAATCTTAAAGCAGAAATCAAAGAACCCTTCACTCCCAACTTATACAAGCTTCTGCAGGTTGCAATAGCGCTGCCCGTGAGCTCAGCTGGCTGTGAAAGGAGTTTTTAGACCATGCGGAGCATAAGGACTTGGTTAAGGACTACAATGACCCAGGAAAGGTTTTCAAATTTGGCCCTGCTGAACATCGAGAGCCAAATAATCACGCAGAATGTGACAGCAAAACAAGTGCTTGATGTCTTTGCAGAAAAAAATCGAAAATTAAAGCTAATTTAGGTACAATTTTACGTTATTTTTTCATAAATTAACTTATTCATTTATTGTATATATTATTTTCCCTAATATCAGTTCACTAAAAAAAACTATGAACTACTGGAAATATGGGCGTAGCCAAGATTTGTATTAGGGGCAAGACGCTATTTTACTAAAATTCATATTTTAATTTACTTTTAGTTCAGTATTTTTATTTATTTAGAGAGCAACTTCTTCCCCCCCCCCTCTATAACACAGAAAAATGACATAGTTGTGCCTACGGTGCCTATGATCGTTCTTTTCTTTCTGAACATTTAATCAATTAATACAAATATTAATTTCTGCCATACGCTAGTATGTTAATGAATAAATCATAACTCTACTACGAAAAGGGAAAGTTCTGTGTTTCCTCGTATAGTTCAATAAAAAGGTACTTAAAAATTGATTCTTTGAAATTAGGGATGTTTAGAAATAGATGTATCGATATTCCGATATAGTGGTATAGGCTAATATCTATACTTTTTCTGGGAATATGGATTATCAATACATTTTTGGAAATGTCGATGAGAGAACCGATAAGATTTTATGGGGGCCATGGCCCCCAGAAAAATGTCGTAGTTACGCCTATGGGGGGAGTGAACTTGAACTCTTACCTGCTATTCAGAGTTTAGATCAGAATAAGGGACCTGGAGATTATCAGATACACCCAACTGTTGTTAAATTTGTCACAGATACTACCAAAGTGCCTTTATTATACATTTATAATTCAATATTTTCTACTAGTTTTATTCCTCTGGAGTTTGAGATTGCTTCTATCATTCTAATTTTTAAAAATGATTCAAAATCAGATAGTTTGAATTACTGGCCCATTTCTGTTCTTCCTGTTTTTAATAAAATATTTGAAAAACTTCTTTATAAAAGACTTTACAATTTTTGTTTTCAATCACATACCATTACCAATAAAAATCAATTTGGATTTTCCAGAAATAAATCAACTGAGCAAGCTCTCCTTTCGGCAACTGATTATATTCATTCTTCCATTGATATAAGATAATCCACAGTTGAAGTGCTTTTTGATCTGTCCAGAGCTTTTGATACCATAAATCACAATAGATTATTTTATAAGCTCCATTTGGCTAGAATTCGTGGTATCACAAATGAGCTCTTGCGGAGCTATTTGATTGGTAGCCAGCAGTTCGTGGGAGTCGGTGGTGACCGCTCCTCATTTAAATCTATTTTATATAGTGTTCCTCAGGGATCAATGCTTAGACATCTTTTATTTATTTTTACATCAATGATATCTTTTTCTTACCTACTCGTTTTACGTCGATTTGTTTTGCTGATGACACCAGTGCTTTTTAATGGATAAAGACAATAATTTAATACACACAGTTAATGAAGACATTGAACATTTTACCTTTTTAAATGGAATTATTTCACACTTAATGCCAAGAAAACTAAATGTATTCTTTTCTCGCTTAAACATAACATTAATATTGGTCAGCTTCACATTAATATCAATAATGATCAAATATCATTTTCCACAGAAAGTAAATCTCTTGGCGTTATATTATAATCAAATGTGAAATGGAATTCTCACATTCAAGCTTTATGCAGTAAAATTAGTAGAAACCTTGGTGTCATTCGTAATGTTAGTTTTTAATCTTCCAACTTGTTTTAATTAACTTATATTGCTCTTTTTGCTTCTCGCATATTTATTATTGCCTTCCTACCTGGGGAAACAACTAAATCTAATCTGCGCCATATTTCTATACTTCAAAATAAATTTCTTAGATTACTTAATACTAAAATCAGTCGAATTTCATTAGATTGCTCGAGAACATATTTTAACAATAGATAATCTCCTTACATATAAAATTTCGATTTTTATGTTTGGATTTATTAAGTCTGGAAACAACATAGATATCTCTCTACCATGTCTGCCGGGGAACGGATATGATACCCGTATGGATACTACTTTTAGACCAAACTTCACGCGAACAAATTTTGGCTTGTCACGAATCGGATGTCTGGGCCCTAGGGTGTGGTACTCTCTTCCGAATAAGCTGAAACAACTCAGCTCACTTCCTTTATTTAAAATATGATTGCTTGATTTGTAATATAATTTATGAGTTTATATTTTTATTATATTTTATTTATTTGTTTAAATATTTTTCCTTTTCTTATTTTTCTTATCATTGTACATGGGTTATTGCTGTTCTGTTTTGAGTCGCTGATAGAGAACCTGGGCAGCGTGGACTGTCAGATGTAAAAGTCTTTACCCATTGCGCCCGGGCAAAATTGTCATATTATCATTAAGTAATTAGCTATATGTGTTTCATGTATAATTTTGCCCAAAATAACAAATAATAATAATAAATTCCTTTATTAATATTGGTTATGTAATACTTGAACTCTCCTTAAGACAGGCGAGTTAGAGCTCCATATCCCATGGCCAAATTTATATGTATTGTATATCCAACGTATTGTATATTATACATATACGCATTATTTGATTTAGAAACTTTAAAATGTAAAGCTTTATTGCACAGTTTTTCCCTTTCGCATTGAAACCACCAAACAATCAAGATACTGATCTACTTTATGTAATTTTTATTTTTATTGTATGACATCCAGTGAAGAGCTTGGAATTTACAAATGTAGCATTGGTTAAGTGGTATGCGCAAACTCGTGCATTCATCGCATAAAAGTGCCCATTCAACAAAGAGGAACTTTTAGTGTTAGAACAAGAAACCGGAATTCACTGACACAAACATATGAATGTATGCGCATGCTCATACGTTTATGCTTTGAATGTCGACCTTGTGCAGTTACATCTAAACAAATGCACGCAAATGACTTACCAAATATACAATATTAATATTCTGAGTGCATACAATACATACGTGGATTGCTTTTTAATAATAAAAATATCCGCATACATTCTTCCATTTCCGGTTTATCGTACGCTGAAGATGTAGCCTGTGTAAGGAAGATTAGTTTAACGTGGCGTTAACTCAATATCCAAATAATGATACATTTGCACATAGCCAAGCTTACTGGGAGTGTCGTATTTTGGCACCGTTGGGAGTCGAATCCGGATTAACAACACGCTGGGCGAATGCGTTACCACCGCACCGACGCCTGGCTCCCAATATAGGGTGTCCCACAAAGAACGCAACTTTTAAAATGCCCGCCATTTCTGTTCTAGTAAGTTGGCAGCACTGAACGTTATACGATTTTCATCTGTTGTCTTTGTGGTTAGTAGACACGGAGCGCCGAGTAGCGCATGATTGTCATCTGTTTTCTGTACAGGTAGGAATGGAGCGCTTCACTACAGATCAGCTTGTTGTCAGTGAAAATTTATTACAAATGTGGTGAATGTTGTGCAGAGACAGTTCGCAAACTCCGTGGAATGTTTAGTGAACGTAATGCACCGAGTAAGTCGACTATGATGAGACTGACTGCTAAATTTGAGCAAACCAGTTCAATTGTGGACATTAAACCCATTTGAGTAATATCATATTTTATACATAATCACAGGTAGCATACGCTGCAAAAATATGTAATATTAAAATTACTTAATTTCACCAATAAATTTGTATGTCATTATGCACTCAAAATTTTCTTTCTTTATGGGACACCCTATATAAATAAAAAGATGCCAATTTGTAAGAACTTATCTCAAATTTGTTTACCTGAGACAGAGGCGGCTTAAAGGCCGGGCCAAGTTTGGATGAGGGGGCCAAACTCATGTCAAGTTTGAATTTTTTTTAATTGACTCAATAGTAGAAAATCTCTTTAAAAAGAGACAAAAGAAGTTCAGAGACATTTTTAGAGACATCTTTAGAGATATTCATTCAGACTTTTGGCCACTTTTATGCGATATATGGCTCACTGTGCATCTATGAAAATCTCCTGTTTTCACCGGAG
>QLNU02015360.1:119359546-119385599 GCA_006491805.2 Dysdera silvatica | reverse complement strand
GTTCCCACGCACAAAAAATTAGACTGCTTTTGTATTAATTAATGTCAGGGGAAAAAAGTCCTAAAGCATTCTGGACATTAAAAGAAGTGACCATAAGATTGAAGCACTAACTAATGCCGAGAAAGACGTTATTTCTCCACCCAAAAGAACACATTTACACTCGCATTTTAACGGCCAGGAACGAATTTGCAACGAACAACCAAAATTTACTTCAATAATTAAGGAATAAAGAAAATTCAGGAAGTGTTTAAAAAATTCTAAAACCAGTGTACTGAGACTGAGTGTACTGAGGTAAACTAAGATTTAAAAAAAAAAAGGGGGGATTGTAGGTGGCATCTTCACCGTCCCTCCGAAATCTGAAACAGTATTACGGAATATTTGATGTAGTCGACAGTTTTGTGATTTTTCAAGAAACGATTCCAGCTGCCTTTTTAAAATTTTTGATGAAATGATAACTGCTTTTGAAATCTGTTAACTTCATTGAAAGCCCAGCGTTTTAAAACCACGTCATGAACTAGCAAATGACGATTTCTTGCATTTTTAAATTTTTGAAATATCGAAGCCTTAATTTCATATTTTCGATTATTCGTCTTTAACTATATTTTTTTAATCTAAATATATAACTAGGATATATAACTTTAGGATAACAAGTTTCAGTTTGAAGAAATTTTCGTTTTTTACAAAAATCATATTAAAAAAAATTCGTACTTTCCAAAGTAAATTCTTTTGCCAAAGCGTCATCATTACCGTAATCAGATTCATACTCGAAATTACCATAATTTGTTCGATTTTCATTAAAGTCATGAAAATCCGAAGTAACATCTTCAATCACATTATTAAATTAAAAAATGAGCATTACAAATAAAATTTTTTTTCATCATTTATAATTACAATGAAAAAAACATTGAAAAATAAATCTTCAATTTTTGCAAACAAACGTTTACTTTCGCCTAATTCTGCAGCTGTAATTATTGAAGGTTGTATGTTGTAATTTTTATTGATAAATTTAAGATAGATTGAATGATGTTCACGAAATTCATTTTTTTTTTTAAACAGAAAATCAAAAATGAAATGTGGGCGGTTTTTATAATGTGATACTTCGCTAGAAAACGAACAACTAATAATTTCAGTCTGGCATTAAATAAACTTCTGATTAAACCAAGTTAAAAGCATACCAACTGACAACTCAAATTCTCGATAATACCCCGATTACTGTCATAATCGTGCCAATTCTTACAAGGCCTTCGCCAAATAGTTGAAATTTGCTCCAATTTGGAAAACTTTAATCGTTAATTAAAAATCAATATGTGGATTTCACAGAAAAAGGACTTCGGATTCGTAATTAGGGGTCTAAAATCTATAAATTGCAATATGTCTCAATTCTCGGGTCTCCCACTCGGGGCCGTTCCCTTTTAGGTGTCCATAATTGGGAGTGCGAAAAATCGTCACAAAATGCCTTATATTAGAAAATGACATGTTCAGCGCAAAAAAATAAATATGAAAATGTTCGTTTAAAGCTAGACACCTATCTCTGTTTTTGAGATATTAATTGAAGAAAAAAGACTGTGGCGCGCAAACTGCAAAGAAAAGGAATGCCAAAAAATCGACAGAAACATCTGCTTTCCATTTCCTGGCAACGACTGCTTATGGCAAAAAAAAAAAATAGTGTTCTTAAAAGTATTTTATTTCTGACAAAATTCTCTCGGTAATTCCATTTACCTTTTGAAATACTTTTGAATGCAAATTTCTATGCGAAATTAAATTCCCGAAATTTCCTTCCGAAGAAAAGTTCCATTCAGGCAAAAAAGAAAAAGCGATTACTTCTAAGCAATCTATATAACTCGAACAGAAATTGGAAATGGAATTCTAATGTTAGAATGTTTTGACAAATATGTGTGTTATGTACCTTTGTACAATGAAGTGCCTGAGAAAAGGTTATATAAAAATTAAACACTTCTGGTACTTCGTGTTTTGTGGCACGAGGTCAACTAAAGGCATACTACTCCGGGACCTACAATTTCTCCGAGAACAACTTCCTAGGGAGCAGAATCCCGATAAGCATAAAAAACAGCACGCGTGCTTCGGCGCCAATGTAGTCGAACCCGGGTTAAAGGTAAGTTGAACGGACGCGTTACCTCTATGATACATAGGGCTTTTTGTTAACGGTTGATTGGTCGATTTTTATGACGTAAGGACAGCAACGCTCATGTTACGCCAAACAAGGTGAGGTTGTATGTCCGGCTTCAATTACACCAATGCTTATGTTTTACGACGCAAGAGCTGGGAAGGTCATGCTTCGCCCGGAATTTACACATGATCTAATATAGGTATTTTACTTTTAAGATGTAAGAAATAGTAAAAATAGTTTTATATATATATTATAGTATAATAGTCGTAAGTGGAAAAAAGTAAAGCCATACAATGGGTCAAAAGAACAACACACTAAGCATAAATGTTTTCAAGTTTATATACTTACATAGACATTAAACTTTCCATGCAAGTAAAGCTCATTTCTGAAAGTTTTAATTAGTTGGTAATCCCATCAAGAAAGCGAGTTTACACAACATAAACTATAAGGCATGGTGTAGGACCCCACATACATCGTTTTTCATTTAAACGTTTACTGTTTTCAACATAAATTGCGCAAGAAAAAAACTCTTAACTGTTTCTGTGAACAATTTTAAAGTAAAGAATACAAAAATTAAACTTTGAATCAGCCAATATTACTTTTTTTTTTTTTAACAGTGAAAACTACAAATTCGGAGATTTAGAGATTTAGAAGGGAAAAAAAAGTTTGGGTGGCTTTTCCCCCTCCTCCGTGGATAGTGTCAAAAGCTTTTATACCAAAGTTCTACATACGCCCATCACAAATTTTACGTAGTTTAAACATATTAACCCGCGAGCAGGCGCGCGGGATGTTTCACATCCCACAACTTACAATTTGTTAAAAGAACAGTCCACCCTTGCTTCTGAAACTGGCCAAACTCTTTCCTGTTGCCTTCAAAGTCACAATCTTTGGGGTAGGGTGACAAAGCGAAAATTCCTCTTATTGTTCCCTGTAAAATTGGACGTTTTTAATGAAATAATGCTATATAATTAGATAGGGCGTAAACATTGGCGTATGCAGGGGGGGTGTTGATGGGGGTTGTAACTCCCCCCATTGCAATGATTGTGGTTTTACGGCTCAAAGACTACAATGGTCATGCTGCGCCGGGACCTACTGTTTTCCGAGGAATCCGAACCTCTTAAGGCCTAGGGAACCAAACCCCGGACTACAGTGAGCAGTGCGATCTTTATGAGATCTCTGAGTAAGCGTTCTTTGCACTGCTGGGAGTCGAACCCGGATTAGCGGCGCACTAGGAGAACGCGTTACCACACTGCGCCACCGCAGGGCCTCCATTGCAATGAAATTTTGTATATTTAACATAGAATATGCGAGAAGTAGATCTGTAATCCCCCTTACGAACTTTCTGCGTACACCTATGAGTGTTAAGCACCTCTGGAGCGTTCTCGCTTTCCCCTAATCCGCGCGTCTGCTCACGGGTTAATGAATGGATCCATACAAGTTCACAAACTAGATAAATTCAAAAACGAGAGTAGGTTCAAACTTTAAAGTTGTATATAGTAGTAATTAAAATATATCCCAAACATACGCCTTCTACTAGCACTCCTTGCAGCTTCTCTGTCATCTATCCAGAATTTAAGTAGTATTAATTAGGGCAATCAAATATTTTTTTCTCTTTCGGTCATCAGTATTAATCCACGATTATTAAACTAGAAATACTGTTAGTAATATATACACCAGTTTAAAATAGTGCTTGCATCTATGAGATGTGCCTTGAATCTTTTCAACTTCTTTATCAACTACACTAGCCTGAAATAATCTTTCTTCAAATAAACTGTCCCTGTGCAGAAGGGGAAACGTCTTGAGACGGCTCTGAAAGCGGAACTACAAATTGCAGTTTTGTAGCGAAACGCTATATAACTTTTCAAGAAAAAAATTACGTTTAATTTCAAATATACGCACTGTGTGTGGTTTTTTGAAAGACACTAAGTTACATTAACCACGATTGAAATGGAATTGGTACGGAACTAAAGGAAATCAAACTATAACATCAAATTACAGTTACCAATCACTGGTTTTGTTGATTAAATTTTTATGCCCAAAGACAAGAATGGTTATTTTGTGCCAAGCAAGGTGAGGCCGTAAATACAGTTTTAATCACTTGTTTTGTTCGGATTAAAGAACTTGTATATATACGTTTATTATTTAAGAAATTGCAAATAACAATCCATTAAATCCATTTCAATTACGTTACTAAATAAATGATAAACAAAAAGTCATTAACTTTTAAAACTCTCTTTGATACTTTATTTGTAAATCCTGCTACAGAAATAGTATTAAATAATAAAATTGCTCACCTCTTGCGGACAACTTTTTGGTGTTAATTATCTTTGCAGCAAATTCTAATCCAGTGTTTTTTTGTACACAACGTCTCACAATTGAAAATGCACCCCTGCAACCAAAACATTTCATGGTAACTAAATAAAGAATATACATATCTATTAAAAAACTAAATTATTTTTATTTATTTAGTGTGACTTACTAAAATTAAATGAAAAACATAAAACGTATTTAAGCAATTCAGGTCAAATCGATTAATTAAAATACATTAGACCCTGAAATTTAAACGTAACTGAAAAGGTATTTCATTAGTAATGTGTAAATTCTTACACAAAAGTAAAATAAACATCTTGAAAATACGATTGATTCTTATTTATATAATTCAGGCAGATTATTTTACACATAGCTGTAAGTGGAAATCCAATAATTTTTGAAAAAGTTTGTAGGTATAAAATTTCAATATCATATTGCTCATCAAAAAAATGAGACGTTAGTAAAAAATAAATAATAAGTGCAACACGCTAAATGTCGTTTATAATTCCTCTGATTTTCCACATTATAAGGCATTTCCGAAAGCTGGCTTTTAAAATCTATCACACGCGCGTTCCCACGTTTCACCAATCAACTTGTCTATCCATATGCGTACACTAAAAACACAAGTAACACGCTTCCTTTCTCGGATGCACGTTCCACGATATGTTTACGAGTAACTTTGCGTAGGGGCTTCGGCCTACTTCTCTCTCACGCCGATCTGCAGCGGAGGAATCGGCAAAGAAGTGCAATGGACGCTGCAACGTAGGATTTCTTACGATTTAATATATTTTAGAAAATGTACTTACTTGCCGAGCTCTTCTTTAAGTTCATAATTATCGCTAAACCGCGTACTCACAGGCACAGCCATGTCGAACTGCCGCCAATCTGCTAACTGGATGGGTACTCACGATTTCTGATACCGGGATGCCGTCGTGTTCGCGGGAATATAGCAAGAATTTTTTTCCTCCTTTCCTCGTTCGAAATCTAGAGATATATTGGCGCCCTACGCGGATCGAAGTCGCCAAGTTCGTCGCCGTTGCAGGCGTTTGAGCCAAACTTTTTTTTAAATCTTATTTGCGGTGGAAAGCCTCTTACGTACAAGTCGATGCGGTACGAAATCTTGCAGTTAAGCGGTTTGTACATTTAAGCGGACTACTTTAAAATGTGTGAAGCATTTGTCGCTAAATTTTCATAGTACTTTACCTATGTTATCCAATTGTATTTCTAACAAGGGAATCCCTTTCGCTGTTCACTGCACTTTGAGATCAGACCTATGGGAGATGATAGTGCTTGACTTCCTGATCACGAATATGACAATTTTTTATGAATATTTGAAATCCAAAAATGACACTTTTTTCGCCAGGTTTAATATTTTTTAATCGCCCTGTATGTGAGCAAAAACAGGTTTGAAGTCTGTAAAATTATGAAGGATCATCGTATTTAACGGATAAACAAAAATTATGTCTCAACTAATCCAAACCGTGTAAAAAAATTAATATGAAAAATGAACTTTTAGCATATTTGGCGAAAATTCTGGAGGCTACGCCAGATTGTCGTTTAAAATAGTTATTTCGTATTATCGTAGCCCATGTCAAGTTTCTTCTACATTTCTTTTTCCAAAATATTATCTCATAAGGAAAAGAAACACATAACTATATAGAACCATGCATACATGAGTATGAATAAATGAAATGTATGCATGAATGAATGAATGAATAAAATGTATGAATAATGAAAAGTTGCTATATTTACACAACCTGGATGTGGTCATTGCATATCACATGCTGTTGCAACCATGGAATTTAAAAAAATTGTGAACAAAACTTAATAGTAGGCTATTTGAAAATGCATTTATTGTAATTAGAAAAAATGTGAACAAAATTTCATGAAATGTATTTTATTTCATGAAGTTATGTAACCATAAATTGTGGATTAATTGTTGAATTATGCTCTTTATTTAAAAATGAGAAAAATTAAACTGTGTACATCTCAGGAAAGTCCTGAAAGTGATACAGTACAAAAAAAGAAAAGAGTGAAGCAAAGCAATTGATCACAGTGGGCACATTTTAAGAATGACAGATTTTTGCAATTATCTCGGCTACAATTGTTGTATTCAATTTCAAAAGAAATTTCCTCAACATTTTTGAATTTTCCGGGATCATGATCGCTATAACAGCACCTAAACCAAGCATATTGTAATATAGGGCGATATTTTTTAGACTGTAATTGATTGTGAACCAAAGAATGCATTTTTATTATCTCATTTCGATGTCGTATGTCAATATCCATTTCATCGATTGCTATTCTGTTGATTATTTTTTTGTACAAATTTTTTATATTGTCGAAAGAAATAAACATCCAGCGGTTGTATGAGGGATGTTGCTTTGGGGGGTATTTGCAAGGATATACAATTTTCCGGAAAATCTTTATAAGTGTTTGGGTCTGTACTACCTGTTCATGAGTTTAGTAAAACACAGGAAGGAGGAGACATGATGGGTTTCATACAACATTCTACCCACTTTCTCATTTTGATTTTGTCCATTTTTTCCGACTTGGAGCATGTAATATATAAGTTTGAAGGTTGAAATAAATTCGTTTTGAAACGTTGTTAATCGTTGAACAGTCGGGCCAAATGTTTCCTCAGCTTCTCTTAAACGAAGTAACATTTTCCCTGTCAGTTCCCCATTCATTGGTATTATTGTCATTATTGTATATGAATGTGTTCTGCCAAAATCAGACCCTATTAAAGAAAATGCCCGTTTTTCACCTTTATGCGATAGCTGCCTTTAATTTGGAAGAAAATAATTAAAACCACTTTGATCAGAGTTAAAAATTTATTGGGAGATAATATTAGCAGTAACATTTCTCGTTATCAAAATAAATTCTATGGCACTATCTTCTATATTACCCATATTCTGGGTGTATATTTGAGTGATATATTTTGTTACTTTCCGCGCAACTATTTTGTTTTGGCTCTTAAAATTATCTATAAAATTATCGGAACATTTAAAATCCTCAAATCCTAACTCTTGGGATTTCAGGATCGCCCATCTTTTCAAATCTATATCATGAACAGGTAAATAATTTTCCCTAGCTTTTGTAAATCTGGCTAACATTTCATTTTTTATTATTTTATACTTTTCTATATTTGTGCCCATATTTGATATATATTTTCTAAACCTCGAAATATAAGTAGGGTATTTTACTGTTGGATATCTCCTGTTTGTTTTCTGGAATTTATTTTTTTGACAACTGTCAAAATACTGAACAATTGTTTGCATATTTTCTAAACTGAATTCATTTGCCAATTGATCGCCCTTTACAGTACAGTTATAATATTCGTCACCGACTATACTAATATCACTTTCTTCGTCGATACGGAAATCACAATTGTCTTCAAAATCTAAACTGATATTTTCACTGACATTGTTATTAAAAATTATGTTTTCGATTTTCGACAATACTTCCCGACTTTCCTTAAGTTCTTGATCAGTTATTAACGACGGAAGCGTGTCGTATTTATTAACGACCAAATTCAAAACGGATTGAATTATGTTCACTATATTTTTCATTTTCTCACAATCGGAAACTCGTACAACTATATTGACGTTACACTTGCGGACGAGTTTATATAGCTAGTGGAATGCGAAACTTAAATGTCCCGCCAACTCTTCAAAATTGTCGCCAAATTCGCCAAATATCTATGCTAAAAGTTCATTTTTCATATTAATTTTTTTATACTGTTTAAATTAGCTGAGACATAATTTTTTATTTTTATCCGTTAAATACGATGATCCTTCATAATCTTACCGACTTCAAACCTGTTTTTGCTCACATACAGTGCGATTAAAAAATATCAAACCCGGCGAAAAAAGTGTCATTTTTGGACTTCAAATATTCATAAAAAATTGTCATATCATTTTAGAAGACAAATGATTACATATTCGTGATCAGAAAGTCAAGCACTATCATCTTCCATAGGTCTGATATCAAAGTGCAGTGAACAGCAAAAGGGGTTCCCTTGTAAGTTCATAAATAAATTATGTACAGTATTTATTTTCATAACTATACAATACCCCTCATTACTTAATTCATAAAGTCAAAAAGTGCGTACAATAGTATTTACGTTTGATTTTAAAGAATTAAAAGTCTTCAACTTTTGATTAAACTCTTTAAATAGATAAGTTTTCTTTTACTATCTAAATAACTCTTTAAACACTGTCTGTTCACGAAAAGAAGTCCGATGGTACAGTTAGAAATAACAGTATGTAGCGTCACAACTCGGCTAGCCGCTTACAGCAGAGTAGGACGCCAGTCTCAGAACTTGTTTTTGGCGGTTCCCAAAAACGAGTGTAGAACTTTTGAGTCCTATGTTGTTGTAAGCGGCTAGCCGGTTTGTGACGTCACCTCCCGTTATTTCTAACTGTACCATCGGACTTCTTTTCGTGAACGAACAGTAACTAAACGGCACGTAAGTCTGGATATGGGGGTGTGAGGCACCTCTCACCTCAGTCGATCGGAATTCCATTGATCAGCTCCCTTAAGTGCGACGGAGAATCGTTTAATATGTTGGGGGAAATGCGGAAGTTATGATGGTGTTATGTGCATTATTATAAGATAAAATAAGAATATATTTATGATTACATTTGTTGCATTTAATGACGAAATTATTTTTTCCGAAATTTGAGGGACTGTGTTGTTGCACGGAATTTTTGTAATTAATTATTTGTAATGGAATTTCAAATTAAGACAAAAAGGGAACACTTTCCCGGGAACGGTCAGTTCGGTGGTATTATATGATAGATAAGTTGTAATTGAAAAAAAAAATATTTTCCCCACATTTTATATTTTTGCACCCTCGAAATTTTACGCCCTGAGCACTTCCGCAACGCGCCCATTTTTCAACCCGGGCCTCTCTCTCTCTCTCTCTCTCTCTCTCTCTTTCTCTCTCTCTCTCTCTCTCTCTCTCTCTCTGGTGATAAGCTTAAAAATGCTTAGCAAGCAATGATGTTTCCTGGCACACGCGTAGAATTTTCATAATTATTGGGGGTGGGAGGGGGCCAAGCACATTTTATGTACATTTATACATTACAATATATGTAAAATTGCAATTTATTTCAAATTATTGGGGGCCCTGGCCCCACGGGACATATACATGTATATCTATGTTTCCTGGTAAACAACTGCTTGCAAATGAATTAAATTGTAGAAAAGTACAGATACGAAGAAGTCACCTTACTCAACTCTCTATGCAATACGTAGAATTCCAATATGCGTGTGGCATGATACTTTTATGGAAATACAAGCGTGGTATCTTAATCATTTATTTGTGCACTTATCAGGTTGAAATTTCATAGTAAAATAGCACGGAGACCCCTTACATGACAGATTTAGTAGGGAAGGGTCTGAAAGTACACTGAAGTGCCAGAAAAACTGGTACAGGCGTGCGTATGCAAATAACGGAGCTTTGCAACCAATCAGCGTAACGCGATGCGGTCGGCAGCGCCTATATAAGACAAGAGATGTCTGGCAAAGCTGTTAGATCGGTTCTTGCCGCTACAATGGCAGGTTATCAAGATTTAAGTGATTTTGAACGTGGCGTTATAGTCGGCACAAGAGAGATGGGACATAGCATCTCCGAGATAGCGACAAAATTTGGATTTTCGCGTACGACCATTTCACGGGTATACCGTGAATATCAGGAATCCGGTAAAACATCAAATCTCCGACAGCGGTGCGGCCGGAAAAAGACCTTGAAAGAACGGGACCTTCGACGACTGACGAGAATCGTTAAACGAGATAGACGTGCAACACTTCCTCAAATTGCCGCGGATTTCAATGCTGGGGCATCAACAAGTGTCAGCGTGCGAACTGTTCAACGAACCATCATTGATATGGGCTTTCGGAGCCGAAGGCCCACTCGTGTACCATTGTTGACTGCACGGCACAAAGCTTTACGCCTCGTCTGGGTCCGCCAACACCGCCATTGGACTGTTGATGACTGGAAACACGTTGCCTGGTCTGACGAGTCTCGTTTCCAATTGCATCAGGCGGATGGACGTGTACGGGTATGGAGACAACCTCATGAATCCATGGACCCTACATGTCAACAGGGGACTGTTCAAGCTGGTGGAGCTTCTGTGATGGTATGGGGCGTGTGCAGTTGGCGTGATATGGGACCCCTGATACGTCTAGAGACAACTCTGACAGGTGACAGGTACGTAAGCATCATGTCCGATCACCTACACCCATTCATGTCCATTGTGCATTCCGACGGACTTGGACAATTTCAGCATGATAATGCGACACCCCACACATCGAGAGTTGCTACTGAGAGTTGCTGCCATTACTTCTTTTACGTGCTGACAAATTCTTTAACAATAAAATATATTATGTATATCGTTATTGCTTAACATCGGAAATAGATCATTGTATTTAATTTATCAATTAAACGACTACAAGCATAGATGTAAACGGAAAACAAATACTATAGGCAGGGGCGGCTTGAGGCAACACCACCTTAATAAGAAGGCCAAACAACACTGTTAACCGCTTAGCAACATGGCGCCGTGAGTTGGCCGACGACTACTTCGTTTGCTGTCTGTGTCAATACGGCTTTACTCTGACTTTGCGTAGTGTTTTTGTACGCTGTCGTTACTGAAAAAACGCTTATTTTTTAATTTGGTTTTTCTTTTTCAATTTTTGTGGTGTCATTCCGTTTAAGTGCATGGTTCCCGCTTGTCGGGGTAATTATAAAGGAGAACATAAAGTGACTACATTTTCGTTTCCAAAAGATCCCGCGATATTAAAGAAGTGGAACCACGCCATCCCAAGAAAGGATTACAAAATTACTAAAAATTCAAAGGTAAGAATTTATGCAATGTATATATTTATCTATGCACTTTATCTAATGTAAAGAATGAATGATTTATTTTGCCCATGCCTAAGTGAGTGATTGTGTTAATCTGTATTCGAAGAGTATTTTTAGCTTCAGTCTATTTGACATTTTTTCTTGCTTTTTGTTTAAAAGAAAGGGAAATTTTCTAAACAAGCCACAACAAAACAAATAACAGGTGATGGAAGTGAAATTAGTCAAACTGATAGGTGTTCCGTGATTGTCAAATTAAAAAAAAAAAACTGTTATGAGCTAGGCAAAATTTTCAAGGGAGCTTCAGTTTTTAAGAGAGTTTATTTCTCAGCCATTGAGGGTGGTCATGTTTGAATAGTTTTCGTTTATTGTATCAATATCTTGGTAATATATACAAATTTGATTAATATAGTAATGCTAAAAGGTAGCTGCTGAGTTGCATGTATGTTCGGATTTTTAGAAAGGTGTTAAGGATTAGGGACAAATACATATAATTAATGATTCAAGTTTTTCATTTGTTCAGAAATTCTATATGTATAAATAGCAAATGTCACAAGTTCTCCACTTTGGGAAAAAAAAAAGTGTTAGTATTTAATGCATGGTAGAACCTCTTAAAGAACGATCTACTCGAGATCTTGATGTGACCATTGAAACGACTCTGAACATTGTCAGTCTTATCCAATGCTGGAAGTGTGGGTAGACTCGTCCCCCCCCACTTATCAAGAAAGCACCCATGCATCTCCCCCAGTTCTAAAACCACTGAAATTCGTCCCCCACTTCTAAAAACTTCGAAAGAGAAAGAAAAATAACAGTAACCTTTTTCTTTTAGCAAGAAACACGTCCGGTTTTTGTCATTCAACTATTCGCACACAGACTCCGCTAACTCGCTATCGAAATTGATGCTGTTGCCTACGAAGATCATAAATACAAGTGGCAACATGTACTAATATCAGTGCTGGAAGTATCGGTAAACGCGGGTGACACGTCCCCAACTTACGTTTATTGTGTGTGGGGGTGCACGTATCCCCAACTATTGGCATCCCCCACATTTTTTCCCAATTCAACCACTGGTCTTATCTGAAAAAAAAAGCAAACCAAGTTCTTGGTAAAATTTTTAAAAAAGTAACTTTGAAGTCAACAGAGGTTATTTTGCCCATATATCAGACATGGTTAGACCACATTTAGAATATGCAGTTCAATTTTCATCCCCTTTTCTGCGGAAAGACCAGGGTGTTTGGCAACCTGGAAAAGTCATGGAACTGTTTTCTGACTGGAAAAGTCAGGAAAAATTTTTCTGATCAGGATCTGTACCTTTAAAATTTCAAAAGCATAAACGCAAGAAAATCTAATAGGCATTTTCTAAAACAATGCTGTCGAAAATAGCCAAGTTCATCTATAAATTATTAAATCTAGTCATAAATATGATTATTCAGTTATGAAATATCTAAACTGGCAATATAAAAGAAATATTATTTGTAACAACGTTAAAAACATATAAAAAAGATTTAATAACTAAAATATACACGTTTCGGGCGTTATTGTTTCCTTGGATATGAGATTTGTCCTTATTAATTAACATTTTTATGTAAATGATAAAAAGTATTTTAGAATTTTTAAGTTTATATATTTTTGTGTTTTGATGTGACTTGCAATGATGGCTGAATCAATTAAAGTGAAGACTGAAATGTTAAAATACAATATGTAAGGTAGAATTCCGTGAAAGTATAAAACCTGGAATTTTTTGTTATTGGTATGGAGAACCTGGAAAAGTCAGATAAGTTTGAATCAAAATTTGGCCAGACACACTGAAAGACATTTTGAAGTTTGAAAAAGTTCAGACGAGCGATTCGTATCAAAAGATTAAACGTTTTAGATTATCAACAACGTTTAAAGTAACTAAATTTTTTTAAGGGTGTGGGTTATAGAGAAAACTTTTTGGTAAGAAATAATATTACGGTTACAAGAGGTCATAGCTTTAAATTAAAAAAAAATGCAGGACCACAATAAGACGATTTCTTTTCAAACGATGTTCTAAATTGCTGGAATTCTCTTTCCGACTATCTTGTTAACGTTGAGAACTTAGACACCTTTGAAAAAAGGCCTGATATGCATGTGCAGTTTTTAAGCTTTTAAGGGGTAACAATATTTTAAGGAAATTCAACACTTGGCGGAATTTATTGTTGAAGTGTAGTTCCTGATTTGAAGGCTATTCTTGTTGGATCCTTAGGACCTGCCTATATAGCCTTAGGATAGCCTATATTTTATGTGTGTATAATTTTATGTTTAGGATAGTGTGTACACCTGTAGGACTGGTCAAGGGATGGGAAGGGCTTTAGTTCCATGTCCCCCCCACCTTTTCATTGCTGTGCATTCATATATATATATATATATATATACAGGGTGGTCCTAAACTATATGTCAAAAATGTAAAGGCAGGTAGAGGGGACCTAAATAAGCAGATTTCGTATAGGAATGTGTGTGCGGTAATGACACATTAAAGCGCTAGCTTGTAAAGCAGTATGAATCACAGGAAACTGAAAAGACAAGTAAAGACAAAAGAAAACAAAAATTTATTAATAGTTTACAAGAGGTGCCCGAAAGAGCGGCCACCAACAGCGATACAAGATTCACAGCGACGGCGCATGGATCGGCGTACATTAGAAAAGACGTCAGGCATGTCGATCACATGTCCAGCAGCAACAGACAAGCGGGCAACAAGATCTTCTTCAGATGTGACGGGACTCTCGTACACCAGGCTTTTAATATGACCCCCAAAACAAAAAATCCAAGCAGGTTAAATCAGGAGGACGCGGTGGCCAGGGACCTGGACCGCCCCGTCCTATAAAATGCTGGCCGTAGACAGCGTCCAGGTGATTCCTGACGTTTCGACTGAAGTGAGCTGGGGCTCCATCGTGCTGGAACCACATTCGTCTGCGAACAGCTGGAGGAACATCGACCAGAAATTCAGGTAAGAACTCCTGTATGAAGATGTTGTATGTGTGGCCAGTTAAACGACTAGGTAGAATGTACGGTCCTACTAAGTTATTGTGCACAATGCCTGCCCAAACATTAATGGAAAACCTTTCTTGGTAGGCGTGTGCTATTGTGCCATGTGGGTTACTATGAGCCCACAGGTGAGAATTATGGATGTTAAACATACCCGACCGCGTAAAAGTAGCCTCATCAGTAAATAAAACATCTGCAGGGAAGGTTTGATTGGCTGCAGTCTGCTGTAGATACCAACGAGCAAAGTTGAGACGTGGAAGATAATCGTCAGGGGTCATTGCCTGCACTCTCTGTAAATGATACGGATGCATTCCGTCTTCATGTAACGTGCTCAAAACATTTTGATGGCTCACACCCAACGCACGTCCTACAGCTCTCGAGCTTGTCGAAGGATTATCCTCTACTGTGTTCAGTATTCTTTCTTCCACTGCAGGAGTTCTGCGATATCTTCCAAAGCCAGTTCCACGCCTGGAAGCATAAAATGATCCATTCGTGCGTAACTCCCGATGCAGACGCTCGAATGTTCGACGATCCGGCTGATTCCTATCCGGGAATCGCTCCCTGTACATCCTTTGAGCAGCTAATCCATTTCCTTGTGCAGCCCCATACATGAAATGCATGTCGGCCAGCTCCGCATTGGTGAAACGATGCATGCTGCTCGAGATCCGTGCGGGAAATGATGAATCCAGCTAGCGAAGCGCTTTTATACGCCGCAGTCATCAGCGCTCTCTACCGGCTCAAGGCGGCATTACCACACACACAATCCTATACGAAATCTGCTTATTTAGGTCCCCTCTACCTGCCTTTACATTTTTGACATATAGTTTAGGACCACCCTGTATATATACATATATAATTAGATTGGTGCATAATTTGTCATATTTTGTGTGCTTATGTTCAACTCAAAATAAAGATTAGATTTGTTTTGAAACTGCGCTGATAGGTTGGTTGCACATGCATGCTACCTTAGTCTTTACAAGACCACCTGCTTTTGAAATTTACATTTATTTTTTGTTTCAAGTTTCTTGGCACTTAAGTACAGAAGTTGACAAAGTTAGTATAAGATATGGTGGTAGTGCAGAATACGAACCAGTCGACAAATTTTTTCCTATTGTGTTCCAAAAGTAGTTTTTGTTCTGACGTCATAGTGTAAAATTCTTTCGCGACACCATGTTGTAATGTATGGATGTTTTTGTGACCTAGTATTTTCCTGAATCAGTATATGCCTAGTGGGCCCACACACCTCGCTTTCCAAAAACATTAGATAATCACGGCACCGTGACCTGTTGAACCCGTTAACTTTACAAAAGTCAAATTAAAAGTTGTCTGGTATCCTTGAGACTAATAAAATCCGTGATTCATGGACAACTATTACAAACCCGGACAGTGTAATTTTTTTGATTTTATCTTTAAAGCCAGTTCCAAACATCAGAGCATCAATCATCATTGAGGATTGTTTGAAAGTAAAAGCTTCCTTAAACAATGTGGAATTGAAAGCCACCCATAAGTTTAAATTTCCTTGTGTACTCAATAGTGTAAATGATATACGGTCATTGTTACTTCTTGTTGAGAGACTGTTGCAGCCTGAAGAATGTGAAGTAGATGTGACAGATGCTAAAGCAATGATTTTAGATTTGCTGAAAGATCTCAGGAATATCGAAGATAAAAACATTAAATTTATTGAGGAACAAGTAGGTTTGTTTAACCGTAAAAAAGAAAGTTTGCGTTACTCAACCGATACTCTTATATTTTGTGCATTGCTATATTCAATTTCCTCACATGCCTATGGTTTTCTTTGAAGTTCTGGGAATTTGACCATACCCCATCCTAACACTCTTAGTAGATTGTGCTCATCCTATCAAGCTAATCCAAAATATGAGCAATATGCTAACAATTTCTTATTTTACACGAAACAACAAGTTCTTGCATTAAAACCCCATGAATGTTATATGGATTTAATGATTGATGAAATTCATCTAAAACAATACTTCGATTTTCGAGGCGGCACGATTTTTGGAATTTCGTATAATACGGCGAATGCGGCACGTTCTGCCTATATTTTCATGGTGCCGAGTTTTCTGTCACCATATAAGAGTGTTGTTCACATTCTTCCAGTTAGCAAAATAACTGCCCAGGAGTTACATACCTTTGTACGAAAAATTATAATTGAATTAGAAAAAATTGGAATTAGAATAATTTCTGTGTCTAGTGACAATAATTCTATAAATAGAAAATATATGTCTTCGTTCGCTACTCCTCCAGAACTGAGTATTTTGTATCCATACCCAGTTGATTTAACCAGACCGTTGTTTTTTGTCATAGATTCTGTTCATTTATTGAAATCGATTAGAAATAACTGATTGAATCAAAAAAAATTCTGGATAGTTTGTGTTTTTCCTGATTTTGATTCTGTAACTTCTACAGTGGTAACAGTTCTAACTGCTTCCTTCTGACTTTAAAAAACTTCATGAATTAGAAGGTGGGTGCTTATTAAAATTTGGATGTGGAAATGAAATCACTGTTCCCATCAAACTTCGAGAGACAAAATGTAAAATTAGCATTGCAAATTTTTAATGAACATCTAAGTACAGGTTTGTTGGAAATCAGTGAAAGCACTGGTCTATATCATTGCAAAGATACAGTTACCTATATTAATTACATTTGTAATTGGTGAGATATCGTGGATGTTAAAACACCATATAAGGGGCAACGTTTTATTAACCCTTTTCAGGAGCCATTAACGTTAGAAGGTGGGGATAAGAATATTTGTTTTCTGAAAGCATTTCTAGATTGGTTGGAGTTATGGAAACAACAGTCATTTATAAGTGGCACACTAGCAAGAAACACACGCTTTGCACTGTATAGCACGACTTATGCTTTGTTAGAAATAGCATCTTATTGCATTAAGGAATTAAAGTTTTCTTATTTTCTTCCTGGTAAAATCCAAACTGATGCTATGGAAGATAGGTTTGGGAAATATCAACAATTATCTGGTTCTCAGTATATTGTATCAATATCCCAAGTTTGTAAAGCTGAAACAAAGCTGAGACTTCAAAATTACTTGCCTCTAAAACTTTCAAGTAAGTTTGGAAATATGGAAATCCAAGCTTTTGATTCAGAAACTGATATTGAAATTGAACCTGTTGATTTGGATAATCTTGATCTGGAAAAAATGAAACTTTCTTTATGCTTACCATTAAGGTGTATGAGGCAGATGTTCATGGTTAAATTAGTATTACCTGTTATTGTGTATCTTTCTGGTTACTGTGTGTATAGAAGTTTAAAAAAGGGTAAATTGTTATTTTTGTGCAAAAACCATTACACTCGATAAAAAATTGGATCTAGATGTATCGTATAAATATGTTAGACATTTAGACAGAGGTAGACTTTTATGTTCCAATTTTAGCATAATTAATTCTGTTACGTTTAATTGCATTGTAGTTCAAAAATGAATGTGCCATGAGTACGAAAATAGATTTGTGAAACTTAAAAATCAGCGTCGCCTAGTTTTCGAATTAACTCTTAAACTTTTGGTTGCGGAAGAACACTTTGAGAAGGATGATGCATGTGAAGCTGGACATCCATTCGAAGGGATTTTAAAAAATATCTTGTGGACTTCAACAAACACACTTTTGAAGAACTATCGTGCAGAAAAAAATAACAGTATTTCATCTGTCCATAAAAATAAACGTAGGGAACTACAAACTATGGAGAATAAAAATTGTACAGACTAATGATGTAAAATTTCCAGAAATTTTAACATGGCAGAAAAACCCTTTTTGGTTCCCCAGTTATTTTCACGGAAAACTTCGAAATTATTGAAAATGACGAATCAGTAGATGGTTTACAACCATCATATATTGTTTACATAAACCGTATAGCTGCCCTCTTAGGGAAGCATGGAAAACTCGTTACTTTATTTCTCGGTAAAATTTACATCAAACCACATTTTTCCAATGAACGTGATATTATTGAAGACTTGTCACAAGATTCTACAACAGAAGCAAACACTTTTTAAGCATTCGTGATTAGTTCTTTATTTTTAAAATCAAAAGATGTTGTGTTATATCCTGTAGGTCATTTGAATGTTCATGAATTACAAGAAATGTTATAACAAGTTTTAAAAGTATTAACACTTGCAGGATTTATCGTACTTTCCATTGTATCAGATAACGATCATATTATAAATGTAAAAATATTCGAAGTCTTGCGAAACGATTTGCTGAAGCATAGTGTTCAAAATCCATATAAACTTGACAGTGAAATATTTTTAATGTTTGATTCTGTATATATATTGAAAAATATATGTAATAATTTGTTTAGTCAAAAAGATGGTAGACAATCATTTTATTTTCTCTCATTTAATGATAAAACGAAGTTATTGTGGGCAAGTATAAGTGATCTGAAACAGATTTAAGTGAAATTGATAAGGTCCCAAAAATTACCCTTACCTTTAACAAAAAGTACTCTTTCCAAGTTTTTTGAATAGGCAAAAGGTGTCTTTGGCAACTAAATTATTTAATGAAAAAAATTTAATTATTTTATCCGTTTCTGCATCAACTGTTAGGAGATCCTTTAATGGGACAATTGAATTTTTAAATACAGTTTTAAAGTGGTGGAAAATAAACAATGTAAACCCCAGTGGTGGTCTAAAATGACCAACAGATTAACAGTAATTGAACCTTTCATAATTGCGTGTAACGTATTCCAGAAATTGATTTCAGAAGGATATGAAATTAAATTTTTACAATGTAAAAATCGAAGAAATATTGTAATGGAATTATGTATATATAAATGGGGAAACTGTCTTTTTAATGTAATGATGTATGTGCATTTAAAATGTTTATGTACATGTTAGCAAACAGAGGACTTACTGTATTTTTAAATATTTTTTTAAACTATCATAGCCAAATGAGAAGTAATTTGACTACAACATGTAATAAAAGGGAACTTTCTACTTTATATAATAATGCATTGCTTGAAGCCACTAAAAATAATTAGAAACTCAAAACAATGTAGCTTATTGGGGCGAGGGATATTTCAGTGAAAGAGTTTTGTTGTAAATAAACTTTCTGGTTTTATTAAATATTGTTGTGTTCTTTTACTGCACAATATCTTATTGCCTTGCATGAAGTTTAATAAATTTAAAAAAAAAATTGTATCCTGAGAATACCCTGTATGTATATGATTATATTTATAAAAAGTGTGATTTAAAAAATTATGCTTTTGCTCTTTACTTTATTCAGTTTTTGAATAATTAATATTGTGGGTACTTTCTTATTATAGCCGCCTTTGCCATATAGTTACTTACGTAAAGAATAAATAGAGCCATTAATCGCCAAGTTTAGTAATACAATATACATAAATTGCATAAATAAATAAGTGTTAAAATATAATTATAATGAAATTATTTATTACTAATTTTTTCATTATAATTTTAGTAATATAAAATAAAATACGTATAATTTAATCGCAAAGGCCTCTGTAATAAGGAGTACCGAATTGTAAAAAAAATCGTACAGTAAAACATGGAAAAATATAATACCGATCTTCCAACAGTAACTCTACGATCGGGAATCTCCATTTGGCAGTTTCGGACCTGTTAGGTATCCGGATCGACATCGGCCTACCCTCACTGCCATTAAAAACCAGTCGTGGGGTCTTCTATTAAGATGGTGTTGCTTGAGGTTGATTTTGAACCCGGGCGGCATGGCAAGGGTTATTTTTTGGCGCCCCACCTCCTCTGGCGAAAACAGGAGATTTTCACAGATGCACAGTGAGCCATGTAACATATAAAAGCGGCCAAAAGTCTCTGAAAGAATTTCTCTAAAATGTCTCTAAAATTTTCCCTTTTTAGAGAGATTTTCTACCGTTGGATCAATTAAAAAAAATTTGAACTTGACTTCAGTTCGGTGTCCTCATCCAAATGGGGCCCGAGTCACCCTTCCCTTAAGCCGCCCCTGACTGTAGGATTCAGTACGTCTGCAATTGGTCTTAGAACGTATGATCTGAGGATAGTGTAATCCTGCTACAATATGCTTATTTAGTAATGTGATAGATATTTATATTACTGTTTCGAAACTCTTTTTTTTTTTTTAATTTCCGGAAAATACGAGATTTTCCCTGAGACAGTCCCGCAAATTTTTCTTTTTTTTTTCCCTCAAAAAAATCCTTCTCATATAGTCCCCAGCTCTTAATAAGTTTGAGCTTCCGTAGAACGAAATCGAATAAAATAGCAAACGCATCTGGATCTACTACCATTTAATCTTCAAGACATAAAATAACATTAAATATGTGTAAGCTTATATAAAAAAACATGCTTATGTTCCGCTAAAATATCATTATAATTTGTTCAACTCTATGCCATGGCAAATTGCTTTTGTTTTGAAAGAAAGGGGTGACTCAAAATTAATATTAAACAGATGATTCTAATAATTTGGCCATTCAGTTACATACTGTGTTACATGGCAAAACACTAACTGGCCATTTTATAACATATCCGCAATGTTGTAAATTAAAAAAAAATGTTAATTGAATAATCTACAACTATTCTTTTGTTATTTTTTGACGCTGTTGAGTTGAACATAAAGATTTTAGCAGCTATATTTTGTGACATAGATGTGCATAATATCCGGGAATTTAGTTAAACCAAGCAGGGCCTATGGGTTTGTTAGAAAATCGGAATTCGCGTAGTAGGAGATTTTCTTGCTGATTTTCGTCACATGCACAGCCATATGTTACCTCTCTCGAATAGGAAGTCATCTGCTTGTGGTTCCCACATGCTCTATCTGCTACTTATTATCTTTTCAGCCACGTTAACTCACCGGGTCCAAGATTGTGGGGAAAGGGAATTTTTCTTTTCTTCTATCATATAGTTAATGCATAAAGTAAAGCTGTGTTTAAATCTGGAGTTACAAAGTACCTATTGTCAATTGATTTATATTCCTAGTTTAGTTACATTATTATGTTGTTAGCTGAGGTCACCGAAACTTGTCAAGTTGATTTTCATACCGGCTTTTTTCCCGATCATATCTCAAGGAGTGTATTTTGATCCCTTAGTATTATATCTTATACTTGTTTCGTTGTGTTTGTTCTGCCTGATAAACAAATTGCATCGTATTTTACTACAGTCGTGCCAGGACACTGGATTGATGACGTCATTCTAAAGAACGAAAACTCAGATTTTTGGCTAAATGGCAGTGAAGTACTTCATTTTTTTTTCTAGTGCCCCTGTGATCATGTCCACCACCTTCAGGCTCGCTGTGTTGGAGTTTGACTCCCGAGTAAACTTCGTTGAATATAAGGATATAAATCTATCGTAGGGTGATAACTGTCGTCTATCACGTTGCCTCTACGCCGACCGACAGACAAAAATGTCCGCTTATCTGCCAGTCTAAACTATAAGACACCGCAATGTTTAAATGACTGAAAATGCTGTGCATTGAAAAAAAGATCGTTTTTTCCTTCGTATAATTTTATTTTAATCTTTTTTGGAAGTTCTAAATGTCGGCAAAACGAACTGAAAAATTTTACCGTATTATAATACAAAAAACTCTGATCATAAAATCGTGTTATTTAATGACAATTTTTTTTATTTATGTCTATGTAGCAGTTGTGCCTTCTTGAAAAACACACCTTGTGTGTAATATTTATTTCATTTTAAATTTCTTTTCGTTTTCTAATAGTTGTTGAAGAGTTACATAAAACTTTGCTTCTGAAAGTTGCTTACAAAGGCTAAATCTCTCTTGAAAGGTAAATTTGTAATGTATCTAACAGGCAGTACTGAGATTTTATAAATTAAAATACATTTTTTACTATTTTACAAGCAACGACACGTGTTTGTAATTGTAACAATGGATGAAATGTTCTGAAAGTAGGATCATTACATGTTTCACCATGATATGTAACGAACCGTTTCTAAACCCTGACAGAAAATCCTAAAAAGAACCTGGATTTGTAGTTCATCTGTACTTGAAATCTGATTCAAGTCTTCATTATACGAAACGCAAGGCCATTCCTGGATTATTGGCCAAGCAGATGCAAAAACAGCGTCGCATCCTTTATTAATTTAATATTATTTAATTAATAATTTGATATGTGCAGTGTTTACTTTTAAATCTATATGTATATATAGATTCTTTTAAGCAGTTATCATGCAAAAAATAAATATTTTTTAATTTTAATTTTCGAAAATCACACCAAGTTTCTTGATATTGTCTTTGATCTAAAGATCAAAAACAATATACTAATATAATAAATCGTCTGCTAACGTTCCTGTGTTTGGCTGCCCACGTGTGGGGACACTTTTTGCACCCCTGCTAAAAACGGCCATGACCAAACTAGTACGCATGTTAGGCTGCTTAATCACCATAATATAAATCACAACAAACAGTTACTTCGACACTTGCGTAAGGTTTAAACACACGACGTTTCGGGAGCCAACTGCTCCCTTCGTCAAGTGAAGGCAGAGTGAAGAGCTCGTGAAAGTCCTAAGCTTATATACCCGCATGTTGGGAATCCCCATCTGACGCCATTTGGTGCGGAGCATTTCCAGCTGGGGAAACCCCAATCGGGGAAACCCTCGCCGGGAAAGCCCCCGCACCCGACGATGTCAGATGAACACCCCCAACTCGAGGTTTTGCAAAAATCCTGTAAGGTTCTGGTAGAGGTTTTGCGATGTTTATTGCACGACTTCTCAAACCGTAGGTTTCCCATGGTGCTAATAGAAAAGTCTTACCCTTGTGATCTGCTCGGGATTATGATGTAATACTCTCATCGAATGCCAATCTGGTTCGTGTCCCTCCTCTTGAAGACATGTTCAACCAACAGGCTTGAATCGTCTCCTTAGCTACCGCATCGCATATGCTCCTCCCCTCGTAGACGTAATATCCATCTTCCCGTCTGGTCCAACATACACCTTGTCACAGTCTCCACACTGTATTCGATAAATAGCACCGGATTTCTCCTCAGGGACGCGGATCCTTAACTTTAAGTAATAGATCACGCATAGTGTAGCTAGGGTTTTGTAGTAGGTCTAACATTCACACAACTGAGAATTCGAGACAGCTTTTCTCTGAGACACTCCGCCACATGCTTTTGGCAAAACCACTGATGTCTCTAGTCCCCCATCCCTCTCTGTTTCCACCACTAACACCACATTGGTTACGAGCGATAAATTTACTCGGGTAACCGTTCTTTTTCAACACGCTTTCATTGCGTGGTAATTCAACATTGCGAAGGTCATCGTTACAACAGTGTGTAAAGGCTCGTCAGTGCAAGGCTCTAATGACAGATGCTTTGCGTGATGCCGGGTGATGAGAACAAAAGTCAAGATACCTATCAGTATGCGTTGGTTTCCTAAACACCGTAGTCAGCAGTCGCCCATGCCCATCTCTATTTATCCTAACATCTAAGAAGGGTAATGAACAGCTATCTTCTTCTTCTAATGTAAATTGAATATGAGGGTTCAAGCTGTTCAAATAGAGATGAAAATCAGTAACTGAAGACCTTGGTAGGATAACGAAAGTATCATCGACGTATTGCTTCCACACCTGGACACAGTAAATTCACTCATCTAAAGCACTGTTTTCAAACGCTTCTATGTGCAAATTTGCCAGCACATTCGAAACAGACGACCCCTCGCCGTATCTTTATTCTGTCGGTAAAATTTACTTTTGAAGCCGAAAACCGTGGAATTCAAGCAGAACTCGAACAGGCAATATATCTCTTCCGGACTAAGGCTAGTTCTTTCTTCCAGGCTTCCATCATGCCTCAGTCGCTCCAACGCTGCTGATACCGCCAAATTTGTTGGAATACAGGTGAAAAGTGAAACAACACTAAAAGGCACCATAGCATCATCGGGAGCGATTTTTACGTTTCTGATAGAAGAAATAAACTCCTCAGAGGTAGACACCGACCGTTCAGAGCACCCAACAAGAGGAGATAGTATACCTGCAAGATATTTAGAAAGTGCATATGTTGGCGAACTACAAAAACTCACAATAGGTCTAAGAGGAATATCGTGTTTATGGACTTTTGGGAGTCCATAGAACAGCGGTATTCTTCCAGACGAACAACGGAGTCGCGAGTAAAGTTTCTCATCCAGTTTCGACTCTTTGTGAAGTTTTAGCAGGCAACCATTCATCTGCCTCTCAATACAACCAGTAGGGTCTTTATCTACAACGGAATAGGTATCGCCATCATTTAAAAGTGACATTACTTTATCATCGTAAACCGACCTATCCATCACAACCGTAGTACGATACTTATCTGCCGGTAAGACCACAACCTTTTTACTGTCTCTGAGGGCTTTCCGCTTAGGAACAGAAAGATTGTCCACAAGTGCCTTACGTTCAAATAACACTCTCGAAACCTCCATGCGCACTTCAGCACACCTATCCTCCGTCATGTTCCACAAGGCCGGTTCAATAGCCGAAAGGATTTTTGAAACCGGAATCGACGAGGGTGTAGGTGCAAAATTCAAACCACGTGATAGCACAGAAGTTTCACAATCACTTAGGCGTCGCTTAGAAAGATTAAGAACCCAACGGGAGTCCATTCGACCACTGTTCCTGCAGTAGTTTCGTTTGTACTCCGTTCTCAATCTCTCAAGCTTTTCCTTTTGAACACCACGAACTCTAGAACAAGTAGTTGCTTCTTCTCTTTCAGCTTCAACCAAAACACGGGAGAAGGTTTCAGAGTCGAGAGCAGTTTCCAGACTAGGTTCAAAAGATACCAACATCAGGCGCGTACGATTAATCATGTTATGACAATGACCAATCCGTGCAGACAAAAACTTGAAACTTGCGTTCTTTGCAATGTTACGTCCTTCAGTCGTAAAGACAAGGGGTTTCACACGCAAAACCTTAGGCACCAATTTCTCCGATTTAGCTCTTGCCTTGATTTAGAACTAGCCTTAGTCCGGAAGAGATATGTGGCCTGTTAGAGCTCTGCTTGAATTCCACGGTTTTCGGCTTCAAGGGTAGATTTTACCGACAGAAGAGGGGTACGGCGATGGGGTCACCTATTTCGAGTGTGGTGGCAAATTTGTGCATGGAGGCGTTTGAAAACAGTGCTTTAGATGGGTGAATTTACTGCGTCAAGGTCTGGAGGAAGCTATACGTCGATGAAACGTTTGTTATCCTGCCAAGATCTTCAGTTTCTGATTTTCATCTCTATTTGAATATTTTAAACCTTCATATCCAATTTACGTTAGAGGAAGAAGATAGAGGTTCATTACCCTTTTTAGATGTTCGGATAAATAGAGATGTGGATGGGCGACTGTTGACTACGGTGTTTAGGAAACCAACACATACTGATAGGTATCTTGACTTTTGTTCTCATCACCCGGCATCACACAAAGCATCTGTCATTAGAGCCTTGCACCGACGAGACTTTACACACTGTTGTACTGATGACCTTCGCAATGTTGAATTACGACGCAATAAAAGAGTGTTGAAAAACAACGGTTACCCGCGCAAATTTATCGCTCGTAACCAATGTGGTGTTTGTTAGTGGTGGAAACAGGAATGTAGAGGATGAGACGAGGAAGACATCAGTGGTTTTGCCATATGTGGCGGGTGTCTCAGAAAAGCTGTCTCGAATTCTAGGTCATGTGAATGTTAAGACCTACTACAAACCTGTCTACACCCTGCGTGATCTATTACTTAAAGTTAAGGATTGCGTCCCTGAAAAGGAAAAATCTGGTGCTATTTACCAAATACCGTGTCGAGACTGTGACA
>QLNU02015360.1:119322205-119340147 GCA_006491805.2 Dysdera silvatica | reverse complement strand
GTAAAAAAAATAAAAAATATAATATATAATATATAAAAAATATATAATTAAAATAACTTTAAAAGAAATAAAAATAATTTCATAAAATTATTTTATAAAACTAATTCATAAAACTGATTTTATAAAAATATATAATAAAAATAATACATAAAAAAGATAAATAATAAATAAATAAAAGGAATTTGAACGTAAAAAACATTCGGTGTTATATAATGTTTATGGAAAAAGTGCTTTCTTTCTTTATCAAAATAGTAAAATAATTTTATTTCAAAAATTGGTAACACGGCTGACGTGTTTACTATTACACGTGTGGATTTGAAAATGTGTTTATCCTGTTCAGGCTCGATTTAATTTTATCATTGACGTAAATGGTCGAAAATTTATTTTGCATAATACTTTTCTAAATTTCTATGAAAAAAGTATATGTAGATATTAAATTTATATTAAATTTACCAAAGGAAAAGTAAATGCTGTGGTATATGCATGATATGGACATATATAGTATGAATTGACTAGAGTTAACGTAGTCACGTTCCTCAATAGATGGAAATTACCATGTCGTTGCGAATTACCATGACTCATTGATTCAATGTAAAAGCTATTCGATTTTACTCTACTGGAACATAATTTCATTGCTTAGAGCAGTAGTGAAATGTCTGCAGAAGACCATAAAAGGAAAAGGGTATACAAGCTATTAGAATTGTATAGTGGCATTGGAGGAATGAGATATGCTGCTGAAGGTAATTCCTTTGAGTTTAATCAATTAAAAAATTAATTACTTTGATTTTTTTTCTTCTTCTGTATTTCAACTCTGTTTTTCTCCTACTTTCATTACTGCTGTCGATTTTACCTTATTTTAAATTTCTCTACTTCAGTTTTCCCTATTTCAGATTTATTTTTCCCCTCCAGGGCAAAAAACCTGGAGATTTTTTCTTTTTAGCTGCAAAGCTGTTGTTAATTATGCAAATAAGCAAGGGAAGCTGAACTAGCAATACCTTGACTGCATAATTGCTGTTATTTTGTTGTGTGCGGTAGTGACGGCTCATGGCTGAAATTTAGTGAGGTAGGAATTAAGTTATGGGCAGATTTACCATTTTGCTGTCCCATGACTATTTTTGCCGTCTCTTCCTACCCATCCACCCCTGAAATCCGTAGTAGGAACATAAAAATTGTTACATTCAATATATGCCAAAAACTTTTATGTTGACAATAAATGTGTTGAAAAACAAACTCATAAATTGAAACATAAACAATATTAACTTATATTGAAGTATTATTTCTTTTTGGTATATAATAAATCAAATTCAATTTTATTGAAATAAATTTTAATTTTAGTAAAAAGTAAAAGCCTATAGAACACTGGTATTTAAATGGAAAGCATGACGTCTAGCTTTCTTCTCGGCAAAACATCTGATTATATCATCGTATATGGATTTTGTTCGCTAGTTCTGCCTCACTAAATTAGCATCACAAGCCGCCACTGGTGTGCAGATGTCAGATCTTTTTTTTTTTTGTGAAATGAGTGTGCTGTTGATTTTGAGACATTTCACCATCTGCATTTGAGGGGTTGTTGAATTCATATTTTGTACGATTTATGTTGAAGTGTTGACATAAGGATGACAATGTTTGAAAGTTACTCCCAATGCTTTTAGAAGCAATTATAATTATTTTTCTTTGATGGAAAACAGAAAAGAAACTTAAAGGTGAGGGTTTTTAATGAATTACGGATGAATTTTCTTGATACTTATACAAAATTTACTGATTGAGAAAGTTGTGGGGATCCTTAGTTCCATGCCACATTCCAGAAGGAGGTGTAGTGGGGGTTGGGGGGGGTTCCTTCCTCCACTAAATAGCTATATATCCCTATATATCCACTAGTAGATACGCTATTTGTATCTACTGATTCAAGAAAAGTATTGGGCCTTCTGAAAAAATGAGGTTTTAGTTTTTTAAAATTTCCATGTTACAATTTCACGATACTTATGCAAGATTTACTTATTCAGGAGGCTGTGGAGCCCTAGATTTAATGTTGAAGAAGTAGGTTTGGGGGAGTTTCCTCCTTACTGAGCATCTACTGATTTAAAAAATGGTGCTCTTTTACAATATGGTACAGGCTTCTGTTTAACGTTTTGGTGAGTATTTCCTTACCTACCCTAATCCTGATTCTCTCCTACTTTTTTTCCAAATGTAAATACAATTTCGATTTTTTTCTATTCTAAATTCAATTTTTCTCAAAATTTATTTTTACATCTTTTTCCTTTATTTAGCCTTTTGCTTTTTAAATGAGAAACACTTTTAAGTTATCTGAATGATCAAGATTGACGGCATCAACAATATCGGCCATAATGAATGTAGTTTGAGCTTTTTTTCATTCCTAGCACTTTCCAAAAGGTTGTAGAACATCGTTGTCATGACCCAAACACGCTTCGCAATGCATCAACGAGAAGAGCCCTTTCATAGGCCTTTGGCAGCCCAGTAGTGGTTGTTTTTAATGGAAAATAATGAAAACTTCATTGTCTCGGTATCAATATTATGTCTAATTATGTAACCTAAACGGTGCAGGGCACTACTACTACTACATGGTCGGTCCATCAAGGGAAAAAGGGCCATGCCAGCTCTGTGCTTCTGTCTAATCAAAAACAATAAAAAAACTTATTAAAATGATTATTTTTGCCAATTAACTTACCTTTAACTTTGCTCATCTGCCGTCCATGGAAAAAAAATAGATTTAGAGAAAAAACAGAAGTTGAATTTAAATTAGAAAACAAATTGATAGTATTGGAAAAATGAAGAAAACCAGAATCCAAGTAAGAAAAAATGTATGGAAGGAAACACTCACCAAAACGAAAGCCCGTACTGTATTATAGAAGAGTGCCAAAATAGTAATGGGGCTTCGAAAAAATGAGGTCTTAGTTTTTTAAAATAACTGGTGACTTCTCAAAATTTTCCCTCATAGCATACATACTATGATTCCGTCATTTTTGAAAATCAAATTTTTACATTACTGAAGAATTGTTTGGAAACTAATAATCTGAAATTTTTTTATTAATATCATGGTTTCAAAACATCCTCTATTAACGAAAAAATGTGTTTTTCCAAGATGGAAGAATCACGGTATGCATACACATCTGTGATGATGACAAATTTTGAAAAGTCACCAAGTGTTACCATTTTATGAACTAGCACCTCACATTTTTTCGTTAATGAAGGAATGTTTGAAAACTGCAGTAATAGAAATTCTAGAAAACTAAGACCATTTTTTTGTGAGGCCCAGTACTTTTCTTGAATCAGTGTGGATGCATAGTAAGGGAGGAGTGAGGCTTCCCATATTCCCTTCTGGATTCGGGCATTAAACGTATGTCCCGCAATCTCCTCGATTAGTAAACCTTGTGTAAGTATTGAGAAAATTTATTCATGATTTATTCACGTAATTTTTTTTCCGAAATAACTCACCTTTAAGGTCCTTTGTCCACTGTTCATGGAAAAAATACTCTTAATTGCATCTAAAAATACTGGAAATAACTTCCATGTGGTCCTCCTTATATCAGTGCCTCCATGTAAGTTCTGCAAAACATGAATCTAACAACCTCTCAATTTCCGACTTATCAATGGTCGAAAATCTCATAAAAAAATTAAAAAAAACGTGAAAGTCCACACACAACGGAACACAACAAAAAAAGAACAACTACACAGTCAAAGCACTGCTATTCGCTAACCTTCCCATTGCTCATTTGCATAATTAATAACTACACAGTCGAATAAAAGCTAGAGTAAAATGGATTTTAACTAGGAAAGGATGTCAGTAAAAAATCGCCAAATATACCAAAACAGCAAACACATAGTGAGTTACCATAATCTGGTGTAGTGCCAATGTGGATACATATAATTCAAATATATATAACATTTTTGGGTAAAATTGCATATTAATCACTGGTCGCCAAGCTCCTTCCAATGATGGCACCGAAAGCCTCACTTATACCCTTAAATTTAGACTGAGAATTTTCTGCTTAGCCCATCTGTATATCAGCTCTATCTGTCCTCATGCATTGCTTCTTCCTTGAAATCAGTGCTGTAGGAAAGGGAAAGGCTCAGGGGGAATAAGGCTCCCATTAGATATCAAAACACATTATTTTCTTTAAGGCCTTATCATATAGGCCTAATCTTCTTTGAAGCCACTTGAGCCCCTCCCATGAGTTTTGAATTGCTAGGCTACTGCTTGAAACATTGCTAAAGGCAGTGTGCATGCTACAATATTTGCTCAGGGAGGGTTGTCAAACTTTGTGTGGGGGGTGAAATTTACCTTCAAGGTTTTAATTTTTCTTATAAAATGTACTTACCAGAAGGAAACAAAATATTTTGTAGCAATGAAATAATTTGTCTATATGTACACAAAAAAACTTATTTTATTCGGAGGAAAACAAAATTCAAGCATTTCTTCTTGGACATTTGACCCATTCACAAGCAGTTGATGATTTAGGATTTAACTCTGTGTGTCACCTTTCTCCTTATTGGTATTCTTATCCACATTTTTCTTTGAAAAATTGCTACATAAGATAAACAAACCATGGTTACTAGGTGTTACTAAGGCTATGAGATTCTTTGTTTATTCTAAAGCTGAGGGATACTGGAATGGAGCTGCAAATACGAGGCGTGATAAAAAAAAATACAGTGAATAATTTTATTATGAACAAAGTAATAAGCTTACATAAAGTTTGAATTAATCTCCTTCAAAGTACTCTCCTTGGCTAGTGATGCACTTATTCCAACGCTGATTCCATGATTGGAAGCATTTCTGGAAGGCTTAGGAAGGGCTTTCAGCTGCTCCGTCGTGTCCCTCTCAATATCGTAAATGGTGTCAAAACGTTTTCCTTTTAGCAAGGTTGTTATTTTCAGAAAGAGACAGAAGTAGCATGGTGCTAAATCCGGTGAGTAAGAGGGGTGTGGACAGACAGCAACCTTTTTTCAGCCAAAAACTTGTGGATCAGAAACGAGGTGTGGCATGGTGCATTGTCGTGATGAAGGAAGAAGACATTGGCCTATTTTTCTTATCTCTTTCTCCTTACATCGTTTCGCAAACGTTGCAGTAAGCCCTTGTAATATTCGAAGTTTACAGTTGTTCCCCTTGGAGCGAACTCTGATCGCACTGTGCCCTCACTGTAAAAAAATCAAATGAGCATGACCTTGACATTCGACTTTGACTGAGGTGCCTACTTAGGATGAGGAGAGCCACTCGTTTTCCATTGGGAACTCTGAATTTTCATCTCAGGGTCACAGCCATACACCCAACTTTCATCTCCAATTATAATTTTGGCCATGAAGTCTGGATCTGTATCAAGACGAACCTTCAATTCCGTGCAAACTGACACACGATTTTCCTTTTGTTCGCCAGTCAAAAGTCCGGGAACAAATTTCATACTCACCCATCTCATTTGCAAATTATCAGCTAAAATGCTTTGTACTGGACCCGTACGAGATGTTCAGTTCTTATGTAAGCTCTCGAATAGTCAATCACCTGTTTGAACAAATCATTTTTTCCACTTTTTTGCACGTTTTCATCTGTTTTTGTGGTTGAAGGACATCCCAACCGTTGCTCGTCTTCAACCAACTCATTTCTGCTTTTAAATCACCCATACCACTTGTAAACAGTCTTCAGAGCCACCACATTATTGCCATACACTGATTTTAACATTTCATGAGCTTCTTTGGCACTTTTTTGCAACTTAAAACAAAACTTAATGTTAACACATTGTTTGAAATCCATGATGTTCAACAGACATGGTAAACACAACCTCACTCTTCCAGCTCTGGAAGCTGACTGACCCAACTTGTTCAAACTTGCCACTGACTGTCTCAACAGATCAAACTATTGGACTTATTACTTCAAAAGGATGTAGCGTCAGCAGTTGCTGGTATAAAAATTCACTCACCATATTTTTTTATCACACCTTGTACATACAATTCTTGCGAATTTAGAATGCCAGAATAGAGAGAAATTGTGCATTATTTATTATACCATAAGAATTATGCTGCTGTTCTACATTTTTAATAAAAAAATATTTGTTTTTTAAATCTAGGGCATTGTTTGACAAGAAGGATCTGTATGTTTGTCTGCATCTGTTAACATTTATAACTATATTTTGTGGCAGTAAATAATGGCTTAACTTCTGTCTTTTGCAGTTTGAGTAATATTTTAAATGCTGGCTTGCTATGTATATATAAGTTTTGATATTGTATTTTCAGTCACTCCTTGTTGTGATATAGCAGTAATATATTTGTCTATCATACCATTAATCTGGGTTTGATTCAAGTGATACTGTAAAATGCATGCTGTTGTTTGGCCCACTAGTCTGGAATTTGATTCCTTAGGTAGCAGAGGTTTGAATTTCTCAAAAAACTTTACACTCCAATGCATGACATTAGCTATCCTTGCTCCACAAAAAATATGTTGAGTCACGTTTCACTTAGTATGATACATTATACAATAATTTCTGCCACCCACGTTTTAATTACAGCTCAAACTAGAGCTTATGTAATTTTGGAGAAAAAGAGACGCTTTCCCCATCCTGGATTCGAACCAGGGTCCCTCCGTTTAGCCCGGAGTGTCTTGGACCGCTAGACGAATGAGGACAGGAAACAACGCTCTCTTTCTCCGTATGTAAAGGTGTTAAGGTATTATTACCCTCCGCAGGGATAACACAATTGCCAAATATGGTCAACACAAGAAAGCCTCCGGGGCGAGATTTTTGTGAGTTTTCGTGGGGGAAATTTATTATACTATAATTTCTTTTTCTCCAAAATGAAAAAAGCTCTAGTTTGAGCTATAATATATACGTGGGTGGCAGAAATTATTGTATAATAAATCCCCCCACAAAAATCTTGCCCCGGAGACTTTCTGTGTTGGTCATATTTGGCAATTATGTTATCCCTGCGGAGGGTAATACTACCTTACAGTATGATACATACACCCTTTTATAACAATTATTCAGTTATGATAAATATTGTCATATTTATTCATTAGTTTGCCAGTAACAATTGTCATTTTATTTTACAAAATGTATGCATTCTATAAAATACTTTTTTTTTCCCAGTTGCTTGAATATGTAAGGCATTTAATGGGTGTTTGTTTCTATATAAGAAAAATTTCAAAACGTTTAGTGGAACATCAGAATTTTCTGTAAAATTTTTCATTACCTGGATGTAAAATTTCACATTTGACCACTTGCGAAAAGAAAGTAGTTCGTATCAATAAAATTTTTTATCTATGGCACAAAAGTAAATGACTGTAATTTGCTGTTCTAAAAATTAAATAGAGACAGCATTTAGTTTTGTGAAATTATTTTTTTTATAAGTAACTGCTTTTAATTAAAAAATGATTAATATGTTCTATAAATATATCTGATTATCCAAATGTTGTACTATAATTAGGATGCTATTTAAATAAAGCATATATGTTAATTTACATAACACGTTTTTATTACTGTAGCATCTGGAATATCATATGAGGTGGTAGGAGCTGTGGATATAAATACTGTGGTCAATGATGTCTATCATCATAATTTTGGATCAAGAAATCATATCCAACGTAATGTACAGGTTAGTTTTAATTTTTAGTGTATTAATTTAAAACAATTTAAAGTTTTTTAAGCATTAGAAGCTTTAAAATAGTAATTTATACTACATCGATAATAGATGGTTTCTGTGTATTTACATCATAAATTTTCCTGAACATGCTTTTCGAAAATTATTCAATTCAATCAATATAATTGTAACCATTCAGCCTAACATGATTTTGATTACGTAGATTGTAAATACATTCTAAGGATAACCAGAATCGTAAACTTCAATTAAATGCTACTATAACTGTCATCACTGGAACCATCTATGTTGACCGTCGTAAGTCTTGTACATCACACAGATATTTAAATATGAACTTATTTCTTCACCAGCAATCATTTAGTGCAGTGGTTCTCAACCTTTTTTCTCTTGAGACCTTCATTTGCACTCAATGTACTTCCATGCCCCTTCCTTCCTGATATTTTTAAATTATAATGAATGTAATGTTTCTAATAAATATATACATTACTAAATGTGCTTTTTATTTATAACACTGCACTTGGCAGACAAAGTTTCGAGAACTGAGCAATCAACATTTAATCACTGTTTATATGTTATTGTTTGTATGCTATTTTCATGAAAAAAGCATTTTGGTGTATTTTCTAAATTCCTTAAGTTTAGGGCAATTTTCATAATCTCTTAAGTAACAAATTATTTGTGCAGGGTTACAGAGTAATAATGCCGTACACATCTTGCATGACTCAATAGGAACATTTTACTTAGTTGCTTCAACAATTTACATTCCAGCAACATTAATTTAACAATTTGATTAATATGCCAAACACAGATAGCATGTGTTCCACTAGTATCAGCCAAAATGCAGTTTTTTGGTCTAAGTTCCACAAATTTGGAAAATCCAATTTTAAGTTTTGGGTACTCATCTGTGAAGAGCTTAAATGCTTCATTTAGATTACTCAGTATCAGTCTTTCCTGTATGTGTGTCTTCTCTCCATCAACCTTCATTGAGACAAAGTCTTTTTTTCCTGGCATAACCCTGCTTATGTGATCACTGCTATAAAATGTTTACACAAGGCTTACTGTTTTTTAACTCAGTCTTTCCAGATTTTGGGTTGGGAGATGCTAGGATTCCTTTTTTTTTTTTGTGATGAGTTGTTTAGCTTTTTTTCATGTAATAATTAGCTCCAAATTCTTTTACTGTCTTTTTAGCAAACCAGCTCTTAGGCAAAATACAGGGTGATTATAATTAAAGTTCAACTTTCAAAAAGCTGTAGAAAAAAGAACCACTGCTCAGAATGACCTGAAATTTGAACTGAATATACTCGAAGGAGGAGGAAATGGTATGGAATTAGAAAAAAAATAGTTCTAAATTTTAGCAATAGATGGCGCTTTAAGCAGCGTAATATGCAAAATAAAAGATGTGTCATGTGTATGACACATTGAATTTGTTATAAAAACGCTGGGTACATGGCTTTTTCCTCATATAGCGTCTGAGAAGCACGTCATGACTCTCTCAATGAAGGATCGCGCTCTGCTTGTGAAGCTCTTTTACAAGAACGGTGACAGTGCGCCAGTAGCTCTAACGAAGTTCAGGACAGTAAAGGGTATGAAAAAAGATTGTGGTCCGATGTCTGTCAAGGGTCTGGAGAGAATGATTAAGAAATTCGAAGAGACAGGTTCTTTTGAAGTGAAATCTGACAGAGGGAGGAAATCAATTGCTTCGACGTCAGTAGAAGATGTGCTCACAGCATTCCAGGAAAAGACGAGCAGCGGTGTGCGAACGTGCAGTGCACGGGGAATTGCTTGAACTTTGGACATATCTGTGAGCATGATGCATAAAATTGTACGAAACATCCTGTATTGCTATCCATACAAAATTACCCATGTTCAGGAGTTGCTTCTTGCTGACCTGCCAGTAAGACACACTTTTGCTCTAGAATTTCTTGCTCACATGGAATTGGACAATGAATGGCCATGGAATATTTTGTGGTCAATGGTAAACGCTATGAGAGTCTTTTGCGCAACTACATCATTCCAACACTTCAACAGCGTGCGTGTGTGGGTAGCATTTCTATGCAAGATGGTGCTCCTCCGCACATTGCAAAGCCAGTGAAGCAGCTGCTGAAGAGGCATTTTGAAAATGATAGAATTATCAGCCATCATTTTCCAACAGCCTGGGCATCAAGATCGCCTGATCTTAATCCTTGTGACTTCTGGATGTGGGGTTACCTAAAAAGTGTTGTGTTCAGTAGTCTGATTGCAAACTTAGCTGAATTGAAGGCACGCATTGCGCAACACATTCACAACGTGACCCCTGAGACAGTCCGATCTGTTGTGGAACATGCTGTTTATCGGTTTCAACTTGTGGGAGAAAACGGTGGACAGCATATTGAACATGTCTCGTGCAAGTCTGCCGATAATTAAAAACCGATTTCATTGTTGCTTTTTATGCAGTTTTTGGCCTCCGGACAATTAAAAACCAATTTCATTGTTGCTTTTTACTCAGTTTTTGGCCTCAGGACAATTAAAAACCGATTTCATTGTTGTTTTTTATGTGATTTTTGGCCTCAGGAAAATTAAAAACAGATTTTTCCTATCCGATGTGGTACGACCCTGTCACGGTGGATGGGCTTTCCACTAACAGTGCCATACTTGTTGAATGACTTGGAAGTCATTTTTTCAGTGAAAAAAAAAGAAAACGATACAGTCATGCACATTGAACAGTACAGTTGGTTTAACATGTAACGCACGCCATAGCTATCGTATTGCGATTCAAATGTCACTTGTAGCCGAACGTTATGATGCTTAAAGCGCCATCTATTGCTAAAATTTGGCACTTTTTACTTATGCCATACCATTTCCCCCTTCTTCGAGTATATTCGGTTCAAATTTCAGGTCATTCTGAGTAGTGGTTCTTTTTTTATAGCTTTTTGAAAGTTGAACTTGAATTATAATTACCCTGTAGTTAAAATTTGTATATGTAAAATTCTGTTCTCAGTGCTCTTGAATTTTTCTTTTAACTGAGAAATTATCTCCAATGCAGCTGAATTAGAAGGTGAATCACTGACAAGGATAGTCATCACCTTTCGTTTTAAAGTTGTGCATATTTTTTTTAGTTTATTTCTTGGATATTATAGTGCAGCAAGTCTTTTCTTTTTTATTGGTGTTTTCTAAATATTTTTCAAGCTCTCATTTAAATGAGATATTGTTCTTTTTCTTTCATAATCAGAAGTATATGATGTCTGATCACCACATTTGGCAACTATCTCGTGTTTCTTAGCAGAAGTTACACTTGTGCCTGCTGTAGCAACTGGAGGATTCATCCTCACTTTCTGAACTTTTTAATAACTGCAGCTTCTTCAAACATTTATCACAAATGTTATTCCCCCCCCCTTTAAAATGAATTTTTTTTTTTTACTATCCAAGGAAGAACATTCTTTAAATTGTTCTCACATTTGAATGACCTGGTTCATTGAATGGGTTGCAACACACACTGTCTATTTCAATTTCTTTCAGCTCAGAAGCCTCCATCTTTTAAACAATTTCCTTCAAAATCCCCAGAATAAAGCATATAACTGAAATGCCAAAAGCTGAATATCAAAGTCTACAAAATCTGGAAAAAAACAAAAAAAAACGCTTAATTTTGCAAGATATTTAAAGGTTTTGTGGCTGTTGGTTTTCTAATTAACTTTGGAGATAAAGTTGTTGAAGGCAAAGCGTTTTGCCTCTAAAATCTCCTCCTTTAGCACAGCCGCACTTCGTCTCCATTCCTTTAAAATTTGAGATCTCCTGTGAGCTGCGATCTTTCTCTGAAATGGCTATGTTCCTTCTCCAGTTCTTCTAACTTTGTGTTCCAGAAACTTCTATAGTTCATCTGTTTTCCCTGAGGAATGAATTTAACCACAATTTTAATAAAAATCTCGTTAACTTTGGAAACGAGTTTATCGTGGTGGGCATTAAAATTCAGCCCTCTACTGTCAAGACTGCTTTTTAGCTCTTGTTTAAACATATGGCAGTTTTCTTTCCGAAAATTCCAAGATGGTTTGTAATTACGTAGTGGTGTTTCCTTAACTGAACATTTGATATCAGCTAAAACTGCTTGGTGGCCACTTCTGTAATCCTGTAATATGTTCCTGTGGGTTACGCTGCCAATGTCGGAAGATATCATAAGTAAATCGGGATTACTGGTGCTGCCATTGTAATGAATGAATGTCAGGGGTCTGATGCATTGTATACCAGTTCTAAATTAGAAGCATTCAGAAAATCTTCCACAATCTTGCCAGTGCGATTAGCAGATCTGTTACTCCATGTTCTGGAGTGGGCATTAAAGTCTCTGATAATAATAGTTTTCAGGTTAACTGGGATTAGATTAAGATTAGGTTCATTACTTGGTGGGTTGTAAACTGCAAAAATTTTGAAATATCTATATCCTTCCACATGTTGATTCTTGCAATTTTCACCGTATCTGCTGGCACACCTATATTCTTCGCATCTTCAGATTTAGAGGTGAGAGAATTTTTGACGCTGACAATAATTTCACTGGCAATCATTTTACCTTTTTCAAGGAGGTAGATGGAGTACCCAGGGAATTGAAATTTTTCCATTTCATCAGTTTTTCTGTTAGCCTCCGAAACTGCAAATACATTGAAATTTTTATCGTGACGTATTTTGAGAAGTTCAGTTTTTTTACTCTGTGTCAGACCACCGGCATTCCTATTCAACAGGTGCAGAAAATCAGAATTGCCTCTCATGGTGCTTTAAAAAAAAGTGGAGGGAATTAAATAAATTTAAAAATACAAAAAATGCTGTGCTCCAAAAATTGTGTAATATTGTATAAGCTGTTCGTTGATAGACTACATTGCCGCTAGGCGTTGCCCAGGGTGCGCCATTAGGAGGCGAGTCTATCATTACACCCATCCTACAAGATTATTTAAAGTTCCATGCAATTAAGCATAATATTTACCATTTTCTAAGTATGGTAGTTATGCTGATACCAGGGCTCTTGTCAGACATTCTATCGGTTTAATTTTTTTTCCCAAAACTGCTTGTGCAATTACTTGGCTGAAGTAGTTTATGGAAGTAAACTGCATGGATGCTTCCGACAGAAGCTTGACATTTTATTTTGCCGCGTTTATCAGCCGCTATATATGGACTTTCGTCCGCTTGCAGAGTATTTTGAAGTCCGAAATGTAAACAAAAAGTGTTTCCATTAGATGAGTTGCTTATTCAATGTAAAACCAGACCCTGTCTGAGTTGGCTTTTATCCCAGCTAGCATAGATAGAGGAAGAGAGGAAGATGTGACTCTGAAGTTTGCAATTTCTAAAGTAGTGGGCTCGTCCACTGTAAATCAGTGTCACTCTGTATCAAAATAACGAATAAGTGTTCTTGTAGGCATTAACTGGAAAAGCAGAGGGGGACAAATGGCATCTTGTAACTATTGCCTTCAAAACACAAAACAGTCATTGAGAAATGAGTAAAAAATTACCTTTATCATGACGTATTGGGATGTATGCATAGCTAAAAAGGACGGTCCCTGAAAATAATAGATCTTCATGAAATAAATAAATTAATAGAGACATTCTTGGGTTATAGCCAAAATAAGGAAGTTGAAGAGCCAGAAGTTAACGCATCTACTCATACAGCTTCCCCTTGTTACACTAGTGTGATCCTTGCATTTTTTTTTTTTTTTTTTTAAAGGCTAAAGTTTAGTACATTTTATAAAATGAAAATTGTATAATAATTTTTAGTTGCAGTTAAATATAAATTGTCATTTTCCATATTTGTGTTGTGTGTTTATTATTTTTGTTTCTTTGTTTAGTCATTTACAGTTGATGAAATAGAATCGTTTGAAGCAGATATAGTTACAATGAGTCCTCCATGTCAGCCATTTACAAGGTATTTGCTGTATCAGTATATAGGGTGTCCTGAAACAAACTGATCAAGTGAAAAGAGTTGAAATTATGACTCATTTTATAGAAGAAAATACTCATGCTCAGAAATGCTTGGTTTCCAAATGGCTGCTCTTTTCATTTGTCATATCTATAATGCCAGATTTCTACTGTTAATTGCGTTTATCTCAACTATTACGGCTGTTTACATAATTCTTTTTTTTTTTAAAGTTGCAGTAATGCTTGCATGGATTTTTTTTTATCAAAAAAGAAGACCGAATTTAGGAGTTTAAATATAATAAAAAATTCAACCTTTTAAAAAAACTAAAATATTGACTTATTTTCAATTTTTAGACATAGCTTGAAAAGTTCCCCTATTAAGAATTTTTTTTAATTGGAAAATTACTTAATACAGGTTACAAATTAGTATGAGTTTCACATTTTTATTTTATTTTTGGGTTTGGTAACACTCAAATACAGCACATTTGTAACTGAACTGAATTAATTTGTAGTTTTTATTTAGTAATGCAATATATTTAAGGTCACATTCTGTTTTCATTTATCCATTGCAAACCTTGAACAATAAATCAACTTAAAAAAAAAAATAAAAGCAATTTTATCCACACTTCCAAACATAACTGGTCCTGCAAATGCCTTGTTTTTGAGTGTTAATGAAATAAAACAGATAGAAATATGCAACCTTTCCCAATTTGTAAAGCATTTTAAGTAGTTTTTTAATATAAAAAATATGCATCCTTATATATATATACCGCCCAGGGTTAGTGACTGTCATTGCCACCACCTGAACTTACGTTGTCAAGCGTAAAATAAATCATAAAATCCCCAGAATGAGGTAGCAAAATAAAAAAAAAAATTTTGTTATTTAAAGGCTAATTGTCACCCCCGACCTGAATTGTGGCACCCAGGGTGACCACCCCATTCCTCTACCTAGCTACGCTACTCCATACACACACACATACATATATATATATACAGGGTTCCTAGGAAAGTCTGAATGCGGCCATTAACTTTTGAACCTTTTTTTTATTATTATTATTATAAAGTTGCCAACTTGGCAATTGTGGCAATTGGCAACTTGGATTATGAACTTACCAAAGCCTAAAGCTTAGGACAAACATCCACGCTTTCAAGGTTTGATTCTGCGAAATTGAGTTTAGGTTCATTCCCATTAAAATATAAAAGGGTTTGATTTTCTATTAAAATATACAAGCATTTGTTTTCTTAAATTGAACTTAGGAAGTTAATTCCTACTTACATTAAAACATCCATGTTAAAAGAATAAAATTTAATAATTTATAAAGGCTCGTGTCGAATTTTAGTGGTTAGGTACTTTGAATTATTAACCCGCAAATACAGTGCATCAGGGTAAGCCGAATAATTAAACAATTTTTAATTTAATTGATACTACAACTAACCATTTAAAATAGTATTCGATTTTAAAAAAAACTTAATTATTTACTACTTCAGCATGCACTTATACTTTTAAAGTAATTAAATTTTTTTTTGCATTTCTTTTTTATAAAGTATATAACATTCAGTAATGCAAGTAAAAATGATAATTTTTCAATACAATAGAAAATTCTAATAATTCCCCCCAGAAATTAAAACTTTTGATTATGAAAAACAACAATCATTGTCAAATATTTTAGACATTAATTTGTCCACTTCTATAGTATGAGTTTCATATTATTTTTTTAACATAATGTGAAAAATTCCAACGTCAAATTATGAATCCTATCAACTTTACTTTTACGGGGTCTCGCCTCTACAGAAAATAATAATTTGAAAACATGCAAGAGATAATACTTTAAGTTAATAAAGAAAATTAAACCTTTAAAGTATTAAGGGCACAGGAAGAAAGGAAGTGAAAAGAAATATTTACCAAGGAGCATAGCCGGCAGTCTTTATATCTTTGAAGCTTCGATGCGTCTGCCAGTTTTTGCGAACTTTCAAGTTTCCGAAAAAAAGTATTTTTGGCCACACAAGAACTAAAACGGAGTCAAAATCTTGCCAAGAGCCTATTTCAACAGGCCATTCGATAACATAGGCAAGTGTGCCCACCAACCTTGGCCGATACCTTCTTTGGTTCCATTTGGCAGATGGGTCATTCCTTCTCACCCGCCAGTCTTGGTTTAGAATTTGTTCTCATAAACATGAAGTATAAGTGGTTGGCCGATGACAGTTATAGTTTTTCCCCATAGGGCACTATCATTAAGCTAGACTGAAATTACGCTGGCATTTTTACGACGTTTCTTAGTGGATATATGATAGAATACGTGGAAGGCGAGAAGAGAATGAGCTTGAAGATATTTTGATGGCAAAGGGTATAGATAGATAAGTTTCAGATATAGGATCCACATTGCCATGAGGGTGTTTTTAGTTTGAAGTGGAAGAAAAGATTCCAGAATAAAGGTAGTAAACTGATAATGCCAAAAGAAGGGTAGAAATTAATTAAAGTTTATAAGATTATATGAAGTTAATTAAATTGAAAATTATAACATATCTAAGTAACTTAAAGAAATTTTAGTGTTATAATACATCTCAAAATTATAACAAATGTTACTCTGCAAAAAATATACATGTTAATTATCATATGTATCATCATAATTATCAAAATTTCATTATAACATACATCATAAGTAATTAACCATCTTCTTAATTTCCAAAAATTACAATCTTCAGTCACATATAAAAAGAAAAATGTTAAAATATCCAAAAGAAATGTATGCCTAATGTCCACTAAATAATTATTTGTTGAACACTGATTTTCTGGATGTATCGTTTTCCATAAGCATCTGTATATGGACTCTGGTCAACGTGAATACTCCAGTTTAAAAAAAAAATGGCTCTCCTGAATTTTCTTTGGGGATAAACAAAACTAGACAGAATTATTGAAACGAACACATTATAATGAAATGAAAATAATTATAGAAATAATAATAATAAAAAATGCATCGACTGGTGAAGGACTTTTTTTTTATTTAATTGAAAGATAATTTTTGGAAATCTTGAGTTTCATCTTAACAACACATATATGTACTGCCATAAAGTGAGGTGTTCCGGTAGTTTCAATGCATCACTTTCAGTTAATGCTTTCTGGTGTTTTAAAAGTTGAGTTGAAGTTCTTATAGGAGAGAGACCATGGTTTTTCCCCTATAAGAACTTCAACTGTCTGACAATGTCTTAGTGCAAAATTTTGGCTGTGGTGACCGAAGTCCGGATTCTTCGTTAAACTGTAGGTCCAGTTTGCCAACCCGTTTGGCCAACATTCTGCGCTTAAGGCCATTTCCTCTGTATTTCTTTCACCGTACTACGTGTATGTGTGATAACAGAGAGACCTCCATCCTGCTGTGGATTAAAAATGGTTGTTGATGATCATGATATATATATATATCTCATAGGGACACTTTTTAGCTAGGACTAAAAACTAAAAATAGTAATAAATGTTTTACTACCTTTTATTAAAAGTTTGACTTTTCTATTACACATGAACTCTCAATGAAACAATACAGAGTTTCACCAGGAGATTCCATAACAAACAGTTATTTCGACACTGGCGTAAGGTTTAAAAACACGACGTTTCGGGAGCCAACTGCTCCCTTTGTCAAGTGAAGGCAGAATGAAGAGTTCGTGAAAGTCCTAAGCTTATATACCCGCATGTTGGGAATCCCCATCTGACGTCATCTGGTGCGGAGCAGTTCCAGCTGGGGAAACCCCAATTGGGGAAACCCTCACCGGGAAAGTCCCCGCATTTATTTAATAATAAATGTAAAGTAAAGGCCTGCCGGTGCAAGGCTCAATGACAGGCGTCAGTGATGCCGCGATGAGAATGAAAGTCAAGATACCTATCAGTATGCGTTGGTTTTTCCTAAACACCGTATAGTCAACAGTTGCTCATGCCCATCTCTATTTATCCGAACATCTAAGAAGGGTAATGAACCGCTATCTTCTTCCTCTAACATAAATTGAATATGAGGGTTCGTAACGTTTGTTATCCTACCAAGGTCTTCAGTTGCTGATTTTCATCTCTATTTGAACAGCTTGAACCCTCATATTCAATTTACGTTATAGGAAGAAGATAGCGGTTCATTACCCTTCTTAGATGTTCGGATAAATAGAGATGTGGATGGGCGACTGTTGACTACGGTGTTTAGGAAACCAACACATACTGATAGGTATCTTGACTTTCGTTCTCATCACCCGGCATCACACAAAGCATCTGTCATTAGAGCCTTGCACCGACGAGCCTTTACACATTGTTGTAATGATGACCTTCGCAATGTTGAATTACGACGCAATAAAAGAGTGTTGAAAAAGAACGGTTACCCGACTAAATTTATCGCTCGTAACCAATGTGGTGTTAGTGGTGGAAACAGGAATGTAGAGGATGAGACTAGGAAGACATCAGTGGTTTTGCCATATGTGGCGGGTGTCTCAGAAAAGCTGTCTCGAATTCTCAG
>QLNU02015360.1:119309893-119322105 GCA_006491805.2 Dysdera silvatica | reverse complement strand
ACATTATTTGCAGTCGACACTTCACCTTCAAAATGACACAACACTACATGAACGCACTTCACTAACACCTCACGACATATGCACATTGTTGAAATTTTGTCTAGACTCTGCTGTGTTCACCTCAAATGGTTCTATCTATAGACAAGTTTTTGGCACTGCCATGGGATCTCCGGTCTCAAGTGTTGTAGCTAACTTGGTTATGGAGTCATTTGAGGAAACTGCTTTGTCTTCACTGAATTTTAACATTAAATTCTGGAAAAGATACGTCGACGACACATTTGTTGTACTTAAAACTAATACATTCCAAAGCTTCTTCCATTACCTTAATAACCTGCTAACTAACTAATTATCTAAATAACCTGCTAACTAACTAATTATCTAATAAACCTGCACATAAAATTCACATACGAAACAGAACAGAACAATAAACTCCCTTTCCTAGACGTTCTTGTACACAGATTTTATTTATGAATTTTAGGTAATCCGTAGAAGGATGGTAAGCGGCCGGAAGTGCATTTTAAAGAGTCGTAGAGATTAAATGTAAGTTTTTTAGATTTATAGAGTTTTAGAAGGAGAGAGTTCATTTTGGATTGAATTGTTTGTGTAGGGTCTTTTGTGATGCGGGTGTATGTATTTGTATCAGATAAGAGTGTAGAGACTTTATGTAAGTTGTCTGGACGATTTAAGACGACTATAGTACGGCCTTTATCAGCTGGCAGTATGACAAGGTCCTTGTCGTTCCGTAGCTCCCGGAGGGCAACCCTTTGCGTAGGCGTTAGGTTGTCCTCAGGAAGTTTTGGACGCCGAAGGAGTCCTGCCACTGTGCAGCGGGTATCAGCTGCAACACGTTCGTCGGTGTGAGTATTTTGTAGAGCATTTTCTGTGGAAGCGAGAATCTGTGGTGTAGGTATTAAAACAGAGTAATTGAGAAATTTAGGCCGAGTGATAGTACGAATTGCTGTTGTGAAGTAAGATACTCTGATGAAGGGTTTTCCAGAAATTTCAAGTATAAAAAAGAGACAGAAACATAACATCGTCATTACTCCTGATGAAGGACTGCTGCTGATGCGTCCGAAAGCTTGAGTGATCTTTTTCATTGCTATTTTAATTTTTCAAATATAAATGAAAAAAATGATGTTTTTCAAGTTGCACCAAAGTGTAGTTAAGATAATTTTGATTCACCTGTAATTTAATTATAATCAAAATATGCTATACAGTGCCTGCAAGAAAAATGCAACACCATGAAGGAATATTAGAAGTGAGTCAAAACTTAAGGAATATATAACCATATATAATACATATAGTTATGTATTATATATATGCTATTAACAGGTGATTACAATATGGGATTGCTATACCGTTATGCAGTAAAAAAAAAATTCAGGATTACCTGTAGTAATTCAATAGGTGGTATGGCTGCTACATTGGGCAATGCATTTATGCAGAAAAATAATAAGGTGTCAAATTGATAAGGTTTTGAATGATGTTCTGGTTAATTGAAGATAATGTGGTATTGCCAAGATCTCAAATTTCATCTGGCCCTGCGGTGGCGCAGTGTGGTAACGCGTTCGCCTATTGCGCGGCTAATCCGGGTTCGACTCCCAGCAGTGCAAAAAGAACGCTTACTCAGAGATCTCATAAAGATCGCACTGCTCACTGTAGTCCGGGGTTTGGTTCCCTAGGCCTTAAGAGGTTCGGATTCCTCGGAAAACAGTAGGTCCCGGCGCAGCATGACCACTGTAGTCTTTGAGCCGTAAAACCACAAACAAACGGATTTCATCTTCATTTTGAGGTTGTGGCTCACTCCATTAACTTGCCTACCAATGATTTCCTAGAGATACTCAATAGAAGACATCTGGGGAACATAATGTGATGGTTAAACTTGCACCTGGGCAACTTGTAGAGACTGGTAGTGCACATTATATGCAGCCATGCATTATGGGCTGCTGGTAGGCCTTGAAGGTACGGTGGGAAAATTATCCATACCACCATCGATGTGCCGTTAGAGTACCTTTTATGTGGGTTAGAGGTGTCTGGCTGTTACTGCTAATGGCACTTCATACCATTATTCCACATAGACAAGCTGCAGGGAGCTCACAAATGTTACCAAGATCAGCTCATTGACCATGTCTCCTCCAGGCTCTCAATGGACCATCATCAGTACTCATACAAAAGCATGACATGTTTTTAAAGACTGCTGGTATTCCATTTGTGATGGTACATGACTATGGCATGATATCAGGTCATTTTCTGGCAACAATGGATAGGGTTGAGAGATAGCATTTTCAGAGGCCTGCAGGACCATAAACCTGCCTCAGCCAGTCTGCAACAAATCGTCTTTGTTAAGACTGGAATGTCTATATAATCTTGTATGCTTTGTAGAATCTCTTTTGCTACAGTATGGTGTTATATGCAATGGTAAGTGTACTCTGAAGTTCAGTTGACTGCTCCTGTACCACTATAATGTTTCTGACATTAACTTTTTTACAACCAATACCTCTAAATTTGCCCTACAGTTTCAGCACCATATTGTATTCCCTCCACAATATGGTATATTGGCAAACCGGCAGTACAACCTCTGGTAAATGTATATGTTTGTGTAAACTGTTGCCATTGATGCCGTAAAAGCTTTTTTTTTTCATTTTGTACAATGTACATTAAATTAATACCTATAAAAAAAAATGATTTTTTTTGTCTTGGCACACATTTTTGAATATTGCCTTCACAATTGAGGTTTCGCATATTTATTTCCCTAATCTTTGATGTTATTATTATGCAGCTTTAATCATTTGCATACAGTATCTTCAATCACATGTCCTGTAATTTGCATACAGATCTGATGATTCTTTCATGGTGTTTCATTTTCTCTGTCAGACAGTACATTTGAACGTTTTTCTTCATATTTTGTAAAAATGAATTGGAAGAAACAATATTTTGTGAAAATCACAACTGTTTCCTAATTTCCATGTTTTTCTTGTAGTTGTTTGTTATTTCAATTGCAGTTTGTATATCTGCTTCCTAATTTTTTTTTTCAAAAGAGGTTATTATTTTTAAACATATGAGAAGGGGGAAAATATTAGCTGTTTAACAGTGATTATAATACTGTGATGTTTCAGTGATATTTCATTTGCATAGTATGCCATTAACCCAGATTCAACTCCCAACAGTGAAAAAAAATAAAATAAAAGTGTGCAATCTCCACTAGCTGCTCACTGGTGGTTGGTTTCCTAGACCTTAAGAGGTTCAGATTCCTTGGAAAACTGTAGGTCCTGGCACAGCATGACCTTTGCTGTGCTTGCGTGCTAAAACACAAAACATTTATAATTCTTTTTCTGTAATTATATCTTGCATTTATAATATTTTGTCATAGTTTTAATGAACAATTCTGAAAGCAGTTCTTGAAAAATATATTTTATCGCAAAAGTAAGAGATTCTTTATCAGAAAATTATGAATAATATTAAATTTGAATTCAACAAAATTTAAATTAAAGCTCAGCTAATGCATAACAATTCATAGAATTAATAATTTTTTTTTAAAGCTAGTACGTAAAGTGCAAACAAATTAAACTACTTTTAAACTACTGAATTATTACGCTTCCATCTCTATTGAATAATTATATTTTTATTTAAAAAGGCCAAGGCTCAATAAAAAAAAAATATTTTTTTATAGTCATAGTGTGAATTTGTCATACAGAGTGCTAGATATGCAAGCAATGTTGAAGTAAAAAAAATTGTAAGGTTTGCCATTAGCACATAAAGAAAATGCAAAAATGATCAGAATAAGAAAAAGAGAAGCAAGAAAATTTATGTATTTGCTTGTAGCATAGTCATTATCTTTTCTGACGAGTACAAAACATTGTTTTAGTTTTTGAACCAAGAATCGGCACTATACTGAAAAAAAAAAAATCACTTTGCTTTAATTTCTCTGCCACTTTGCTGTAATTAAAGAGCTAACTGATACTTGTTGGTTTTTGCTAGATTTTATCCTTCTGTAATTGTAATGATCTCATTAAATGGGTAATTAATTTTATGTATAATAAGTGCTTTACAGATGTTAGGTCTGTGCTTTTTTATTTTATTTACTTACGGCATGTTTGACTGTATGTTATATAAATTTAGTTGGTCTTTAAATTATAAACCTCAGGAAATTTTTACTGGTCTTTATTATTGAAATTCATTTCATTATTTTTAATGATCTCTGCATCATAACTATTTAGGCATTTGTTTCCTAAAAAAAAAAAAGAAAATGTGTCGAATGAAAATAAGTAGATGAACTACTGGGCATCCTTTAAGCAATCTCCCATCAACATCTGTTTAAGGGAGAGGGTGCTTCAGTATGTGCCACAAGTAAACAACCATTAAAATTTTAACATGCTTTATTAAGTTGTAAAAATTTCTCCCAACAGTGGTCATTAACTTTTAATAGGGCCCTGCGGAGGTGCAATGGTAAGGTGTGTGTGTTTGCCTAGTGTACCATTGTCCTGGGTTTGGCTCCTAATGGTGTCCAAAAAACCATTCTTACTGACTAACTCCTGGTTAGGAGGAGGTCAACTTAGCATGGCAATTGCTCTCTTTATGCTGTAAAATCTACAAATAAACGAAGCTTTTAACAGAAATTATTTCCACCTCAATGACATTTTATGTTGTTCTTTTAATCACGAACTTATTTTTTATTTGATACAGTGAGCACTTCTATCTGATAAAAGCTGGATAGGCAGGAGTTCTATAAATGCTTACTTTCTACCCCACCCATACCATTATAAAACTTCCTTTTTTACCAAAACCCGCTCTTGTTCATATTTTCTAACCTCTTAGTATAAAAATGCTTAGAATAAAATTACAATATGGTACACATTTTCAGATAATTTTATTAGTATGAATACATGCACTTTTAAAATAAACAAAACATTAATGTAAAACATGGGCTTAATTCTTTGAAAAATTATTTAAACTTATTTTACTGTTAACTGATAAATGATTGCACAAATGTGAAAAGATAGGCTTAAGGTGAAAAGTCAAAACCAACAGTTTTTAATTTTTGAACAACAGTCTTGAACCATTCTAAATATGGGATGAGATTTTCCTTGTCATCTAAGGATACATTCTCTTCTTCCTCTTCTTCTATTACTTCCCCTTGTGTCACCATTTCCACATTATCATTGTCAGTTATTTCATCAACTTTGTCATTTGCCATCTATTCTGTAATGTCCTATTCATTGACACTGTCACAGCCCTGTACTTTTCGAGCAACCAAACAAGTTTATCATTTTCATCTTCCACTTCGGTTTCACACACAGGTTCAAAGTTTAAATGTCCACCTTCATGGTCCAAAAGAATTTTCCAAGACTTTACAAGTGATATGTTTGGAATCTCTTCCCATGTTTCAGTTGACCACCTTATGACATCTAGCATGTCAGCCTTTTTCAGAGTGATTATGCAGTCTTCATTAGTACTATAAATTGCTGATATCAGTGAACTGAGAAGATGCCATTGATATTTTTTTTAGCATTTCAAGGATGCTCTGGTCCATTGGTTGGCAAACAGTTATCACATTGGATTCCAAAAATAAAGCTTTGGTGTCTCCATCTGTGAGTTCGTCAGTGGCAGGATGCGAAGGTGCATTGTCAAGAACTAGCACAGACAGCTTTTCTCGACAATTTTTTGTCTCAAATTTTTTCTACAGTTGGTACGAATTCATTTTGGAACCAGGTTTTAAAGATTTCTGAATTTGAATGGAAGTATAATCGCCCAAGGTCATCAGTCTTCCAATCGTAGCCGGACAGTAGCATGGTGGAGGAAATGTGGAAATAGTAATTTTTTAACTAGGTCCGGATGGTACAGAGGCCAGATAGTTGTGAGCCAGGTAGTCGATAGTCTACTATTACATCATAAAAATTAACTAACCTTTAAATAATTATGGATAATTTTATATAGTGTTAACGATTTCATAAAATATGCTCAAAATGAAACAAAGGATAAAGAATTTAAACTCATTTTGATTTATTTATACAATTATTGTTTAATTTCATGCTGCTATGCATTTGTATTTTATAGGGTTGGATTGCAATTAGGTTCGCAAGACCCAAGAAGTGAATCCTTTCTTCATAGTTTGAATATCATTCGTAAGTAAGTGTCACATTGTTCTAATAAAAAGAAAAGAAAATTTATTTGATACCATACTTATTTAATTTGGATTTAAATTGAATTTACCTTATTTACACATGCTTAATATCTGTAGGCCATTTGGGAACAAAACTTGGAAATTCATTCATTCATAACAGTGAAGTTTAAAGCATAGAGGAAGATACATAAAAATTCAAATTCTTAATATTTGTAGCATTTTCTCATTTTATTTTAATCGATATATCACGATTATAGAATGCAATAATGTGTATGAGGATTATGGAGCGTGTGTGAAATTGAATAATATTCACAGCATCAAGAATGCCCATACTACATTAAACAATTTTATCATTTGCTAGTTGATTTTCCAAATGTGTATTGGACTCTACAGTGGTAATGTGTCTGTTCAGCATGCTATTAATCTGGGTTTGACTCCCAGCTGTGCCAAACTAAAGGACACTTATCAAATAATTACTCACTGTAGTCAGGGGTTTGATTCACTAGGCCTTAAGAGGTTCGCATTCCTTGGAAAATTGTAGGCTTCAGTGCAACATGATCTTTGCTATCCTTGCACCATAAAAACATAAACTAAATATGTTACCTACTGGTATGTTACCTTCTCTTTATATTTGTTTCATTAAAAAATTATTTGCTTTAATCTACAATCCATCTCATTGTACTGATCTTCAGTATATGGTATTAGTGATTTAACAGAATTTGATAATTTGAAAACATTTTACCTTAAAATGCAGAGGATGTTAGAAATTGGATATTTAGTAAGTTGTTTTCAGTGATGCGATGGTAATACATTCATCTATTGTGTCTTCAACCTGGAGTTTGATTCCAGTGATGCTGTAAAACATATGCTGTTTTTCTGCCCGCTATAGTTCAGGGTTTGGTTTTTTAGATAAGAGATATTTTAAAAACTGTAGGTCTCAGCACAGTATGACCTTAGCAGTTCTTCTGTCATAAAATATGAAAATGTTTTGTAAGATGTTTGATTATTTCCGTGTTGCATAAAAATTATCAGGTTAATTATAATTGATGAATTAAAATAATTTCTTGCTTCTGTTTCCATTATACTTTTGTATGATTCACATATATATATTTTTTTTAATTTATCAGCTTAATAAGAAAACCGCCATATATTCTTCTTGAAAATGTAGTTGGATTTGAAAATTCCGATGCAAGAGAAATCCTCATCCAAACTTTAAATGAATGTAATTACAACTATCAAGAGTTTTTATTATCGCCATCGCAATTTGGCATACCAAATTCAAGAATGCGGTATTATATTTTTGCAAAATTAAAGCCTTCACAGTTTGCTTTTCCTCTTATTTCTGAGGTATGTTGAAATTCTCATATTTTAAATTTTAATTTGCAAATACAGAAAAGTAATTATAATTCTAATATAGGATATGGTGTAACATTTTATTATTCCAATTTAATTAGCTTTTTATAATGTATATAAATGAGGTTTAATATGCTTTTTTTTTTTGTATAATATTAAAAAAAGCATTTGGTTCATAGCTTTAAACATAACACCATTGATGAATAAGATTCTAGCATACAAAGCTAAATATCATAACAAAGTGATTATAAACTTGAAAAAATTACTTTATTGAAATAACAAATTGATGTTTGGGAATTTTAATTTAAATATATTACTTGAAACACATTTTCAAAAAACAATTTAATTATGAGATGCAGGATTTTAATTTCAATTGTAAAATTTCATCTACAGGTAGTTCTCGCTTTACTAATTCTCTGCTTTACGAATTTTTTTAAGTGATGTATCAAAAAATCTCTCTGGACTATAATAGTTTCTTCAAACATCCGATTATTTCAAATGAATCTATTGCAACTGAAACGTTTGTTTGTTCTTGCACTCTTAAATGCCTTGATGAAGCATTTCAATACATCAAAAAGGCAGTTGAAATTTTCAAGTTACTATTAGGTAACTAAAAAAGATATATGCTGTTTTCAGAGACTGAGATAAAGGGCAACATATACATAGTAGGAAAGCAATCTATTTATCAAAATAATCACTATAGGTTTTAACAACGTTCTGCCAACTTGTTAATGTAAATATAGACCCTTGCAATAAAGCGCCTGGTCATGGTAAGAAAAAAAGTTTTGCAGGCTTGAGCATGTAACTCATCAAGTTTGGAAAAGGCGTGTTCACACAAATGGTTGTTGAGTGACAGAAACAGGTGATAATCTGATGGCAAAGTATCAGGTGAGTAAACTGTTGATGACATAAAATCTCCCACCCAAGTTCTCCGACGGTGTTTATGGTCAATGAAGTGGAGTGGGCATGGGCATTATCTTGAAAGAACAGAACTTCTTTTTTAATTTTTCATGCACACGTTTCACAGTTGGTCACAGTACACTGTAACAGTGATTGTTTGGCCCTGTTGCAAGAGTTCATAATGAGCAAACACCACATATTGTCTACTGTAAAATAATTTTATATGGATACACTGCCAGCTATAATATAAAATCTAAATCTAAATGTAAAATTTAAAAGATTTCTTCTATGTTTTTTCTCAAATTGCTGATATGTACCTCACGAAAATGTATACAAAATTGGGTTAAATAAACATTATTGTTATTAATGTGTGTGGAATTGAGTCAGCAGTGAACAACCAATGTCTAGAACATTTAGTGGTGCTGTACTGGACCCATTTCTCACATGTTAGTACCCTATCCAATTACGGTTCCTTATTATAAAGGAAAGCAATGCAAGACAGGCAGAGAGATGTTGCTGTTTGTTCGCTTCAAGTAATGGGAAACTCATTTAGACAATTTGTATGCCTTCCTTACTGCATACAGTTGTCTTTGGATGGTTTAATTACTGACACCAAGAGTTAATTGCTGGCGTGTAAATAAATGATTTGCCATAAATTAAATGCTTCCAGGATTTTTCATTTAAAAAAGAAATTATGTTTTGGACGTAACATCTTGATTAATGTTACGTCCATAACAAATATCTATAGAACTTAATTTAAGTAAACAAATGTAGAAATAACCATAACTACTACGTAATGCTAAGAGAAACCATAATTTGATATTTTGCTGCTTAAAATTCTCTATATGAATCAATTAAAACAAAGTAACTTAATTAAAAAAATAATTTTGTATATTAAATATATTCGAATGAATATATCTGTGCTTCTATTTTTTTTTCTTTTTTGCTTATAAATAGTGCACCAAATTTCTTAATTCCAGGAGCAATAATTACACAAAAATAATTGTCAACAGTATTTGAAAATATTATTTATTTCTTCAATTTGACAATATAATTACTCATAATCAATCCAAGAAAGAAAGATACGATCGTCACTCGAATACGTGGAAAGAAAATCAAATGCCAAAAAAAACCACATATATATTTATATATGGTTTCGATTGAAATATTTCAACTTCTCAAAAGTGAAAATCAAAACATTGAGAGTGGATTCTTATCTTTTGCTTTGCTTAGACCACAAACTTCGTCTTTCACCTGAAACACGTCCTAATCTGTGTGTATGTATATACCATGCCAATTTTGAGTTCCTTGTTTGTAGCATAAACAAAATGTTACCTATCTTTCACAGTAGATCAAAGGAATTGGCAGAGAATTTGGTATGTGAAAAGAAAATGAAAAATGTATGTTAGGCGAATGCGTCACATGTGAAGGTCAGTATGAAAACTTGAAAAGTAGCATTCAAAATAGATCTGAATTAATATCCTGATATATTTGGGATGTTAATTCAGAAAGAATAATGGTGAAGGAAGGAACTCTTAATGATGACTTAACTAGGATTTAGAATAAAAGGTTCCCATTTTTAGAGCATTGTTTCATAAAGCATAGACAAAGCCTTTATATTTAAGATTGTAAAAATGAAGTGTCAGAGAAAATGCGTACTTCAAGTTGACTTTAACGAGAACTTCACTGTTACGCAGAAAGATGAAGTGCAAAGCATCCACTGGACAAATGACCAAATTTCTCTATATATATAGGAATTGCATATATATATCCGCGAAAACGTATTCATATGCTTTAATTTCAGATTATATGCAGTACAATAAAATTTCAGTTCACATTTTTAACTGCAAAATGTTTTAGGACTTGAAAAAAAAATGTTCCTTAACTGGAATGTGTCGAAATTTTACCTGACAATGCTGTCCAGTACTTTAAGCAATGATTTACATTGTGTAATATAACATATACAATTCAAGATTATAACTTGCATCTTAATTGGTACTTTTTTGCCATATCTTATGGCAAAAGAGCAGTAGGTGGAGTGGATGGAATGATAAAGAATCATCTACGGCAAAAAGTGAAGTCTAGAAAAGCGTTTGTCAGTAATGCCCATAGGTGTAGCCAAGGAGAGGTTTTGGGGGGGGTTGTAACCCCCATCGCAATGAAATTTTGTATATTTAACATAGGAATATATGAGTTGTAGCTCTGTAACCCCTCCCATTAAGCCTATAACCCTTATGAACTTCCTGCCTACACCTATGGTAATACTGTGTCTTTTTTGCAGGGTGCTGCATCAATGACATAAAATATAAATGTTATCTATATACCTGAAGCAGAAATCAAAAGCGAAACTGAAAAATTAGAGAAGTGTTGGGAGAGTATTGGGAATTTGCCAAAAACACATCGGATACATTGTGCTCGTATGCAACAAATTTAGTGAGGTTTGCTACTACATCAGATAAAGGAGATATTTTTTACTTTAGAATGATTGATGATTTGTCACCAGTAATTAAACATTGCTACATGGAAATAAGCACAGAATACCATAATGAAAGCATTCAATTTGGAAAACGAATATTGGTGGAATTTACTTCAGAACGTAAAAGTGCACTTCGGTTTGTGAGACAGATCATTGAGCAACTAATCCATAGTACCGCAACAGTTACAACAGTTTTTTTAAGAAATCTGGTCTTAAATTTGTTTGTCCTACAGAAGAAAGCATTGCTGTAATTGATAAGCTTCAAATAAGAAAAGTACTAGTTAAATCTACCACAGATCTACAAGAAATAAATCAGTTTTTCTGAATTAGATTTGTAAAAGTCACCTTTCTCTTGAAAATTTTCCTCTACATGTGCCAAACAGCTGGGTAAATAATTTTTAAATTACACCATGAAGCTTTTGTCTCTTAATATTTTAGATTTTAGAATGTTTTTTTAATGGTAGCTTTTAACTATCTAAGCATTTCTCTCTCTCTCTCTCAGTATACAAGATAGACCAGCTTAAGTTGATACTATAAAATATCTAAAAAAAGTAAGCATTTTACAAAAAAAAAAAAAGTTTGAAACACAGTTTATTTTTTTCACTCTTAATACTAATAAGAAATACAGGTTTCACTTTGAAAAAGCGAGTTTGATCTTCATATGACCTTGAAAACGACCCACAAGTAAAATACAGATGATTAAAAACACTTTCCCCCATTAAGACAAGCAACTTTTGTTTCAAACATTTTTTTGTAAAACGCCTATTTTTTTAGATATTTTACAGCATCAACTTAAGCTGGTCCACCCAGTATTTGACAGCAGAGAACGTTACATTCATAACAAATTAATTTGTCTTTATGTTAATTACTGCAAGTCACATCTACTGAAGCTTTACTATTCCTAAAAGCTCAAAGTCTTCTGAACAGACATAAAAAAATAAATTTTAAAAAACTGTGCATAATTCACAGAATTATATGAATTAGTATGACAATGTGGAATTTACACTGTTCGCTGAGTTACGTCCATAATAGGTTATCCAGTTTCTGTAATAGATGAAACTTTACATAAAATGGGGATAACATAAATACCACTACAGTCTATTTCTTAAAAAAAAACCAAAAAAACCCTGGCTTCTTTGAATTATGCTGAGTCTAGATATGGAGATTTGAAGTGTGCAATATGTTACGTCCGTAATGCTGCAACTGCCCTTTTATATTTGATATTGTTTTATTAAGTAGAAATCAGTTGGCGAAAAACACTGTGCCAAGTATATTAGTAAGAAAAACACAGTCACAGTTACAATTTTAATTATGTTCTACAATTTCCGGGAATTTCAACTTACCACTTCCAGGATTTCTTTT
>QLNU02015360.1:119275063-119302529 GCA_006491805.2 Dysdera silvatica | reverse complement strand
TTTCATGTAACGACATATGCCAATTAGCGGAAATGTGAATAACTTATGGCCTAACGTTTTGCACGGCAGGATGCAGCACTGTTTTCTACATCTGGTTGTAACATTAAGTCATTTTCACCGAATTTTGAGTTGTAACACTTTCGTCGCAAGGGTGCAATATGTAATGAAGAATATTCTTTGTTAATTTTTTTGTTTTTAAATTTAAAATATGCGGAAAAACTCGAAAAACTAATATCTACCATTTGTGATATAACTCCAGATATTATTTGACTTTTGATAAAATAAAAATATTTTCTTATAAATATAACTGTAAAGAAAAAGCTTATCTTCGTGAAATTTTAATAAGCTGTTTAGAAAGAATTTAAAAAGTAAAAAAATCTCAAAATTGACGAGAGATAAGTAAAGAAAGTAACATTTATCGCATTACTCGAATTTGGCATCTTTAGAAACTTGGCGCTATTATTATTGTCATTAAAATTCGTGTTTCAGGTTAAAATGCATATATGAAAATTTTGAAAAGATTAATTTAAAAAAACTATATCAACAATATACGCTAAAAGTTTTTAACGTTTATCTTAAACCGTTTCGAAGACATATCAATTTGAATTCGAAACATTTCAAAAACTACCTTTTAAGAAAAACGTATTTAAAATTTGTAGAGTACAAAATCAAATTTTCAAACAAAATACAAAATCGGTCTTGTTTCTACTTTGGAACTATTTCCATTTTGGGATGGATCTAAGTGTCTGAGACAAAAAGCAAAATATCATTGCATTCAGAAGAATTTTTTTTTTTTCATGTACAGAAAAATCAAAATTGTGACCCAAAAGCGGTACCAGATCCCCTTAAATTTTACTTTGGAATAAAAAAAGCTTCTAAAACAACAAATTGGAAAGATTTGCTTTCAGATTTTCGGAAAATATTGTCCACGAAAAGAATAAAAATATTCAGAAGAGAAGAATACTAAAAAATAGCTTTGTTCTCATCCCCTTTTGGCAAAAATATATAGAAAATAATGCCCGAAAATTGTTTCAACAATTCTATCGAATTGCAAATTCTTTGACGACACCTCTGTATAATGGTCCGAGTTCCCTTCTCGGGATAAAATTCTTTCCCCAATTTTTACTTTCGCAATCCAGGAATTTCTGGAACGTTCAAATTCGATTTTGAGGATAGTTTAGGACGTGGTGACTGTGTTCCTGTTTGAGATATGGTAAGAGGCGCTACTGCAAATACTTTCGGTCTCTTAAGGTAGTTTTACATACTAAATTTTTCCCATCGATCTTGTCAATATGTCGCCGTCTGCGTGATTCCTGTTTCTTTGTATTTCATGGGCCTTTCCAATAAATCTCACGTACGTGGTGGTACTATCAATGCTTCAAAATTGCAGCGAAACGACATCAGCTTTTAAGAACCTGAAGTTTTGAATTATGTATTACTGTTTTGAAATTTTAATCATAACAATACACATTTTTATTTCATTCCTTTACATATTTTTTTTTGTCTGGTTGTTTATTTTCTTGTTTATTTGTCCGCCTACTTGCCAACTTGTTTTCTGATAAATTCCTTTATTTGTATTCTCTCCCCTCTCTCTCTCTCTCTCTTTTTCTTTCTCACTCACTCTTTCTGCTTATTTGACTCTGATAATATTTTGTGATATTAAAAGAGAGTTTTATACAGATCATATATAATAACTTTAAGTCAAAGTGTCCTTACATGTAATTATGATATATTTAATCTCTGTGACTTGCATTAAATAAAATGAAAAATGAAAACAAAACAGCCTCAAAAACTTACCAAAACAACAGTAGTTCAAATTCATCAACCGATAAACGAAAAATGCCAATATAGTCAACCAAAATACCAACAAGCCAAAAAGTAACATCTAAAAAAATATAAAAAAATATTTAAATAATCCTAAAAAGCTCTGCAGAACTTAGGAATTATTCAACTATTATTATTAAAGAAGTTGGAGAGAAACACAGAGAATTGTAGAGAATACATTAGCGACGTTGTTTTTGCTCTTTGCATTTCGCAGTCTCTCGTTCTACATTAGTAGATATTATGCAAACAAAATATATTGCACTCTCTCTCTCTCTCTCTCTCTCTCTCTCCCTTGACGTGATGGACATTATTTTCTTCAACCTTTATTTACATACGTTTCTTGCTAAAAGAAATAGCATAAACACTTGGCTTTAATTTAAATGTCATATAACTACTTCATTTTTTGGAACTTGTATTATCATCAATTTAGAGTCTGTTTCCAGAATACACTTATCGGAGCATTTTCGTAATATACGATAGGATAACATCTTGGAAAAACATAAAATTGTTTTAAACAAACTTTCTTAAATTTGAGGTCGTTACTAATAGCTTTAATTCCGAAAAAACTTCCATGACTCTTATTGTTACATTGCTGTTGTTTATTTACTGTCGTACTATTTGAATATCGTTTGTTTTCTCTATTAGGCGTTAATTTCTACACAGCGACATTAAATAAGCGCATGGGCGTGGAAGGAGTGCACTTGAAACGCCCTTGGCTTATGAAAAAAGGGGGAAAAGAGGACTGAATCCACAAGAAACTACAGTCCAACAACATTATTCAATTGGAATTTTTCCTGGGTGCACCCTCTTGCATATAATTTTAGGGGCGCTCTTGACTATGCGCCCTAATAAAAAAAATTGCAAAATTGCAAAAACTATTGTGAATTAATTTGTTCAAACTTCAGATATTTAGGTGTCAATAAGAATAACCAAATCGTTTTTACGCCTGCTGACGTGTCATGTTGTGTTTATATTCTTTCAGATTTGGCAAAAGTGTCAAGATATTCAATCTTTAAGCTTATTTTCGTTGTGAAATCGTTTTACAAAAGCAACAGGAGACTTTAATCCGTGCGATTCGTTTAGGTGGGGAAATCTGAAAGATGAAGTGTGTTCCAATAACCTTAAAACGATTTCTGAGTTAAAGATTGCATTTCAAACACAAATTGAAACAATTGATGCGCCAACGCTTGAGCGTGTAATTCAAAATTTTGATATGCGCTGGCGTCATGCAGTTTCACGTAATGACAAACACATCGAACGTGTGATTTATTAAATTTAGAATGTATATCTATTACCGGCAATGTATGAAACGCCAGCATTATAGAATACCTAGGCATTTTATGGAATGCCTGGCGTTTTTAGGCAAAGTATGAAATATGAGAATTATTACATACTTTCCCTAGGCATTGTATATAATACCTAGGCATTCTATAGAATGATAAATGCTATTTAGGCGAAGTATGAAAAAAAAGGTCATGATAATCACAAATGAATGAATGAGTCACAAATTTTGTAAGATGGCCTTGGCACACTATAATAAAATTGTGTTCTCTATTTGCCTGAAACTGAAAATCTATAAGATCTTCCTGACAAAGGGAATTAAATTCGGAAAAAATCATACGTTTCACAACAATGCCCTTTTTAATACCTTTTTGTTTTTTATGGCAGGGCTAACGAAGGTGGATGTACAGTTCAATATCATGACGTGTTAAGCTTTTGTATTTGGTTGAAAGTTCTTTCAACATTCTATCCCATCCTCCGTGTCCAATAGCCAAATGAGTTTCATGAAGTACGTGAAATAACTCAGTGTCCGTGACGTAATACTGTATTGTACTGACGTCTTCTTTAACAGGATAAATGAGTTTACTTTTGTTTTCCACAATCATCACATCATATCGATTCAGCAACTAATAGTCCCGTGGTTCCTTCTTAGTAATAATTTTTCAGGGAAATTTGAAATACAAAGGCCAAAATCAGGGAAATTCGTAATTCATCATTATAATAAATAACTTATTAAAATAATTTTCCTGAACTGTGCTTTTCATACCACATTGCATACTGAAAATTTTGAAAAACTTATACTTTTGACTAAACTTCTTCCAAAAGTTACCATTTTTCACCAAAACTAATATAATTTATATAAAATTATTAAGCCCATATATTTCTCAGGAGAAAATGTTTGCCAAATATATAACTAAAACTTGAAAAAAAAAGTGTTTTTAGCTAAATTATCCAATCTGTAAGGAATTTTTATTATACCAATCTCCTTTGCCTTATATACAGTCATACACATTTTAAATGAAATAGAAGATGAAGCATCAGCTTTGCGATTATATAGTTAAAAACCTCTATTCCTTTGTTGCATGCATCCAGAAAAAAAAATGGAAGAAAAATTTTTTCTGAGGTAAATATTATTTAGCCTCATAATTATAAGTATTTTAAAGAATTTTTAAAATTTTTCAATTAGGTAGGTAAGTAAATTTGGGTATGTTTGAACATACAGCATGCTGTTTACAGACATACGAGGTGTGATCAAAAAATACAGTGAATAATTTTATTACGAACAAAGTAATAAACTTACATCAAATTTGAATTAATCTCCTTCTAAGTACTCTCCTTGGCTAGCGATGCACTTGTCCCAACGTTGATTCCATGATTGGAAGCATTTCTGGAAGGCTTCTTTCGGAAGGGCATTTAGTTGCTCTGCCGTGGCCCTCTCAATGTCAGGAATGGTGTCAAAATGTTTTCGTTTTAGCACGGTTTTTATTTTGGGGAAAAGCCAGAAGTCGCATGGTGCTAAATCCAAAGAGTAAGGCGGATGTGGACAGACAGGAACCTTTTTTTCAGGCAAAAACTTGTGGATCAGAAACGAGGTGTGGCATGGTGCGTTGTCGTGATGATGGAGGAAGACATTGGCCCATTTTTCTCGTCTCTTTCTCCGTACATCATTTCGCAAATGTTGCAGTAAGCCCTTGTAATATTTGGAGTTTACAATTGTTCCCCTTGGAACGAACTCTGATCGCACTATGACCTCACTGTAAAACAAAAAACTAATGAGCATGACCTTGACGTTCGACTTCGACTGAGGTACCTTCTTAGGACTAGGAGAGCCACTTGTTTTCCATTAGGAACTCTGAATTTTCATCTCAGGGTCATAGCCATACACCCAGCTTTCATCTCCAGTTATAATTTTGGCCATGAAGTCCGGATCTGCATCAAGGCGATCCTTCAATTCCGTGCAAACTAACACACAATTTTCCTTCTGTTTGCCAGTCAAAAGTCTGGGAACAAATTTCAAACTCACTTGTCTCATTTACAAATTATTGGTTAAAATGCTTTGCACGGACCCGTATGAGACGTTCGGTTTTTTGGTAAGCTCTCTAATAGTCAATCACCTGTTTGAATGAATAATTTTTTCTACTTTTTGTATGTTTTTGTCTGTTTTTGAGGTTGAAGGACGTCCCGACTGTTGCTCGTCTTCAACGGATTCATTTTCGCTTTTAAATTGCTCATACCACTTGTAAACAGTCTTCAGAGTCACCATACACTGATTTTAGCATTTTGTGAGCTGCTTCAGCACTTTTTTGTAGCTTAAAACAAAACTGAATGTTAACACGTTGTTTGAAATCCATGATGCACGACAGACACGGTAAACACGACTTCACTCTTCCAGCTCTGGAAGGGTGAGGACTGACAAGTCCCAACTTGTTCAAACTTGCCACTGACTATCTCAATGGATCATACTATTGGACTTATTACTTCAAATGGATGTAGCATCAGCAGTTACTGGCATAACAATTCATTCACCATATTTTTTGATCACACCTTGTATACAATATTATTCCTACAAACTGTTCAGATTCATTTTTAGTCAGTTTTAGAGGACATGCACTATTTTGTTGAACACGATATAAATTTGACTCATCCACATCCATTTAGAGCATTTCATTATCAAATAGTTTCTTGAAATATGTAATAGGTAGATCAACACTATGAGCGGTTGGAATTTTCCCTAATGTTGATCCCTAGTACATTGATCTTGCAATGTTTTTGAAGTTCCAAGTTCAGAATTACTCTTTTCAAAAGCACCAGTTACGTTTCTATCTAAAACGATGAATGATGACCTGATCCATAGGCTAAGAAATCGAATTATGTTCGGTGGAAGAAACTCAATCCAGAATCTGCTCATATTGAATTTGTTGAGTCTGAAGCTCAGTGACTTCAATATGAGTGGTACAGTTACTCACTGCAAATATAATTTTTCATTTCTTGTGTGAAAAACATTGGTCCAAATTTCTCCACCACATTTTATAAATCTCACCGATCATTCACATTTTCTTGTTCACATACTATGCAGAAAGGTGGTTTTAAATTACACATTCTTAAAGTGTCTTGGCTTCTTGCATTTTCTTATCGAAAATATTTGTATTTTTATAGAAAAAAAAATTCCGAGAAGAAAAGGTGCTCAAATTATGTAAGGATGTTGAATATGTTATTTATTTATACAAAAGGTGGTATGTGTATAAAAATATGAAATTTAACTTTTTATACAGACCCTCCTTTCCAAATAATTTTCAATTAGAAAAATATTGCCCTATATCTAATTAGTTGATAAAAGAACTTTATGTTTCTAAGTAGAATGTTTGCTATAAGGTTTTCATGCACCTGGAATTGTCAGAGAATTTGAAAGCATCCCTAAAGGTCAGGGGGAAAACCAAATTTTCTGGCCAAAGCTGGAAAAGTCAGGGAAAGCTTAACGAACTTCTGTGTCGAATAGTTAAATTTCTCATGAATATGAAGACATTTTCCCCACAACCAAAGTTCAATTCAACACACAGAAGTTAAAGAATTTGGTCCAGGAATTTTCCCTGAAAAGTTGGAGAAAACCATTGGAAAAGTCAGGGAAGTTTTTTGTCAATGAGAGTGGGAACCTTGTTGTGAGCTTTATTATCGACCCATTTGGGCAAAAACAAATATCGGTTTGGTCCATTTGAGCTCACAGGGTCCTTGGGTGTGGGATTCCCTTCCTAATTATTTAAAATATATACATTCATTTTCTTCATTAAAAGGCTTTTACATTTATATTTGATTAATCTATGATTATTATATTTATTATTTTCTTATTTTGGTCAAGATAATAGAAATTTATTTTGGTAGTTAATCCATTGTTATGTTAATATCATGGGTGGCTGAGCATATATCTATTTTTTATAAATTATTTTTAATTTGCGGGATGCTATGTGGTGAAGGAGGGGGATGATGCAGATGAAGTACGTTTAATATTCTATTTGGGAAAACCTGGGCAGCTTGGGTTTCGTCAGATATAAAAGTCTTTTCCCAGTACTGCCCAGGAAGAATGTATATACTATGTGCGTGTTTGTTTTTTTCTCTCTTGCATCTTCTTTTCATTGTGTGTATCTCATTTTACATAATTTAATTTTATATATTTTCCTTTGTATGCCTTCTGCCTAAAAAAAAACCTGTGTTAAGATATCATATATCTAAAATTCTGCATTTAATTTCCACGGTAACAGGGCACATTTACAAATTGAAAAAAAAAATGATATAGTAATTTGGTTAAACTCTGAGTTTATATGCCATTCAAAGCAAGTTTATATACTGTTTTTTTTTTACCTCCATTTTTACATTCCCTAAGATTGTAATTATTTCATGAAAAAAATTATAAAATCTGGAAATGACGAGATTAATAAGTAATAAGAATAACTTCTCCACTATTCCACTTAGAAACATGATTCTTTTTAATAATTAGGAATACAGCAATGTTTTTCTAATTAGAATTGTTTTGGTAGAGGGCCTATATAAAAAGCTACATTTCATATTTTTCTACATGTACAACCCCTTTTGTAAAATAAATAATATATTCAGTATCCTTACATATTTTGAACATTTTTTTCTCCTTGAAAAATGGTTTTTTGATGACTGGTGGTTAGAAAGATAATTACTGTAACATCTATTTTGAAACACTATGCAGAATCAAATTTTAAGAAATATTATTGAAGAATTCGCTTTTATACATTTTTCTATAGATGTTAAATATTTTAAATTTTAGAACTTACTATTCTGATTTTTGAGATGCATAACTAGCTATCTTAAAAGCAAAGAAGTAACTAAATGAAGCATGTGTCATTTTATTATATCTCACTGATCACTTGGATGTTTTAGAGCATATACTGATGCCAAAGATTCATAACTTTTAAAGCAAATTGGAATGCCTCACACTAGAAAAATATGTGCATGTGTATTTAAATGGTAAATTCTTTGTGTAAAAAAACTACATCTGGTGTATATCTTGATGCCTTTTATATATCTTATTTTAATTCAAATTTTGTAATTTTCTTTGAATTTTACAGTAAATAAAATTTTTCACAGGTATCAGATGTATATGGAGCAGTGTCAAAATCTGAAAATGTTGAAAAGCGGGTTGAACTTTTAAAAACGCTCAAATTACGATTTTTCACACCACAAGAAGTGGCAAATCTTATGTGTTTTCCTAAGACTTTTAGTAAGTAAACTTTATTGTATTAAGTAGAATGCAATCAGTCACTAACTATGGCAAATTGGACGCTACTGCACAATCCGCCTCCTAGTGCTTTTTAGCTGGAAGTGTTTCCAAAATTCATAGCAACAGTGACACTGATCTGCCGGCATGTTGTTTACGTCATATTAACAACATGGACGTCTCAATTCAGCGAAGTTAAAAAAAAAAGGAGGCACTAACCTTTATTGCTCTTCTTGATGCCGGAATTCTTGTTTCATGTTACTCCACGTTCCCTCGACCGCATTTGCATGTTGCCCTGTCTCGGAGTCTTTAAAGTGTAGACTGTTTTTTTTCTTCCTTCCCTTTACTCCTTCCCTACCTCCATCCCTCCCTTCCCTATCATATGCATTCTCACCTCCTTTCTTCCACCACTGGAAAGCGTTATCCAAATGAGGTCTAGCCCACAATCTTATACTTGGACGAAATTAATCCCTCTTTCGTAACCCACTTCAGCACACTTCTTTTCTCTTTCAACCGCAACTCCACAAAAAAAGAGGTTGTCTACAATTCACTGCAACGAACAAAACATGGCCAAAAGAACGATGAAACACATGAAAATGCCCTTACAGGCTCTAAAGCCAACAACGTACGTGTGACATCACATGCCCATCTACAACATTTAGCAACTTTCCTACTCATTTCAAGAGGAGAGAAGCACTAAGGGACGGATAGTGCAGTGTTACCGCAAATTGAAAATGAATTATGCAAGTAATATGGGCTCTGCAGTGGTGGCATATTCGACCAGCATGCCATTAACTTGGGTTCAACTCTTAACAGTGCCAAAAAAAAAGGAATACTTACTAACTGCTCATTGTAGCCTAGAAGTTTGTTCCATAGGCCTTAAGAGATTCAGATTCTTTTGAAAACTGTTGGTCTCGGAGCAGCATGGTTTTTGCTATCCTTACACCATAAAAAAATGCAAGTGATACAACAGCTTACTAGTATAATTATACTGTACTATCTATTTGTACTGAACAGTTTGAATATTTTATGTAAGATATTATTACCCTTCACAGGGATAACACAATTGCCAAATAATGGTCAACACAGAAAAGCCCCCAGGACAACATTTTTGTGAGTTTTTCGTGAGGGAATTAGCAGAATTTATTATACAATAATTTTTGCCACCCATGTATATGTAGCTCAAACTAGAGCTTTTTGTTTTTGGAGAAAAAGAGACGCCGTCCTCATCCTGGATTCGAACCAGGGTCCCCGTATTGAGCCTGCAGTTTACTGACCTACTAGACGAATGAAGACAAGAATAAATGCTTTTTTCTCAATATATTAGGATGTAAGATATTATTACCCCCCACAAGGATAACACAATTGCCAAGTAATTTTCAACACAGAAAAACCTCCGGGGTGAGAGTTTTGTGAGTTTTCGTGGGGAAATTTATAATACAATAATTTTTGCCACCCACGTATATGTAGCTCAAACTATAGCTTTTTGTTTTTAGAGAAAAAAAGACACCGGCCTCATCCTGGATTCGAACCAGGGTCCCCGCGGTGTCTTGACCTACTAGATGAATGAGGACAAGAACAAACGCATTTTTCTCCGTATATGAGGATGTAAGATATTATTACCCTTCACAGGGATAACACAATTGCCAAATAATGGTCAACACAGAAAAGCCTCCGGGGCGAGATTTTTGTGAGTTTTTCGTGGGGGAATTTATTATACAATAATTTTTGCCACCCACGTACATATAGCTCAAACTAGAGGGGTTTTTTTGAGAAAAAGAGATTGACCAAAAATTTCTGCATGATAATAATCTATGTGATTTTCATGAAAAAATCGATTTTCCGATTTTGTTTATAATCATGGCCCATTCGAATCAACTAGTTCTGACCATGCCAACACAATAGGCGTTGAAACGATTAGACCATTTTTTGCCCTGAAACGGGACAGTTTTTGTCTGCCGGAAACCAAAAATTTCTGCATGTCAAGGCATCCGATTTTCATGAAAAAGTCGATATTCCAATTTTGTTTAAAATCATGGCCCATTCGAATCAGCTAGGTCTGAATGTACCAACACAATAGAAGTTGAAGCACTTGGACCATTTTTTGGCCCAAAACAGGACAATTTTTGTCCGCTGGAAACCAAAAATCACCAAAAACCATTTCTTTTTCTCCAAAAACAAAAAGCTCCAGTTTGAGCTACATAAACGTGGGTGGCAAAAATTATTGTATAATAAATTCCCCCACGATAAACTCACAAAAATCTTGCCTCGAAGGCTTTTCTGTATTGACCATTATTTGGCAATTGTGTTATCCCTGTGAAGGGTAATAATATCTTACATCCTTATATACGGAGAAAATGTGTTCATTCTTCTCCTTGTTTGTCTAGTAGGTCAGGATACTGCAGGTTCAACATGGAAACCCTGGTTTGAATCCAGGATAAGGATGGCGTCTCTTTTTCTCCAAAAACAATAAGCTCTAGTTTGAGCTACAATAAATATGTGGGTGGCAAAAATTATTGTACAATTGAATATTTTATCTTGAATTTTCTGTAGTTTTACAAGTAGAGTAATTACTATGTAAATTGGTATAAATTGCATTTGAAAAAGAATATAAGTGTGGTTTAGTGGTCATACTAAACCACCAGTTCTGTCCTATATTAGATTTCGTGTTGACATATAAAGCTATCAGGTTGTAAAAAAAAAAAAGAAAGAACAGAAAAGGAAAAGCATCTTGTATAAACCTGAACACCCCCCTTCACAATACTATAAATAATCATTCAGGTAGTCACCATAGAGCTTACAACCTCTGTTCCACAACTCTATGAGTTTAAATACTTCATTATGTTAAAAGTTTAGTGGTTAGGAGGTGAAGTTATCAGGGTGTTGTTTCACTTTATTGTTGTTAGGAAAATGCTTTTCAACAAGGAAGTTTGACAGACCGTACAAGCTCCCAGTGGATAAGACAGTATTTTCTATCCAAGCTCCTGTAATGCTATATTAGTGTTCACATGATCCTTGATATTTAAAAAAAAATGTTTTTGGCCGTTGAAAGTCCTTATTTTTGCTAGTATGTTCTAGTTTCAGTTTTTACTGAAAATGTTGAAAAATTTACGTTTTTTTGCATGCTTTTATTTTTGTTCTATTGATTCTTATTTTAGTGATGTTAATTCCATTTTTTTCCTTCAGGTTTTCCACAGCATCTTACATTGAAGCAGAAGTATCGGGCCTTAGGAAATAGTGTTAATGTCTATGTTATCTCTTGTCTTTTTAAATTGTTATTAGCAGAAAACTCTCATGAATAAAATGTTTATTTTCTGCATAATCATTCGTTCTTTTAAAATATCTTAATTTCATTTATGGTGAATGATTATAAACTGTTGATAATATAAGGATAAGTAATGTTTTGAGAGAAAAGGAAGCTTTTTTGGTCAGTTTCTTCCTACATATCGATGGTCAGAGTTTGATACTGTAGATCAAAAAGGTTCAAATTCCTTGGAAAACTATAGATCTTGCTGCATAACATGATCTTAGTTATACCATAAAATACAAACAAAAACAGTAGCTTATGATTTCAAATGCTAGAAACCTTTGATGTCCTTATTACATAAAAATAGCCACTTTTTTTTAGCTAAGTTTAAACCTTAATTTTTTTGAATGCATATCACAGCCAGGGTTTAAGCTGGCTCAAAAATGGTAAAATGGAAAAAAAAAGTTGTAGCAAAATATTAAGAAAAAATTAGTCACCTTCGTAGCTCATAAAATCATATCAATAAAATTATTTACATCAACAATGCTTTGAATTACTGTAAGGGTTATTGTAAAAAATGTATTTTAAAGTTTAAAAAAACAACAGTAAAACATAAATCAAAGTTATTAAAAAAAAGGCAAAGTTTATTAACAAGATATTAAACAAATGTTACTATTTTGCAACAGACGCAACTTTCTTGTATTTTAGATTAATTCTTCGCGTTTTGCGAAAAAAGCGACCATAACTTAAACCTTGATCACAGCCAGTTGCCTACTTAAGCTCTTTCGAAAAATAATGTAATTACCGTAACAAAGCAAAGGTGTGAAATTAAAAGCAAAAAAGAATAAAAAATTTCACAGGAATCTGCAGCTGAAAAAGAACCGTCTTAATAACCAAGACACGTTGAAAGAAAAGACTGCCTTAACGAAAGCTATTGGATGAGGGGGAAAAAAGATTTTAGTGAAGCATCTCTTGTATCCAGGGGTCGGAGCATGTCACTAAAAGTTACTTTTTTCCAGCAAAGTTACCAATGTTAATATTTTTATAAAAAAGTCACTTAAAATTACTATTTTCGGTAAAAAGTCACTATTTTTTATTTTTTCCGTTCATGGTAGTGTACAAATTTTATTGGCAAATGTCAATTTCGAATTTCCATGGCCGAGAATCCATAAGGAGTATTGAAGTATTACGTAAGCATCTTTGGAAAGTGGGGAGGGGAGGATACCGTTGTGTTGATTTTCCTATGTTAGCCAATATTAATTTTTGAGCGGAAGTGGGGAAGGTTTGAAATGGCCAAAATATTGCTTATGTAATACTTGAACTCTCCCTAACCATGAAGACGAAATACCATATTTTTAAGTGGATACTTAATAAAAAAAAAGTAGTATAGAACAAGGTTGTCTAACCTTTTGGGCAGCGGGCCATTTAAAAAATTTTCGTAGATCTCGTGGGCCAGCAGCTTCAAGTTTTGTACAAAAAAAAAAAAGAATTAATTACAAAAGACTCTCTTCAGAGTTTCTTCCGGTTATTTATTTGTTCACTTACGATATGGGAAGGGGTCACACATGCGGTTTTTCTCGATTTCTGAAAAAAAAATCTATTTTTTTTTTTTAAAAAATGTTCATTTCAAACAGTTGTCGTTGTGCTGGATTAACCTTGCCAGCATACCGTATGTTGGACAACCCTGGTATGGAAGGTCATTTCGGTTAAGCGAAATTCAGATGACTGGGATTTGTTATAAACGATTTCTGCTGTATGAGCATTTTTTCCAAAAAACATTGAACGTGTGTCCACTTAAAATAAAATTTTAAAAAATTGTATAGAAGGTCATTTCGGTTAAGCAAAGTTCGGATGACCTGGAAGGTACTGTTAAAGAATTTGGTTTATTGTTTGCAATTTTGTAGCCTACTCATTGTCTGCAGGGGGTGAAGTGTCCACAGGGCAACATGCTGGGGGCCACTTTTCTGGATCCCGTTTATTTTTTTTTCCCTAAAGGTTATAATAGTTATTTTTTTAAATCTTTGGAAAGCCTTTGTCATTTGGTTTACTTAGAGTTTCTAAGGATTATTGGTGTCACTATCTGGTAAAGTTTATTTATTCAATTTTATCAACGGTTTCAACATTAACACTGGCATAGGAAAAAAATGGGGGCTCAAGTCCCTCATTAGTTAACCAAATACATTATTTTCTCATATTTCATAACATAATCTTCTTTAAAGCCACATGAGCCACCCCCATAAGTTTTGAACTGCTACGCTACTGGACATTGATATGCGTAACTGGTTTTACTTTTGTTGCACTTAAATCGAATAGAAGGCATGTATATTTTTGTATCATGTTGAAAACTTTTTGAAGTTACTTAATCCTGAATAGGTTTTATTGTAGTAAACTATCGTAGAGCAATGGCGGATCTAGGGGGTGGCCTAGGGGTGATCGCCTCCCCTTCTTGAAAAAGGTCGCCAAATATTTTCAATATTGCCCAAATGGACCCCAACGACCGTCCATCATGATATAATGTTGTTTTCCAGATCTTTTTGTAACCCAGTAGTTTTCCTGAATCAGTACATGTTTTGTGAGGGGCACTGCCCATTCTAAAAATATGCAGATAATCCTGGCACCACAATCTCTTAAATCCTTAAACCTTGCAATAGTAAAAAAAAAAAACCTTGTCTGTTTGGTGTCAGCTGTATTGGTCAAACGATATATGACATCAGAAGTTGTATGATACAAAGTCAGAAGAGAAATGAAACTACTTTCGGAGAGGTTTGTAGAGAAATACACCCTCCCCTCCATGTGCATGCTTCATATTCTGCAATAGCGCTATTTAAAAAAAAAATCGTCCTGGGCCTTTGCCCACCCCGTCCTGGCACCCAAATCCAGAATTTTAAAATCGATACTTTTTGATTCCACGTTCTTATTTTTCTGGATTTTTTGAAGCCAATACTTCTAGTTGTACTAAGTGTCTCAACTCAAGACCCATACTTAAAAAAAAAAAGTCTTTATGCAGCATGTTTACACTCTAACATATTATTAGTGAATTGTTTTGGCAAGTGGGGGGGGTTTCCCAACCTGCATCAAGCTCTGTATATTAAATTTATTGGAGGTAAAACTAGTCACATAAAAAACGCAATTAAAAAATATTTACTAAAAAAAAATAGATGCAACTCTAACTGGGGAATATATATATATATTATTTTATTCACTAAAAGAGACCAACAAGATCTGGTTTCTGTTCAGTGTTGTCAACTGAGATGAATAAAAGAAATCCGTTAGCGGCGGTAATATTTTTTAAACGGGAAAAAAATTGCCAAATTTAGTGTAAAACCTATGAATTTAGAGGATTTTCGCTAGATTTGAGACTTTGGTCCTGCTAAATCCACTAAAACTTGTGGAAAAATTGGCAATGCTGTCTAGCGTACTGCTGACATTTAATTACGTGAATGGCTCGTAAACATGCAAAAATCGTAATGTTTCAGACGACGAATTTCCCCAACTTTTCGAGATCCATAAAATTTCCTAAAAATTCCTGGTCACTGGCCACCCTGGAAAAAGCAACCACCTGAAGATATTGACAAAATTTTATTTAACATGCCACAAAACCTATCAGAAAATTGGAAATATTGCTAATCATGGCACAAAGATTGGAGCTTAGTTTTTGTTTTGGGATGCCAATTGCATCCGTTATGTGCTAAATCTAGTGTAATTTATTAACTGATTTTTTTCCTCCAAGAAATATTATTTTCAGGCTCACTTTAATTGGAGCATCCAAGATAACAAGAGACAAAATTTAATTTGGGTAGACGGCAGAGTGCAGAATTTTTTTGGGAGAGCATATAGGACGGCGTGACACCTATTTTGATGAAAATGCGGTTAATATGCTTTGCCCAGGAAAGACGTGTGGAATGAATTCTAACAGAATGTAGAGGAGATAAGAGTACCCCCATCCAAAACAAATCCCTCAATGAGTCCTCTGTATCCACCACTGAACCCCACCTCCTGAAGCGTTATAGAACTAAATATTTTAATATAAGAAATTGTTTTTCTTTCGTTGCATTAATTTTTAAATCCGTAACTCGGGAAAGTGGGGGTGGGGACTGCCTTCCACCCTCCCCAAATGACGCTCCTAAAATGTCAGGTAGTGATCACCTGTGCGTTCATTTTTAGACCATTGGTGACAAACCGTATTCATTTATTGTTATTGTCTAAATCCATCATCATCCAATAATTAAATTTGTGAAAATTTAATTATTCACAGAAAAGGCAATACATTGGTGAATCACAATGGGAGGGGGAGGGAAAGCTTCAGTCAAAATCTATAGGCTGTGAAAACTTGGTTGAATTGTTATATACATAGTATAAAAAAATGTTGGAACATGCATACATTTCACGTCAGGCTATAGAGTTTAAGAAGCAGAAGGAAGACTTACAGCCTGGAACTCTCATTCTGCAAACAGATTTTGCAGAGAATTATTATATATATTAAGCACAAGAATAAGGTGATGCAGGAACACTGGCAGACGGATGGACAATTATCAGTTACGATATATATATAGCAATAATCTACTGCAAAACTTTGTCTGATGCTCCAATTGAAGCAAAAACATATGCTGTTTTGCCTGATACAAGGAAAGTAGTGCTCATGAAGTCAGTATCTTTAACAAGAGGATTTTAAATCATTTTTTCGATACAATCAGTGTTGCCAACCTTATCTGAGCAATTTCAGGAGCATTCTCATAAAATTTCAGGAGTTTTGAGGTTGCTTCAGGAGTAACAAGAGAATAAGGGTAAAAATGAAAGACCGACATGTTTTTTCTTTTAAAAACAGCCACACAAAAACCCCTATTATAAAATAATATTTTAGTAATATATATACAGAATTGTCGAAATTAAACTTCCCCAACTCAGGGGGCTGTGTAGGGCGTTGTATAGGTCATAGAGACATGAAATTTGGACAGCAGACACTTCAGATAATGCGCTCAAGATTTAAAAAAAAATATTTAGTACAAAAATTCACCGATAGACAGCGCTGCAGCATGTCAAAGCGTTCTATAGTTGTTCTACATGTTCGCCACAGCTCTGTACAACCCTGTCAATGCGTAAAATAGTATATTCTATAGCTGAATGCAGTAAGTCAGGCAAAGCCCGCGAACCTAATCGAAAGCGAATGCCGTCCTTCAGATCAAGGTTGCGATGTTTAGTGTCAAAGAGTTCACCAACAAAAGGTTGCGGGTTGTTCTAAGTGGAGCCTGATCCTTTAAGAATCCCCATAACCAAAAAGTCACACAGGGTGAGATAAAGGTAAAAGCGGTGACCAACTTGTTGGAAAACAACGGCTGATCATCCGTGCAGCGGTGAAAGTTTGCCGTAACACCTGTTAGCAGATACTACGATGAATATGAAGTGCAAATCCTGCATAAAAATGGTGTCTGGATCTTGATGTGCTGGGTATGGGATCACAAAGTTGTCAACATGTCCGGTAGCATCCATTGACGGAACAGGTTTTAAACCCTGTTGGAGTCATCTCCTAAAAAAATAAGGCCCAATGATGAACGTTGAAGTGAAACCGCACCATACCATAATTTTTTCAGGATGTAAGGGCACTTGATGGATTGCTCGTGGGTTTTCTGTTGCCCAAATTCAGCAGTTGTGCGTATTCACTTTTCCATTCAGTTAATAGTGCGCCTCATCCGTCCACAGAATGTTTCATGGCCAAGCGGCATCGACTGCCATTCGTGTAAGGAACTGCAGTGCAAATGTTTGCCGAACTTCAGCGTCCCGGTCATACAGCTGGTGAAGACTATGGATTTTGTAAGGATAATAACCCACAATTCATCGCCAAACGGTGGAATAGGGCATATCAACAGCACGAGAAATAGCTGGTACACTCACAACACCATGCGGATCTTGGCTAGTTGCTCCCATGACCGTCATAGCCACATCTTCCATACTTGCAGAGCCTATAGGTTTTTGTCCTCTACCTGGTAAAATTCTGAGCTATCCGGTAGTTTAAAATTTTTTCATCATGTCACGTAGAGCATGCATGGTCATTGGTCCTCAGCGTAGGTTCTTCTTCCGACGGAATTCTTTTATTGCAGCAGATGAGTTCTTGTCATTCTGGTAGAAAAGCTTCACTAACAGAGCTTTGTCTTTAAAAGTCGGCATTGTGCATCAGCGAAATGGAAATTCTTTTTTGTGCAGCGCCTGTTTTCCTCTTTTATCAGATTCGCCATTTGCATAGGTTGCACAGAGGCTAGGTTTCTGCAAATCACGTTTCACTGGTGTTACAGCGTCGTCTATCGATGATTTTTTGTACTAAATATTTTTTTTCAATAAATCAATTTTTTTTTTTCATACAATCGAACGCATGATCTGAAGTGTCTGCTGTCCAAATTTCATGTCTCTATGACCCATACAATGCCTTACACAGCCCTCTGAGTTAGGGAAGTTTAATTTCGACAACCCTGTACATATACATAGAAGATTTAAAAATTTCATGTATAAATAAAAAGGATTTATTCTAATATTATAGGAACGAAAATCTAATACACATTTAACTCCCCTAATATTATAGGAACGAAAATCTAATACACATTTAACTCCCCACCTAAACCTCAAATAAATACATTAGAAGTTTTCAATGAATTTGTGTGGAATAATTTTAGGAACATATAAGGGACATTTCTAGCAGATACACATATGAAAAACTGTACAGATATTCAATTAACAATAGGAAAAAAGAAAAGCCTAAGATAAGAACTTACCCAAAAAATTGCGTTATTAATTTTTAATGAATTTTAATAGCAGTGCAGAATAAAAAGAAAATATGATTTCTATTTACATTATTACTTATGGCAAAAAATAATTTTTGGAAATTTAAAAGGATGGGGGGCTCCGGCCCCCACCTAAAATGGCCTTGATATGCGGCATTCCAAGTGTCCTCACGTACACTCTCTGATTACTTAATATCGTAATCGTAGCCTCAATAGCAGCCTAGAAAAATGATGGGGGGCTCCGGCCCCCACCCGAAATGGCCCTGACATGCGGCATTGCAAGTGCCCTCACGTACAATCTCTGACTACGTAATATCGTAATCGTAGCCTCAATAACAGCCTAGAAAAAGGATGGGGACTCCAGGCCCTTTTCCCGATACGTCCTTAACGACTTGGTCGGTGCATTTCGAGTTTCTAATTTGTCGAAATACAACGTTTCCTCAATTCTTATACCAGCTAAGTAAGGCAACATTCTGAAGCTTCAAAGTTTATGGGCATGCGCAGTGCACCATTTTGGAAGGTGCAATTCGAGTTTCTGGGGTCTAGTACTTCCACAAAAGAGGGGAAAAATATCGCAATCCTTACTAAAGAAATTCAGGGGAAAATTTATCCGCAAAGTGGAGATTTTTTCCCTTTTCATAGGGGAAAATTTATCCACAAAATGGAGATTTTTTTCCCTTTTCGTAAGGGAAAATTTTCCCTTATAGGGAAAAATCCCCTTTCCAGGCATCGACACGGTTTTCGGAGTGAACGATGTATAGCACGGAGTTACGGATTTTCAAGGCTTTAGCGGAGAAACTCCGGAAATTTCGGAGCAGTTGGCAATTCTGTACAATGCATGTAGAAGTTATTACAGTGATTCCATGGGCAGATGGAGCAGCATCACTTTAAGAACAGACTTTCTATGACAACGCTGACCACATCTGAGAAGTATTTATCATGGAATTTCATGGAGCCTTATCATGGAAAAGGACCGCATGATGGGGTAGGAGCGACCTTAAAGTACTTAGTGTGGAGTAAAGTACTCCAATAGCAGGAAATAGTTCGAAACCCGGAGGATTTCTTTAATATTGTGGAGAAAGCAAAGAAACTAAATGGGGAACAGTTTAAAATCATATGCCTTTTTGTTGCCGAAGATGATATAGCGAATGAAAAAGAACAGCTTGTTTGAAGGCATTCAGCCTGTAAGAGGAATTCAAGCTGCAAGGAGTATTGCAAAGACTGGATACCTTAAAATTCCCCTATATCAGAATACCGGAGTTCAGAGCTCGAAATTAACAATCGTTAGTCATATTTTGCACCTATAAATTTTGTTTTGACGACCAAGATTTTAGACCCAGTCGTTATTTTTGGCACCTAACTTTTTCAATTTTTATTGTTTATATAATGCAAATTTCGATTGCTCAATCCTTTATTTTTTTTCCCACTACCAATCTCACCGACACACGTTGCAAGATCATAATCATTGTTGTTCTCGTTAGGGGAGAACCTACGGTCTGTAACATAGTGGGCTTTGGCCCACTGTAATACCTCGATTCCCTCCGCTAGCATTCTATTAGTGTCTTAATGTAGCCTTTTTGTCCTATAGGGAAATTCTTTAGGAATAGTTTATGTTTAGCGATATTCCTTAGTTTTACGCTCAGTTCCGATTTTAAACTTTGCTATCAATTTTCGATCACGAAGACTACACAAAACGAAATCAGTAGTAAAGTTTTTTTGATGAGGTGTCCACATGTGCATAATATTTGAAATTGTGATCATGTGCAGTCGAATCCCAATTTATAAACAGGCATGTTAAGCGTATGTCCAAGGCACTGAATTTTAAGAGGGCAAAATTTCAAAAGACGGCAGAAGGTTTTTTTTTAATTGGTCTATTTTTGAATTCCATCAATTTGTTTTCACCAGAAAAGCGTTCATCCCCCCCAATAATCGGGAAATTTCTTTGTTATATAAAATAAAATTATTCATAAAAATATAATTTCTTTATAATAATGCACATAAGGTAATTTCAGACTTCACCCCCACCTTTCTGTCGCAGTGGCATTTGAAGACAGATTGACAGAATTCTTATTTCTTCCAGAAGAAAATTCCTGATAAGTGCCCTCCCTAGGATGTTTCATTTTTCCGAAATTGCTATTTTCATGTCAATTTTCTCATCCCCTTGATTCTATTACTTTAAATGGTTTGTATGCAAAATTGCAAACAAATTGAGTAATATGTCAGCCAATTTGGTTCAGCTGTTTTTTTCAGGATGATGTAGCATGTCTGTACTCCATTTCTATTGGAAATTATAGTGTATTAATTCATTTCTCTTTTTCAAGTCGTGAAAATGAATACTTACTAGAAAGGGAATTTGGTTACTTGAAAAGATGCTGAGTGGTTATTTCTGGGGGCTCGCCTCCCTCTAGAAAACTAGCTATCTTCATCTACTATCACAAAGAGATGAAGGAAACGCTCTCTGGTGCCGCAAAGTTCACAAATATCAAACTTCAGGAAGTGTGGAAGAAAGCAAACATTCCTGAAATGACTGAGGAGAATATTAGAGTTTGTATTCAGAAGTTGTACAAGGAATACTAAAATCTGAGTAAAAAGAAATCAAGAAACACAGAAACAGCGAATATGAAATGGCAGATTTGGAAAGATGATCTTGTAGAACTGTTTGATATTGCTTGGCAAGATGTAATGAAAATGCAGAGTGTATTGCAAGAAGATAGAGAATCTTTAAATTCACAAAAACGGAATATAACAAGATGTAAAAAACTTAGTTTTTCAAGGGAAAGATTTGAGCGATTTTGTTACCAGCCATACGATAACGTTCTCTGGATTATTTGGAGTCAACGAAATGGAGGAATATTGTAGCCATGGGCTAAGAAGCTTCATTAGTGGCTTTAAAATTGTAAATGACATTGAAGAAACTGGTATTGCTCTAATAAAGGAATTCAAAAAGACAGTCAGGGATAAACAACAGAAACAATACCTGTTGAAGATTGTTGGGCACCATAGAAAAGTTGTCACCAAGCAAACCAAAGCAAGAGTTGCATCCTACAAATTTAACTAATATAAATAACATGAATGTTATTAAGTTGTTCCATAAAAGTCTTGTTTGCAGTTCAGTTTTGTTGAATGGATTTGAAAATAAGAAAATAAAAATAATAATCGTTGGAAATCTTGTTTTTTTTTTTATTTTATATATAGAAATTGTAGTTTTCTAATAATACATGAATACACATATCTAAATGTATATTAACTTGGACAAAGTTAAAGTTGTAAAGTAATATCACACAAGGTAATAAAACCAAGTAAATTAAAATAGTAGAAACAGCTTAGAATAAAAATTGACATGTAGTAGTAAAAGGTGAAGAGGAGTAAAAGATTAAACAATACCAAGAATTTTGTTCTTCATCAGGGTTCGCACAAAATCCCTGTTATTGGTTTGCTTTTTCTGACTACAATAATTGAGATTTATGATTAATACTGAATGAAGTAATATTGATCAAAAATTAGTTAAAAATAGTATAAACCCAGAATAATATACCATCTTTAAATATAATTCACCTTTTACTACTACAATTTCAGTTTTTGTTCTAAGCTGTTTATACTACTTAAATTTACTTGGTTTGACTACCTAGTGTTATATTACTTTTCTACTTTAACTTTGTCTAAATTAATATACATTTAAGTGTAGTGTATTTATGTATATTACATTAGAAGGTACTACATGTCACAATCATACCACTGTTTTTCTATTGATAATAATGGTTTCATTAAGCTGCATTAATTAGCGCTGGAGGACCAATTATTGTTTGTTTTGACTATTAAGTACCTATTTTCTCTTAATTCCTTTCTATACGTAATAGCTCGCTAACTATTCATTTTAATATATATATATATATACACACACATACATGAATGAGTGTGCAACCTCTAAATATTACCCGATCTTCCTCAAATTTGTTAGATACCATTTTTATATCAATGGGACTGAGAATGTGAGCAAAGTTAACAACAATGTAATATTTTAATTTTTATCTAATAAAATAAAACACCCTAGCCCTCCCCGTACATTTTTCATTATATTTTTTGTGGGAGGCGGGAGAATCCTAGATTTATGTGTGAGCCAGTGTCCAGAACATAAAATTTTAAACTGCTTTTATTTTATTTTTTTAAGCACAATCGTGGTCCATTGAATTCCGCTGATCTGCCTTTCCCCCGAAAGCCTACTTCCCAGGGAGTTTTTTTTTCCAATTTGAAACTCTGAAAAATTTCGTGAAACAGGATCTCCTCCCACAAAATAGAAATTGGTAATAAAAAATTCGTTATCTTATAAAATAAATTAATTCGAAAAAACGTTCTTTTACCTTACCATAGTATACATAAGTTAATCGTAATCCCCCCACCCCCCCACATACTCGGTGATTTTCCGTCCCACTCAAGGAGCCGGATCGATGAAATTGTATTTGTTTTAACATAAAATTCCTTGCTCTCTACGTTTTACGGAAATATTAATTTAAATTTTTGTTTGGTAGTGGGGAGGGTTGACTTATAGTGTGTATGTATTAAGGCAAGACCACATTTTAAAAAGTAAATTTTTAATGTTTCCTTACAATTTGTAAAGTACTTGTTTTGTTAATTGTCATAATTACAAGTCATTAAGCTATGTGTGTGAACATACATAATATGCTACACAAACAAAATGAATAATTTTAAAATTGCACCTAAGAAAAAATTATTAGATGCCATTGACGCCTAACTTTCTGCTCCTAATTTCTAACCCTGCCGGAGATGTAGTTTCAATGGGTTATGGTGAAATATGATTAAAAGGATATAGGACATAAGCCAAACGTAGGTAAATCAGATGAAGACAAGCCACATCTAGATGTTCAGTTGCACCCAGAAGATGAGGCACTTTTAGTCAATGATAAATCCGACTGATTGGGAAGAAATTGAAAAGGAGAAATACTATGTCATATACGAAAACAACTGGCATATTGGACACATTATTAGCCAAGAAGAAAAAAGATGTGTACAGGATGGAATTCCTTGTGCAGATGTCTGAGGATGTATTTAAATGGCCGAGATTGGATGATATTCAGGAAATTCAGAAAATATTCATAATTTAGGGACCAGTTATTCTTCATGGAAACTTGCCATTTTCAGTATCAAAAGAAAACATGAGCAGCATCAGAAATGTTCACAAATCGCATAAAAGGACCCTTAACCCTTTAAGGTTTTTTGCCGGCTGAAGAGTTACTGTCCTTTCAAGTGTTTAAGTGGCCATACGGCCGGGGTGTGGTATGTGAAAATCGGGAGAGGATACCCTTCCAATTTTTTTACCACACCCCTCTGTACTGCCACTTAAAACACTTGAAAGTACAGCAACATTTCGGCCGGCAAAAAACATTAAAAGGTTAAATAACATTAAGCAACACGTGTAGTGCATGTTTCATCATTCTGATAATAGAATGAATTGTATCACAAAACCAGAACAGCATAGACCTTGTTTGTGTAACTGACACTCTGCTGAAATCACGTTACGTTAGTCACATGCCATTTTTTATAAAAAAAAAAAAAAGAAATCCAAGATGGAAATGTAATTTCTTGTCAAAAACACACACATAATCTATGAAATACACATATAAATCAGATTTGAAAGGCAGTTACTGTCAGAGAAAGTGACTGTTAAAAAAAAGGTAATATTCATAGGTCCCATTTGTGTTATGTTAGTCACACAAACTAAATCTACTTCAAAAGTAATTTGCTGAGCTTTGGAGGGGAAACTTTTTTCAGTGACAAAAAGTAATACTTAAGCCAATAACTTAAACTTACAATCTTAGCTGAATAAGTAATAATAAACTTGCAAAGCCTGTTGCAGTCTAGATTTTTGTTCTAAATGTTACGTTAGTCACCATGGAATGGCCCTTTAGTCAAAAGTACAAGTTTTTCAAAATTTTCAGTATGCAATGTGGTATGAAAAACACAGTTCAGGAAAATTATTTTAATAAGTTATTTATTATAACAATGAATTTCAAATTTCCCTGACTTTTACAGTCAGAAAAAACTTTCCTGACTTTTCCAGACCCGTTGAATTTATGTTGACTTAAGCAGGCATCTATTTTTAGATATCGAGTTCAATTTTTCTTCATTCACAATACCAAATAAAATTTTAAGAAAAGTAAAGTTATTCGGAATGTCAACTTACCCAAGGGTTAAGTTAGCAAAACTGTGTTGAAATTATAAACAAGTGGGGACCTTGAATATGTTTCTTAACTTTGTAAACGGCAAACCAGTTTAGTAGCAAAATGTATATATGAAACTAAAGAAAATAAACACCTTTGAAAATTTTATTATATTTCTTTAACATTATACAAATAGAATAAAAATTTTAATATGAAAGAATATTCTATATAAAGTACATGAAAATGTCAATTTAAAAATTTTATCATTCAAAATCTTTTTATGCATGTTTATATAAAAATACAATTGAAATATTAGAACTTTAAACAAAATACAATTTTCACAAGTTAAATTTAATCATCATTATGCAAATTAAGCAAACAGTTCTTATACAACTTGTGCGATAGTCTTAAGGACACATTTGTTCTTATCATCAAGTAACAATAAACTGCTAAAAGCAAAAGTTCCATATAATTAATAATAACTAAAAAAAATTATAACGTTTTATCTATCAAAAATCACCAGGTTTTTCTTGTCTAAAATTGCAAAAACATTCAAATAAATTTAATTTACATCATTGTAAAGGTTCATTTTTTAGTTATGGATACATTACTTAAAAAAGTTTTCAGAAAGAAATATTTCCAGCTAACCTTATGAATAAAACTTAAAAATGAAATTTCCAAACAAAGGCTAAGACTCATTTCAAACGCTGTGGAGATTAAATAATCTGCAAGAAACAAATCTTCATTTAGTCACAACATTTTGCAATGAGTAAGCTTAAGAAATAAAAAATTAAAAACTCAATCTCTGATTGAAAAAGCTGAAAATTTCTGAAAAATCTCTGATTGAAAAATCTGAATTCTAATTACAAGAACTACTTGGCCCATTCTCAGGTTACGCATTTGTCATTTGCATAACTTCTGACCTCAATACTGTAGATAAATATTTTATGCAATGTCTTTTTCAATAGAAATCTTAGTAGATACCATTGACATTTAGTATGAAATAATAAAAAAATAATAATTCCATTACTTTCAGAAGGGAAATGTCGCGTTACGCAAGGACTCACAGGACCTTTCATGCTTAGCTTATAGACTTTTTATGCTAGGCTTAAAACGCATTTACTCTTAATTATCATGTAACAAGAAACTGCTATAAAAGCAAATATTACACACAATTTCTAGTAACTTTTAAAAGAAAAATTTTAACATCAATTTAAAATCACCAGGTGTTTGTCTAAATATGTAAAAACACTAAAATAAATTTAATTCACATTGCTGTGACGGGTACATCATTTTAGAATTTTTTTTTTTCAAAACTGAAAGCAGTTCCACCTAAACCTAAAATTTCCAAACATAAATGTTTTGTTCCATTTTAAACTTCGAAGAAATAAAATTACTAAATATGGCACTAAATATATTGAGCAAACAAGGCACACACAAGGATTATCAGAAAGTAATGTCCGTTTGCCTTCTAAAACAAAATTAAAAATTTTTTACTTTAAGTTTTATTTCCCATTATGACAAACTTCATTATTTCAACATGGTTGGTTGGTTGTAGTTTTATAGTGCAAGGACAGCAATGGTCATTCTGTGCCAATCAAGGTGAGATCATACATACGATATATATTTTAACATGTAGTTGTCATAAAGTAATTTAGAAATTTTTTACATTGTGTCATAAGTTTTTGTGGACCTCTTCTGTCAGCCTATTGAACTACCATTTTACTGATTCTTACTCACTGTTGTAATTTTTGATACATATACACCATCTTGCAAAATTTTTCTCTTTTCAACATGATTCATAACAAGTGAAGTGGATGAGAATTTTCAGAAAATTTATCATAACTGAAGTCTAAAACTATATTAAATCAAAATTACCTCTTGGTGAAACTACATGAGAAATCTCACCATGAAATTGTCAAGAATCAGAAAGTGCAGCTAAACAGATACTTTAAAACATGTTATAGGGTATGAAAAAAAAAAAAAATGTAAGTACTTCATCATAAAAGTCAAGCAAATACTTTACAGATGACCACTGTAAAGTTGACACATGAGTACAGAAAACATAGCAACATGCAAAATTGGGAACTTCAGTTATTTACAGTTCAGAACTGTTAAAAAAAATAACCTTATAAAAAATCCACCTTTATTTCAACCTTTTTTATATGAAAACATACAAAATTAAAAATCATGTGTGAATAAACACTAAACAAATCAAATAAAATTCTACTCCAATAGTTGTACTGCTTTTCTTCAGTATCTAACTGTTTCAATCAATCAATACAACCACCAAAATAATAGTAGATACATAGAAATCTGAGATTTCAAAATATATTTGGATAAATGAGTTCAACAAAAGCTTAAAAAAATATATATACCTATAGTTTAATTTTACGACTAAATTGAATGTACTAAAACTTAAACGTCATTAAAATGTATGTAACATAGCTGTAGGTATAATATGAAAACTGCACCGAATGATGAAACAGAAACAAAATGGGGAACAGAAAATAAAGTTATCTTTAACAGTCAAAGAAAAACAGGATGGAATGCAAATTTTGGATGGTTTACCGAGGCACATAAAAGATAGTTATGAAATGCTTGATGATGTAGTAAATTTACTGTTGGTCAAGACTGGCTTCATTCATATTTGACGTTTCGCCCGTTTTGCTTTTCGTTTGTGGCCTTGCTTCCTTTTAACCACCTCCTCACTCTTTCGTTCATTGGCATCCAACGTGAGGTGACTCATATTGCCCCAAAAATATTCAATCATTTGATCTGGATGACAGGTTTTACCAGAAAGCAAAGAATATATTTCTTGGGAGCCATAGGATCTGCATTCACCGGTTCCTCTTTCAAGTACATATCCAACCTCATTTAAGAGATTATGCTGGGCCACTGTTTCCACTGGTAACAACGGGCAATTTTG
>QLNU02015360.1:119239377-119266454 GCA_006491805.2 Dysdera silvatica | reverse complement strand
TATATATATATATATGGCCTGCAAAAGGGTTGCTGGTATCTAACTGGAAGGAGACCCACACGCTGAACGTATGTGACGATGTGTGGAACCGGCCGGGCCAGTAACCTAGTGTCCTACCCCGCCTTCAAGTGGTGCAGGCTGGGCTTTCTATCCAAGAGGCAAATTAATATTTGCTGCACGGATGGAAAGGCGGAAGGGGAGGGCTAATTCACCAACCCGTCTAGCCAGCGTGGTGAAATGATGGCTAATTCCTCCAATATGCTAATACACCAAAAACCATGGCCCCTAGTCTCCAGGTGCTGGAGTGCTCCTGATCAAGGCAGCGGTCAGCGTGGCATGAAAGCAGGGGGTGCTAAGAATCACTGGAATGGCCCAGGCTGCCGTTTGTTATTGACCTTGGCAACGTATAATGGACGATCCCTTGCTTCTGAAGCAAAACTTCAAGAATTGGAAGAAGAACTTGACAAGATCAAATGGGACATTGTAGGACTCAGTGAAGTTAGAAGAAAAGGTGAAGAGTTGGTGGAACTTAAAAGTGGACATTTGTTTTATTATAGAGGAACGGAAACTGGAAGAACAAGTGGTGTTGGCTTCTTAATCAACAAAAGAATTAAAGACTACCTTCTTGAAGTCGAAAGCACGTCAGATCGAGCAGCGAGGCTCGTTGTTCAACTAACCCAGCGATACCAACTTCAGATAGTACAGGCATATGCACCAACATCAAGCCATACCGACGAGGAGGTTGAGGAATTCTATGAAGAAATCAAACAGCTACATACCAAGGGGAAACAACACATCAAGCTCATCATGGGAGATTTTAATGCAAGAATTGGACAACAGGAACAAGGAGAGACATCGGTTGGTAAATACGGATACGGGGAAAGGAATGAACGTGGCGATCAACTCATAGAATTTGCCGAAGCTGAAAATCTTAGCATCATGAATTCATTTTTTAAGAAGAAACTACAAAGAAAATGGACATGGAAACACCCCAATGGAGGAACCAGCGAAATTGACTATATACTGGCAAACAAGAAATCAATTATTGAAGATTGCAGCGTACTGAACAGATTTAATACTGGAAGTGATCATCGAATGGTGAGATGTAAAATGCACTTAAATACTAAACTAGAAAGGCAGAAGCTCATTAGGAAACAAGTATGTAAGAGGGTGGATTTAAAGAAATTAAAAGAAAATACCGAGGCATTCAAGTTGGAATTAAAAAATCGCTTTTCTGCACTGGAAGGACTTATTGAAGAAGTTGACATCTCAGAAGCAAATGAAAACATTGTTAAGACAATAATTGAAACTGCTGGGGAAATTGGTGGTGTAATATGTAAAAAGCAGAATAGCAAATTATCTGAGAAGACGAAACAACTCATGAAAAGGCGAAGACTTATGAAGGTGGACAATCAAAATACCAGTTCCAGGATTGAGTACATAGAACTTTGTAAAACTCTGCGCAAAAGCATGAAAGAAGACATAAGAAAATTCAATTGTGAGTTAGTAAGGAAGGCCATTGAAAATAACAAGAGCCTTAGGGTTGTTAAAGGGAGTTTGTCTATTGGGAAGAAACACATCATTGCATTAAAAGGAGAGGATGGCACCGTAACAAGAAATAGGGAAGAAATACTTAGAAGAGTTGAAGAATTCTACAAAAAACTATATGAAAGTAACAGTGGATTAAACGAAGACATTGAAATAGTCGAAGGAACAGCTCCTAAAATCTTAAAAGAAGAAGTTTCATTTGCAATAAAAAGTATGAAGAAAGGAAGAGCCCCTGGTGATGATGGTATTACATTAGATATCCTAAAAGAAGCTGGAGAATATGTAGAAGACATACCAAACCATTATAGTGCATTCTTCACAAGGATCACGGCTATATACTTTTGTTCCGGTGTTTTCAGGACACCCTGTATAATCATTTGGGCATATTCTAGGGTTTTTCCAACCTTCCTGAGAAAAGAAGTTGAAAAATTTTAGGAAAAAATCAACTAGCATTACGCTCAAGGAAAGTAACATATTAGTGTAAGCACGGGGAAATTTTTTGTTAAGCTTTTAATTTCCAACACTCCAATTTCCAACTATTTAACTCCCAAATCTCAAATTCTCAATTGTCCAGTTCCCAACTATCTAATTCTTAAACGTTTAATTTCTAACTATCCAACTCTTCAATTCCCAACCCGCCAAATCTTAACTCTACAATTATTGGTGTCATGGACATTTCGCCGAAAAAGAAGGCGGGGTTATAAGAGCACTTTGAAGGCGTGGTTATAATTGAAGGTGGGCCCAGCCCAGCCAAACTTGCTGTGTGTAAATCACTGCTTTATTTATTCTTCATTTGTAAAGTCATAATAACAATATACTGTGTAACTACAGCGATAATACAGACAATATATACTAAAAGTACATCATATTAGACTCTACAATGAAAGGTCTCAAGAAAATATCAGCAAGAATATAACATGCATGGGACCTTAAGATTACAATCTGATTCCAAAGATGACACACAACTAATTGTAAATCACTCATCCTTTCCTTATGTTTTTTCCATTTTTTTTAGTTTCCATTACCCTGTATCAAATATTTTCTTAGACTTTTTTAAATGTTTATTTACTTTCCAATTTTTTGAATTCCTCTTGTAGTCCATTCCAAAGTTTTGGTTCAAATTGGTAATCATAGTATTCATAGTTTTCAAGAATCAGATAAGTAATATAAATAAATTATAAAATTAATATGGGTATATTTTTATAATAACTTGAAAACTAAATAAAATCATCGATTGTTGAATAGATTATCGATAAAAACGTAATTGATAATAATGTGGGAGGAATAATACGCAGCACCTCCACTGACGTATTTAGGCACACCCTTTTCTTCCCGCCCACCGATGACGCCCCTTTTTTTAAGAAACACATTCGGCGAAACGGGGTAGAACCCAATTATTAACCATTCAATTTCCAACTTTTCAATTCCCAACACTCAAATTGCTACTCTTCAATTTCCAAGTCTCCAATTCCCAACACTTAAATTGCTACTCTTCAATTTCCAAGTATCCAACAGACAGACAGGGAGGAAGGCCGGCAAACAAAACAAAAAGAATTGAGTGTTGAATATCTATTGAAACCCGTTAATCAAAATTTGTTTAAAATAATACAGCATTTGAATAAATGGAGAGGGAAATGAAGAAAAATTAAAGACCTAACAATTAAATATCAAAATTTAAACTCATTTTTTTATACACAGTTAACATACAGAAAAAGTGATGATTGATATTTTTTATATAATTAACAATAAATTAAAAAAGGCAAGTTTCTAAAACACAATGATATTCATAGTGTATTTTTGCTTCTGAATCAAAACTTCAGGAATTGGAAGAAGAACTTGAAAAGATCAAATGGGACATTACAGGACCCAGTGAAGTCAGAAAAAAAGTGAAGAGTTGGTGGAACTTGAAAGCGGACATTCAACCACACCCAAGTTACAGACAACGCAAAGGAGCATGGAGAGGTGCATGCTTGGAATAACTAGGAGAGATCGAAAAAGAAACACTTGGGTGAGAGAGCAAACTAGAGTAGAGGACATCATTGTTAAAGTAAAAGGGCTGAAATGGCGATGGGCTGGGCATATTGCAAGAAGAACTGATCAACGATGGACAACAGAAATTCTGAACTGGATTCCAAGAGACCACCGAAGACCTAGAAAACGTCCTCAAACTAGATGGGTGGATGAAATAAGAAAAGAGGTTGGGGTGACGTGGAAGCGAATTGCTCAGGATAGACTTGTGTGGAAAGCATTTGGAGAGACCTTCATCCAGCAGTGGATAGATAATGGTTGAATATGATGATGATGATATATATATATCATCATATATTACCCTGGACTTGAATAATACGATGATAATAAACTGACATTTCAACAGTGCTTTTTAATTAAAAAAACTTTTTCTCCACGGATAATGTGTTTCATAATCTTATAACAACCTTTTAAAATTTTTCGTTTATTTACAATTTTCAGTTTTAAATAATACATGGCACTTTCTTCACCAGAGTAAAAACTATGCAAATTATGTGGAGTATATAAGTTCGTCCTGATCTGCAGCTGCATTTATTTTTTTGCATGTAGTTAAGAGACGTGCGTTGCTTTTTATAATGGGTCCAAAGCGTTCTTTAGATGACAATGAAAAAGGTAAAATTTAAATAATAATAAGTAATAATAAGTAATGAATAATAATAAGTAATAAATAATAATAAGTAATAATTATAAACAATAAAAGAGAAAATGAGGTTTCTGTTTGAGCGTAGCTAGAAAATTTGGTGGATCGCATAAAGCAATACTGAATTTTCTGAATCTTGAAATTGATTATAATTCCAGGAAGTCTCTTGGACGATCAGAAAAACTTTCTGATAGGAAAAAAGAATGTTTATACAAAAGTTGTCGAGTCGAAAAATATTTCTAAGAAAAGTAGCAGCTCAGTTCAGTATATCAGTTCTACGATGGACATTATCTTGAATTGCTCTAAGCTCTAGTAAATTGCTTTACGTTGCAAATAAAGAACAACTAAGAATGGCAAACGTAGATAAATTAAATTAACTAAACTGGACAATATGTGTTAGAAATCATAATATGACAGAGTTACATTTTCAAACGAAAAAAAAAATTAGATGATCCAGATGGCTTTTGTTTCTATTGGCTTATGTTGACAAAAAAAAAAAGAAATATTATTCAAAAGACAAGGCGGTAGGGGCTCACCAATGGGATAGAAGGATTTGGAAACAATGAGAAAACAACAATACTCTTCCTATCTAGTCGTATGAATGCCTTGAACTACCAGAGTTTGTTGGAAGAACATTTATTGCTGTTTGCAGAGAATATTGGAGGCAGGGTTTAAGCTGGTTAAAAACATGCTATCACAAAAATGCTAAAATGGGAAAAAAAGTTGTAGCAAAATGCTAAAAAATATCGCTTGCTTTCGTTGCTCGAAAAATGTTATCAATGAAATTATTTATATCAACAATGCTTAACAGGTGCTGTTAAGAATTTTGAAGAGGAAACGAAAAGGAACAAGAAAAGATCGCTGAAGTGCAAAACGGATATTTTGGAATCGGGGAATCCTGTTTTAAGAGAATAAACTTCGGTTAAAAATACCTATCGTATTTTCGCAATGGACGATACCTTTTTTTCTTCGCATTTTCTAGCAACTGGTCGCATTTTGCGAAAAATGCGACTGCAGCTTAAACTCTGATTGGAGGACCGTCTTTTGCTTTTTAACAAGACAATGCTCCCATACATGTTACAAACAGCTAGGGCTTAATTTCTAACAAAAAAAGTGCAGGAGCCCTAATATTATGATAAATCGATTAATGTAATCAATCAAAGTCAATCATGTAATCATGTAAAGGTAATTAAATATTTAATAAAAATATCGAATGGCTGCAAAAGAATCGATAAATCATATCAATTGTTTATGTCCATTTTTCTGGACAACAAAATGCATGACTTTAATCAAAAATTCATTACTTTTTCACGACAGCATCCATTTTGGGGCTTCGTCTACTATTTAAATAATTGCCAAAAATGAAGAAGTACCGGAACCGGGCTCCGGTGGGCTCCCACCCAATTTAAACCCTGCAAACAGCACTTGGAAGTGATTTTTGAACAATGGTGTGTGAGTAATGGACTGGCTGATAATTTCTCATGGAGAATGTTTGGAACCTGCTGGTACGAGTTGTTTATAAAAATGGGAAACAGCACCCTCTTTTTTCGGATTTGCGAGCCAGCATTGTTTCACAAAGGGACAAACTATAGACTTTGCCATCATTCAAAAGTTCCTGCACTCCACGTATGATCGTGTTTGCCAGGCTATTAGAACTTACGCGGCTATACAAGATATTGGGCATAAGTGGTCATATCTTTATGAAACAGTAAAAGTGTGATTGTTTTAGAATTTATTTCTCAAAATTTGTGCTGTTCTTAGTTCATGTTTCTTTATTTGTTTTTTTCTTTAGAAAACGCATTGTATTTTCAATAAACTATGCATTTTTATAGCATTTCTCATTGTTTATTTCTTTGTTTCTAAAAAATACAGTGATCATCTCATTATGAAATGTAGTGTATATATATACTTTTTATCGCCATTTATTTGACGCAAAATTTTAAACAATATACGTTTTTTTTCCTGAACCCAAGGGCAGGTACAGAAAATATTTGTGGGGTAGGAGGACGGACTCAAAGTTTGAAAACTAAATTAAACCTATTTCGTGAAATTTGTTGTTTAGTTTGGATATAGGTAATAATAACTATAAATTTTTGCTATTCTCATGGGGAGAGCGTGTCCCCTATGCAGGCCCGTATTTACCCTTAGGCTCACCAGGCTCAAACCTAAAGGCGCCAACCTTTTAGGGGCTCCGATTTGGGGGAAAACTACCGAACCTTAAACACCAACGCTGCACAGTGGGGCGAAATATTCGAAAACCAGACTTAAAAAAAAACAAAAAAACCAGTTTTGGCATATTTTCTTGTTCTTTACACTCTATCTGCTTAAAAATATGTTTCCATCATTAAATTTGATTAAAAATTCCGACCGAAAATATTTAACAAAGTTCATACTTTGAGCAACTATAGTAATGTTCTATCTTTGACACATATGGTTTCAGGGAACTTTCACATTGAAACTAAATAACAACGATAGTTAAAACAAACTCTTACAAGACGCTATGCAACAGCAGGATAATTATTGTTCTCCAGGATTTTTTCAATTTGCTTTTTTTTGCAAACATTTTTTAATGTTATTTTGTCGAAAAAGTAATAAAAAATAAATAATAATGTAATAAGTTTTGATTGTTGTTGTATTTCCCTTAAAAGTTGAATGGGTGATGATTATTCAATTTTCACTTATCACTGTTTTAGAATAAAGTATACACCATAAAATTTGAGGGGTCAAATGATGGAGAGATGAAGTGATGGGGATAAATGGGGGCGCCTATTCTGCTTAGGGGCGCAAAATATGTAAATCCGGCCCTGCCCCCGTGCCCGCTCCCTGGATTATTTAAATGCCTGAACCACATCGTTTATTCCTTTTTTGTTGGCGATACTACCGCAGCCTTTGGCGACGGTAGTATTGGTCTTGGCGGTGAAACTTGGCCATCTCATAATTCTAGATAAAACGCATCAACAGACTTTTATTCAGCGTAGCACGTTGTCACGTTTCTCCTCAAATACTTGTTGATTAGAAAATAACTTCTCCAGCTGACACAAATATAGTGCATTGAGGCTATCACGGCTTACAGCATGCCTCGTAAGTAACTTATTTGGATGTTGTTTTACAAGGGCTTTAGTCATTGGCGCGTAACTAGAACCAAGTTCTAGAGGGGCTATAGAGTTCTGGGTGGGGGGAGACTTTAGCCCCTAATCTAGTACTGGGCACATGGCATTCAATTGCAATTTTCGGTTTTCTAAGGAGGAGGCTAAGCTTTTCTGGTGGGGGGGCTTAGCCCCCTAACCCCCCACTTAGTTACGCCAATGGCTTTAGTACAACCCTTTTAGAATCTTTTTATCACGTTTTCTATCATTGAATTTTAAATTTATTAAAAATTTTCTTTAATGAAAAGAAAGTGTTTATAGCTGAACTAGCTATACTATCTGTATAGCTGGATAGAAACTGCTAATTAAACTAAAAAAAAAATAGGTTTCCGTAGACAAAATTTCTAAGCACGGATAAATGATTCCCTTAACAGTTTTTATAATTTTTGAAATGCAGTTAATTGCTCTGTTTAAGGAAAGAAATTTATCAAAAGTCGCGAGGTTTTCGCTTTTGAAGCCTATTAAATTATAGTATATTGTATTTATTTTTTATGACACGATACATATAACATTGAAAGTACACTTAAAAAAAATAATGTGTATAATTCTTTTTGATCACCGTGCAAACGATTTACCACTAAGGTTGTACCTAAATATTTTTTGCACAAAGCAAATATTCAGTTTTTAATTTCCTGTAAATCATAGTTTAAAAAAACGATGCTTGGGCATATCGGTTCCTAAATATGCACCCATTTTTCTAATACTGGATTTAGTTTTGTACCAATAATTATTTGTATAATTATTCGTTTGTTTCTGACGTATAGAAACCTATATTGCACATTTTTTGGGTTTTACTGGAGTATACTAGATTTGGTATCCCATATTACCATGCTGCTTATATGGAATTTTGAAATGGTGCAAAGGGTAGAATTGTGAGAATGTTTCTTCTTATATATCGCTTTTAAATGCTTTGTATTTTCATATTATGAAAGTTAAATAATGACAATTGGGCTATTGTAGACATCTAATGTTCTATAATGAACTTATAAAGCACGTAGTAGTTTTACATGACTGAGATATATACTCATTTTTCAATTACCTATTGCTCATTTCTCATTAATATAATATAAATAAAATATATGTTTTTGTAGTATATAATTAGCCATATCATAGTTAAAGTTGGTGCATAGAGTATTTGTATTTTCAAAATCATGAAAACGAGCTTTTACCGATACGAAAAACAATTTGATCGTTTGGAACATGTTGCTTGCTCTAGATTAGTTTTGGATTATTAAAAATTATAAATATACATGCTGCTCCGGATTTATTTGATCTTCCAATCACTGGGATATTTAAACATGATAGTGAAGCTGCATATAAGTTTACGTGAAGGCTTCCAGTAAGAAATAATATATTGCGATTAATTAATGGAAAAAGTTGGGAATTAGAGGTAAAATTTATCTATCCCGAGAGTTTACATTATTAATGTGTAGCAACGGATTTACATAACAGTGAAAAATAGCAACATATGCAATATCGTAATTCACAAGTTTTCTACAAGCTTGTTTAAATATGGTATAATTAGGTTGTCTCCTCATATAAAATGTTTTCTGTCAGAATATGCGTACTATCTCGAAATTTTTGAGCTTCCAGTATTAATTAAAAGAGCTTAACTTTTACGAAAAATTGTTTTACGTTTAATTGAAACGGAAAAGTTACGCTTGAGTATCATCAATCCAACTTTAGATTTGGTACTTCAGTATAAAATTATAGGTTTCACCTTACTGAAAAACGCCTTACCTAAACTTTAAAAACATGAAGTCACGGAGCAAAATGATCTGAATCGTTTACATTTTTGTTAAATCAGTAGCCTATAAAATATTTAGCAAAAACATTCCTCCTTGACCATTTTAAATTTAGGAGCATTCGCACCCTTGCTAACTTACAAGATAACAGGCAGTTTAACAAAAAAGAAGTTTAAAGAATTCTTACCTTTTCCCCTATGCAGCTTATGCAATTAAAATATATTAGGATACTGTTTCATGAATCACAATTACAAAACGTTGATTCGAAAGATTAGAAAATAATCATAATTCGTTCAAATAATCGTACAATGAATGATAAAACATAGTCATAATATAATAAACAATTGTTAAGTAAAGGACAGCGACATTATCTAGAATCTATAATTATAAGTTTAACAATAAGAGATGTTTTAGTAAGGTATTGTTACTCTTCAGGTTAATATAATTGTCAAATGGTCAACACACAAAGCCACTGGGATATATTTTTTTTAATTTTTCTTGGGGAATTTTTATGGATAGTAATTTTTAACATTCACGCTTCAGCTCAAACTGCCCTAGATCGACTCTACCCCAGAGTGATGCCTCTTTTTCACCTATAGCCTATATTGAAAGTTCTAATTTGACCTCAAGTGTTAGAAATTACTACCAATAATAATGTTATCATACAAAATGTACAACACATAATAATATCTAAAAATTGATATTTATTTACCCGTTACCATACTTACCTCTATATTTAGAAGTTGTTATACTTGTCTTTCATTTATAAATGGAGCAATCGTGGATTAGAGGCGGGCAGATCTGGCCAAGATTCTGTCTACCTCCATCACAAATATAGAGAGATGATCTAGATATGGAGATATTTGGAACAGGATCATATCTCTGCATTAGGATATAGAGAGACATGATCCAGTTCACATTAAAAGAGTTATATAATTTTCTTCTAACAATTAGAAAGTGTGATTTTTACACATAAACACAGGCTGGGAACAGGACTGATGGATCTCTGGGCAATTTAGCACATCGGGCCCCCAACTAATCTTCTTTCGAAACAAATTACGTTTGTTAAATTATTAAGGCTTTACGCCGGGCCCCCTTAAGTATCCAGGCTCTCAGATATTTATTCCCTTTGCCTCCCTGTCCCCGGCTCTTCATACGGACAAATATAAATTGTTACTTTCTTTTGCCTTTCTTTTTCTCATTAATTTTGTGATTAAATAGGCAGAGTAATTAAAATTATTATGTTTTGTACTAAAACAAAAATCAAATATTTTGAAGCTTGTTAAATGAATAAAATAGTTTCGAGCATTTAATGCAAATTATTTTTGCCGTTACGAGTTATAATGTACCGAATGGTGCATACATCTCTTGTAACTTTCAACTGCTGAATAGGTTAAGTTCGAACATCATGTTAATCTGTCGGTTTCATCTCGGAGTATTCAAGTAATAAATTAGGAAACAAAATTACAACAATCCGACAAATTAATTTCTCTTATATTAATTTCTTTACACATATCTGCATATTTCCAATCATAGCGAACATCCTGCTATTTCCTATGAATGGTAGAAAACCCCATAAGATGCTTTTTCCATTATTTTATTGAGTCCTACTTAATGACGTTTTTTTAACTCTATTAAATATATTTACATAATTATTTAATGTTAATCTTATCCAAATCTCAATGCATCACCCATTTCATATAGGTATAAATTGTACTCTTGGTTAGTCAATTATATTATTAATATCAAGTACAATTTGGAGTCCGGTAATCACCTTTTACTATCAGACTTGGTGACATAAGGCAGCTATAAAAGGTTTAGAAGGCCTTTGACAAATTATATGTGTGCGGAATATTTTGAAAGGGATACACAGGAGCCAACTATTGTAAAATCCCATTGGGAGCCGCACACATCACAGTTTCCTTGTTACGGCAGTAATTTAGTCAATTTGACTTTCTAATTGGATCTGTGGTGAGTCATTAGCTGATGGACTTTAATTAAAGCTCAACTCCTTGTCTTTACTTTGTCTTAGCGAATTGTAACTTTGTTTCTGGTTTTCTGATCATATATGATCCGTTTGAAACAAGGCTTTCAAAACTATACTAGCTATATTACAATTTGCAATTTTGCTAATTTCATATATTTGTGTGACTATATTGGTAAAGCAGTGTTTCCTGATGCTTCTGGAATTTAAAATTGCTTTCCTTTAAGTTTAACCAACTGTGATGTCTAGATCTCAAATTTCCTACGCAAAATGCCAAATATTTCCATGGACAGGAACATATAATTTAAAAAATACGTTTTAATGGTAAATGTAGTCTTCATTTTGCCTTTTTTAAGGTTTAGAACCATCTGCTGTTTCGGCTTCATTGGTCATTTCTCCCTCATTGCTCGTTATATTTATTATGTTAGCGATGATATAAGATCAAAGCCACTTGAAATCTCTACACATTGACATTTTTTCCACGATTCCGCCATCCCATCGTTTCCGATAGTCGGAAACCTTATCGTTCAACACCGGATTTTTGAATTCTTTTCTCATACCTTTATTTTCAATTTTGTTTAATGCTGCTTATTCCTGTTATTGAGCTTAAATATCCAATTTCTGCCTCTTGAATTTTCTTTAAGTATTTCTTTCACAAGTGTCAGTTCCAAAGGCGGCCTTAGGGTAAGGAGAGTTAGGTGACCGCTTAGGGCCTGGCCCCATTGGGGTGCCTTGTGCACTAATACTTCATTAGTTGCATTAATTTTTCTAAACTTTGAAAAACTTTATACGAAAATTCAAATATTTGTTATATTAAAAAATAAATAAAAATATAACTTTACCAGTAACAATTTCAAATAGTGTGAAATTTCTCTGTTTAAAAGGAAGCAGGGAATTAATACAAAATATTATGTCTTTGCAATAAAAGTCGACGTTTAATTTATTGCTTGCGAATGAGATGGGAGTCTGAGAGAGTTAACATACAAAGAGAGAATAAATTGTAAATAGAGTGCGCATGTGATTGAAAAGAAAACAATTTTTTAGGGAATAGTTTCTCAATGCTGTCATTAAAGTGAATTTTAGCAGTTATAAAACCTTTGGATCAATTTAGTTATTTTTGAATTTCGAACTAGCTCCAGCGGATGAAAAAAAAACCCGAAGTATAATAAGGATTTATAATTACGGATCCCGTTATTAAGGCCTACGTGTAAGTGTAATTGATTTGGAGGTCTCGTTAAGCCGTCGATACCATTCCGAATTAATTAACGCCCTATAGACTTATAGTAAACAACGAATATGAAATATTTGCAACCAATTTTCGGTATGGATAAGTTTTATATCAGACGAGAATATCGTGACGAGCAATAATTTAGGAATAAAGCTCAAATGAGTCTGTCAAAGTAAGTCAAAGTGTTGAAATTAAATAATAGTATATTCTGTTACAAACACTTGAGTCATTGATTAAATACGATCAGTATTTAAATGTATATTTCATTTTCTTGTATTAATTTGTTTTTCTTCCCACCTCGACCCAACGTTCAATCAAAAACATTTAGAAAAGATTTCAAATATAATAGGACCGGCTTGTAAAGATCGCGTCTTTAGCAAGTTTTCGGGTATAGTGAGGAAAATATAGATTTTGTTTGGTACGATTAAGTACAATAGACTTCAATAGTTTTTAATGAATAAGGTTTTTTGCAGGTCGGATATAGTGAGCGTTTCCTTTGGTCCCAATTTCCTCGTTATATACGGGTCCTTGTTATATATGGTTTTGTTTTTTAAAGTCCTGTTAAAGCTCTCGCAAGTATTTTAAATTTTAAAATCTCACTTTTTCCAATCATAGGCATATTTAGAAATGAAGTCACATAGTCTAGATATTTAAAATATTTTAATGTATGTATATATATATATATATATATATATATATGGTTCACGTTGGAAGTAGTATTTTATCTGCTATATAGATACTGTTTATGATAGCTTATAGTAAGGCCAAAAATTTTTTTCGTTAGTAGTGATATTAAAGCTTTAAAAAAACAGGAGAAATTAAAAAATCAAAGTTCGATGCCCTGCCGGATGAGCGAATAATTGCAGCTTCCTTTATCTCAAAGTTTCCGTTTTTGGCGAATTTGGCGAATGTGTGTTTCCGTTCCCTTTTAGAAAAAGAGAAAAGTCTGCAAAAGAGAGTAAAATTTAACGTAGATAAAATTCCAAGTGTTCTTCACTTTTCCTATTTTCTAAGCAAAAATGGAATCCAATTTCCAATGATTATGTGCGATAAAAAAATTATATTTTCAGAAACTAATTTGTAATTTTTTGTGAATAAGTTATTTGTGTATAATTTTGATCCCTTTTAAACAAATAACATTATTATGCTAAAACGCTCAATCAATATTCCATTGCAGTAGAAATCGACTAAACGGGTTCATTAATTTTGCATGCAGGTGGACATCTCCAGAAAGGAAATCGCAGCATTTGCTAACCTTGTTTATAGAACCGCATCATTAAATATGCGTCGTTTCATTTTACTTCGCCGTTAAAAGTGTCTAGTAAATAAATTAAAATTGTCGTTTTTAGTGATCCTGTGGTTTCCTTTGACTTTTACAAATGAATATGACAACAAAACTACGTGTGTTCGAAGCCCTCTAGGGAAATCATCCTAACGTGTACAGCTGGCTAAGCAGAAAAATATGCGGAAACTCACGTAACAGATGTTTCCACCTGCATTACGACGTGTCTGTGTTTTTCGTCTGTGCGTCAAACCACATAGCAGCCTCTTGTATTTGTTTACAAATGATAGTGTGCATGATAGTTTAATGATATTTTGTTGGTTTTGTTTACTCAACTGAAATCTTGCTCTTACATTAATGAGCAGAAGAAATTTTAACAATATCGATACTACTAACAAGAATACTTGGATGGGTGAATAAATGAATAAGTACAAAGTGAAGAAGATCCGAAATGAACTACACTTTGCAGAAATAATATATATATATGGCCTGCAAAAGGGTTGCTGGTATCTAACTGGAAGGAGACCCACACGCTGAACGTATGTGACGATGTGTGGAACCGGCCAGGCCAGTAACCTAGTGTCCTACCCCGCCTTCAAGTGGTGCAGGCTGAGCTTTCTATTTATGTGGCAAATTAATATTTGCTACACGGATAGAAAGGCGGAAGGGGAGGGCTAATTCACCAACCCGTCTAGCCAGCGTGGTGAAATTATGGCTAATTCCTCCATTATGTTGACACACCAGAAACCATGGCCCCTAGTCTCCAGGTGCTGGAGTGCTCCTGATCAAGGCAGCGGTCAGTGTGGCATGAAAGCAGGGGGTGCTAAGAATCACTGGAATGGCCCAGGCTGCCGTTTGTTATTGACCTTGGCTACGTTTAATGGACGATCCCTTGCTTCTGAAGCAAAACTTCAGGAATTGGAAGAGGAACTAGACAAGATCAAATGGGACATTGTAGGACTCAGTGAAATTAGAAGAAAAGGTGAAGAGTTGGTGGAACTGAAAAGCGGACATTTGTTTTACTATAGAGGAACGGAAACTGGAAGAACAAGTGGTGTTGGCTTCTTAATCAACAAAAGAATTAAAGACTGTCTTCTGGAAGTTGAAAGTACATCAGATCGAGCAGCGAGGCTTGTTGTTCAACTAACCCAGCGATACCAACTTCAAATAGTACAGGTATATGCACCAACATCAAGCCATACCGACGAAGAGGTTGAAGAATTTTATGAAGAAATCAAAGAGTTACACACCAAAGGGAAACAACATATCAAGCTCATCATGGGGGATTTCAATGCAAGAATTGGACAACAGGAACAAGGAGAGACATCGGTTGGTAAATACGGATATGGGGAAAGGAATGAACGTGGCGATCAACTCATCGAATTTGCAGAAGCTGAAAACCTTAGCATCATGAATTCATTTTTTAAGAAGAAACCGCAAAGAAAATGGACATGGAAACACCCAAATGGGGGAACTAGTGAAATTGACTATATCCTGGCAAACAAGAAATCAATTATTGAAGATTGCAGTGTACTGAACAGATTTAATACTGGAAGTGATCATCGAATGGTGAGATGTAAAGTGCACTTAAATACTAAATTAGAACGACAGAAGCTCATTAGGAAACAAGTAAGTAAGAGGGTGGATCTAATGAAACTGAAAGTAAATACCGAGGCATTCAAGTTGGAATTAAAAAATCGCTTTTCTGCACTGGAAGGACTTATTGATGAAAGTGATATCTCAGAAGCAAATGAAAACATTGTTAAGACAATAGTTGAAACTGCTGGGGAAATTGGTGGTGTAACCTGTAAAAAGCACAATAGCAAATTATCTGAGAAGACGAAACAGCTCATGAAAAGGCGAAGAGATATGAAGGTGGACAATCGAAATACCAGTTCCAGGATTGAGTACATAGAACTTTGGTCATTTAAACGGCGATTAGAATCAAATACTCATGAAAACTACAATTGCCACATGTATCGCATCCCGCTTCATAAGTGACAACTCAAAAATTTTGAAATTTCAGCTGAAAACGTCATTTAGATATATAACATCATATCTATCGTCAGAAGAAACGACACATCTAACCTTTCATTAGTTTCCACGAGAAGCGTAAGAAGTAGCTGGTTTCACCATAGTTTATTCGGTTTTATCTAATTTAAAATTAATCAAAATGAAAATCGACAAATTTTGATTTATGTTATTTTTGAAGCGGGGTGCGATACGTTATTAATTGTCTATATAACATACATTTCTAATTCGGCTGTTATATGATACTTAATTTAAAAAGGCTTTTCATAAAAAACTGACGAATGTGAATAATCGTAGATCAAGATTTTCAAAACCAGGATGGAATTTACATCCGTTCACGAGTGGAGGCATAGGCGTAGAGTTATATGGGCCCGTGGGGCTCGAGACCCTCACTAAATTTGGATAAGGGTGTGAGTCCCCGCAATAATTTACCAATATTTTTAAAAAATGCAATTTAAATTAGTTTACGAAAATTAGCTTGGCGCATTTTCATGCAATTTTTTTTAAACGCACCAATTCCCTTGCTATCTATACACCTATAAGTTTTTTTTTTCTCCAAACTCAAACGCTGACATTACTTTACGACCTTCTCTATTAATGACCAACAACTAGGAAAGCTGTTTCTGTATCTTGGGGTGGGGGGTGGGGGGGGGCTTAAACAGGTGTTCAATGGCCCATCCCGTCCAACACACGTCTCAGAGAGTCGCCGTCGAAGGAGAGATCGCTTTGAACTAGAGGCTCTACTTTGAACACCCTTAAGTGCAAAAACACCATATGCAGATGTCTGTGGTTGTGTTGTATCATTTGCATTGCTCACCTACAATGGAAGAGACTTTTCGACTGGAAAAAGGGGAGTAGGGCCGTAGGTAGATGCTTTTTACGGAGGGTCTAAAAAGGGAGCTCAAAGCGCTATAGGAGAACTTAGCATTCATTACTACTACCACTAATAATAATAATATTAAATTTAAAACGGAAACAAGTTACAAATACTCTTACGTTCAGAGGTAAAACACAGAATTACAAAATCGTCGAGTAAAGGACCACAACGAAGACACTTAAATAAACTTAAGGACACAAACTAATAAAAGCCAACTTAAAAAACATTGCAGATCAAAGGCGCCTAAAGCAGCCAAGACAACTAGGGAAGGCAATGTTTTGGCCATTTTATTAATATATTTAATAATACTAAATATCTAAGCCGACTAATATATTTAACATTAATGAATAAATTTCTTAACATAAATTTTGCATTAAAAACTTAGAGATATACTAAAATTTATATTTTCTTTCATCCCAACCATAGAGTAGGTGGAGACTCAAATCTTTGTAGAAAACATGGTGTACACAAAATCTACGGTAGAAATCCGTTTTGAATACACTTTTAACGTCAAAGAATAATTTCCATTATCGTGTATGATTTCATAGAAAACAAAAATCTACAATATTTTATTTTGAGAAAAAATATTTTCGGGGTGGAGGTGGGGCTTAGCCCCCTCTAGCCCCAGTCTGGCTACGACCCCGAAAAGGAGGCTAGCAAATTAGGATACCTAATTAAGGCAGATGTAAACATGTAGTACATATTCAAAAACACGTATATTGTGGAAAGTCGAAAATATTTTGTGAAATTCAAACTTTGTGAATTTTTTTTTTATTTATTTATTACGCAGCTGTTAAGAATTCTAGCTGCAAACTAAAACTGAAAGTAGAAAATTTCAAAACTTATACAATGGAATATGTGGAAGTACATGTGTCTACCCTTTTATTGAATCTGGATTGAAGAACGGTTTTATTACAGCTAATAAAGAACTCTAATTTTTAAATCCCTTACAAATTTCGCTTTGACTGTAAACCTTTCTTAAATGGGCGGTTTAAGTTATTTAATGTGCGTCAAAAATGCCAAAAAATACTAATATTATAAACTCTGTAATTTTATGAAAAAAAAAAAAAAGTATGACTGCGGTTAGTCATCTATAGGTAGATGATTAAACTCCAACGAACTCCGAAGTCCTTTACAAGTGAATCCGACAATAATGACTAATAATTATGTTAGAAATGGAGGTTGGTTGGTTGTATTTTTATGGCATAAGGACAGCAACGGTCATTCTGCGCCAATCGGGGTAGAAATGGAGAAAATCAGAAAACTATAGCTTGTTACGAGGTTCTCTTTCAGATAGGAAACATACTACATAAATTGTATTTTACAAATTGATTTCTTTGATTTTGCATTTTTACAAATTTAATAACGTAGACAACATTGATTTCGATTTTTTTAGACTATGAAAAAGAAAATGTATATTATAGCCTAATTTGAGTAACTCTGATATTGGGCAAGATGAGGCTTGAGTTGTATGTATTTTAATGTATTTTAATTAAATAGAAGTTATAAATAAATTTGGGTACATTTCTTTTTAAATTGAAATTGCGACATTTTGACATGTTTAATAAATTATTTAGCACATACCATGAGAACTATTATTATATTTCGGAAATTTTTAGCAATATCGCTGATTTGGCTTTCGTTGAAATTCCGGGAGAATATTTCTGTCATAGGATGAAACTTGTTGCTTGGGGGGTTGCGGACCAATTTTAAAACCCTGTCCATTGTCCGGCTCTCGTCTCTTTCCCTCTCCTAGTGCGTAGGAGCATGACACATCTCGTTTTGGATCGTCCTGACCTGTAGTCATTCGATAATATTTCTTTTGAAGAAACCCCAAAATAATCAACGTGGATCTCTTTTCCTAAAGCGGCCGAGAGTTATTTTTTTTTACTGTAATACTTGAGTGGTTAGGATACTGTTATAATGTGTAGCAGCTCCAGCAGTAAACGGTAAACATGCTTATGGGGTTTTACTTTCTGATTATTTTAAAATCATTATTATGCTAACTAATTAGTTTTTAACTTATAAGTCTAATAAAAATGTGACCATGGATACATATTAATAATCAAGTATTGACCAACTCCTCGCCATTTATAACTGGAACTGATTCACTGAGTTTCAATAATTTAAGTTTCGATTTTCTTTTTTTTGGAAAACCTGGAAAATCAATATCGAAAGGTTTAAAAGCTACATAAAGACGAATTTACTCGGAATTTAAAATCCAGACGGTGAAAAATAGATGTAATCACTTATAAAAAGTATCATCTATTAAAGATCTGCTTATAGAGCTATTATTAGGTGTAATTTATACAGTTTTTTTTATATAGATTTTCCTTAATATATATGTTCATATACAACATATTAAGGTTATAAAATGAACAGTGATTTAGCCGAATACCGACTATCTTAGCTTTCGGGCCGAACATAAACTTCCTTTAAAATTCACTACAAATATTGAAAAAAAAAAAGTGTTGGTTTTACGGTATAAAGAAAGCAAAGATCATGCTACACCGGGGCCTACAGTTTTCCGCGGAATTCTAGCCTCTTTTTGCCAAAGAAACCAACTTCTTGACTACAGTGAGCAGATAGTAGGTAAGATAATAGCAATGAGGCGGGCTCATCTGACGGATACAATTGAAGCCGAAAACTGACTTTTCAATATCGAAATTCTCCACACAATACAATTATGTGATTTGTTTTCGAGGATTGTAAAAATCTGCGTGTATATGAAAATTCGAAGGAACTTAAATAGTGCAATGCAGCCAGGGGCCGACTATGACTATTGGGGTCCCGGGCGCAACTTGCATTTGGGGCCCCCCTAACGCGCATATAAAGATTGGATATAAATCTGAAAGATGTGCACAACCTTATTACTATTTAAAAATGTAGATAAAAATATGCTTTTTGATCCCACTGTCACGTCAACATCGTAGTTGTAATTGGATACCAGCTATAATTTCCCTGAATTCGTTTTGGGTTGTAAATCCGAAGAAGGGAAAAGGAACGAATTTTTCACCAGTTTACTATTTTTTAAATTAAATAAAATTATCAAATAAATATTTGGGGCCACCTTCTTTCAGGATGCCCGGGAGTGGGTCCCGCGAGCCCTTGCCATAATCTGGCCCTGAATGTAGCAAAAATAATTTTTTGAATTTAAATCGTACGTCAAGATGTTTAAGTCTTATTTGAAGTTTCGGGCGTGGACTCAAATCTCTATAAAGTATTTCGGGCTCGACCGGGCTCAAATTGCGAGTCTTAGGGCTTGGGCCTCGAAAAATGAGCCTGAACTCAACTCTAGTCGGTAAGCATTCTTTTTGTTTTGGGCACTATTGGGAGCCGAACCTCGGATTATGGCGTGCAAGGAAAATGCGTCACCACTAATTACAAAGCTGTAAAAAAACGCAATGAAAAAGTTATTTGGTGTATAGCCTAGTGGTTAGCTAGAAGTGCACTTTTGTTTTTGTAATCATGCTTTCTGAAAATGCCACAATGCTGATAATTGGATTTAACATACAGTGAAAATCGTTTATAACGACCAACCGCATATAACGACGGAATTTTTACAAGAAGTTTGGTTTGCTATTCTACTCCATACTAAATATATCGGTTATAACGACATCGTATATAACGACGAAACCTGCTATAACGACGGCGATTTTGTAGTCTACGTAGATTCTAAGTAGGGAAATTCGTATCGGATATAACGACGCGACTTGACAGTCATAAAGCAGAACCATGTGGGTTAGTTATTAAAATTTAAAGTTAGTTACAAAATTTAAGCTTTATTCTAATCTTGTTTATTTACAAATGTCCGAGAAATTTTTATTACTGCTAAACCTGAATATTAAAGATAGTGAACTTAAAAAGTGATTTATTAATTGAATATCACGAGGGTCATATTCTTAAGGGTCTCATTCTATTTTTTCAGCGTAGAGCCCGCAAAATTCTTAAACCGGCACTGTTCTGAAGTCATTAGTATAATATAATAAATACTATTTATTACATTTGTTTTCTACATTATATACTTTAGTAGTATTTTCTACAATTTTTTCAATTTAAAAAACTAAGAAAGTACTATGTATTTAGTGTGGTTACAACAGTAACGTAATATAAGTGAAAATTAACTTATTATAAATTAGTATATTTTGCTCATTTTGAAACTAAAAGTTTAATAAATTTTACTGTCAAAATAATATATAAAACTCTACAGGGCATTGCTATAGGCTACTATGATTTTAAAAAGATATCGTTTATAACGACTATCGGTTATAACGACCGAATTTGCACGGTCCCTTGAAGGTCGTTATAACCGATTTTCACTGTATAACATTTTAAACCTGAATAAATTACCAATAGCATAATTCTATTTATACGTACTAGTAATACTTCTCATAATTTTCGTCCAAATAAGGAGCAACAAACTACCATTGTTGAATATACATTTAAATAGAATCTCTCTAAAATTGTTTGCATTAAACATAATGTAAAGTGCATAAAATTAAATATTCTACGCTTATAATCTTTCACATAGATTAGCATATTGATTTTTGTTATAAATAGTGTTTATGTTACGTATTTTTAATTAGAACAACAATATTATTTTTTATTTTTAATCCAGTGATATCCCTTTCTCTTCATCCCCCCTTTCTTCCCACTATTAGTCATTCATCAATGCCTATCCCTTCCCCCATTATTCAAACAAAAAAAAAATATATATTTTTAAAAAATAATGTTCTGGAGGATTTTTGGTGCTAACTATCCATATGATAATTGCTCTATTTCGAAATTAATAATAAATCTTATACTTGTATTATTATCATTAATTAAATAAAATTTTATCTATTTTAAATGACCATAAATATTACCAAAATTGCTAGTTTAAGATATTTTGCAATTTTTAGACATTTTACACTTTTAAAATATTTCATAAAGCCGAAGATAGTTTACAATTTTTAAGGCATTTTTTAATCACTTGTTAAAAGTTAAGAAATTTTGAAAGTTTTTAATTAAACAAAATTATATATTTCACAAAAACTTATTATTCTAATTTAACTAGAGTTTTTATATCCTGGTCCAATTGTAGCTATTCAGTTTATGATTGGGCGATTATAAAATCAGTATCCGATTTAACTAAATATTCGGCATCTCTGCCAAATGTTCGTTACATTCCTTATACATGTATTAGTTGAACCCCCTCTAATCCGAAATAAAAAGGCAGTCCCACTTTTAGGTAATCCTGAAATTCCTTTTCCAGTGTAGAGGTGCAAAAAAAAATCATAACATCGATTCAAAAATATGCTTCATTACATATTACTAAATCAAAATATTGATAGCACACAAACAAAATAATATCATAAAATGTACAATTAAATCATTTTAACGCAAATTATTTTTAATATAAATTGTTGTTGCAACAACAATCAACGGATTGATTCAAATCGAGTCGTGAATAATTGAATACCTCGCTTATGTATGTGAATAAAATTTTTTATAACCAAATTTATTCCCATAGGATTAATGTTAAATTTCCCCGCTATAACGAATAATCTCTGCGAGACGCCCTCGGATAATCGAATAAAGACCTGACCATTTAGCTTGAAAATTAGTGACAAACAAAGGAAAAAAAGCATGCAGATGAAAATTTGCCTTTGTGCAAATATCTCTACCCTCCCACCCCCTCCAACAAGTTGAAAGATTTTTAAGATTTTCCTATTGCATGGTTCTGTAATACAGCGGAATATCCTTAGAAATGGGGGACAGGTCTTCTTACTTCTGGCCTCTTAGTCTAACCACAATCATTATTCGTAAGTTATTTTCGCGTTGTGGCGGAAGGTTTTCTTTTCAGACAGACATTGAGTATGCAATATAATGAATGCAAAACGTAACTATCTGAGTTTATATGATAAACTAAAAGTTTTAAAGGCAATAAAAAAAAAATAAAGTGACGTAAATTATAAACTGCCATCTTTCTATAATAGAATTCCTCTTCTCCACTCCCTCTGGAAAAGCTCCCTCCCCTTACCCGTTTTGGTCTTAATTTCAAATTTAAAAATTCCACAAAACAAACATCTTCCACAAACATCTGAAAACATCGTTTTGGTCGTCAAATAAAATACATTTATTCATAAAAATGTCCTTATTTTATCTTATAATAAAATCACGTAAATATATGCAGTAAGGCACATATAAATGCTCCCCATCCTACATATTCCGCAATTTTCCGTCGTATTTAGAGGGGGTGCTAAAATATCGCTGTGCCCAGGGCGCCTCAAATTCGGGCTTCAACTAGTTAATCCGGATTCCGGTTGAGCGAAGCCGGATTACTCGGGCTCAGCTGTGTGTGTATCAGGGTTTAAGCTGTAGTCTCGTTTTTCGCAAAATGCGACGAGTTGCTCGAAAATGCGAAGAAAAAATTATTGCCCATCGCGAAAATGCGACAGGCATTTTTAACCACAGTTTATTCTCTGAAAACAGGATTTCTCGATTCCAGAATATCCGTTTTGCACTTCAGCGATCTTTTCTTGTTCCTTTTTGTTTCCTCTTCAAAATTCTTAACAGCACCTGTTAAGCATCGTTGATATAAATAATTTCATTGATACGATTTTTCGAGCAACGAAAGCAACTAATATTTTTTAGCATTTTGCTACAACTTTTTTCCCATTTTAGCATTTTTGCGACAGCATGTTTTGAGCCAGCTTAAACCCTGATGTGTATGTGTGCATATGCGGTGCCGTATTTCCCAATAGGTTATACTAGGCTATAGACTAGGGCGGCAAAATTTTGTGTATTGAGTCTGATATAAAAAATTTAATACCATATGATATAATCAGATGTTTTGCCGAGAAGAAAGCTAGACGTCATGCTTTCCATTTAAATACCAGTGTTCGATAGGCTTTTATTTTTTGCTAAAATTAAAATTTATTTCAATAAAATTGAATTTGATTTATTATATACCAAGAAGAGATAATACTTCAATATAAGTTAATATTGTTTAATGTTTATGTTTCAATTTATGAGTTTGTTTTTAAACAAAGTTATTGTCGATACAAAATTTATTGGCGTATATTGAATGCAGCAATTTTATGTTCCTATCACTTGGTTGGGGGCGAGCGGTAGGAAAAAGCAGTAAAAGTAGCATTGGGCGGCAAAAATAGCCTGGGGCAGTAAAATGATAAATCCGCCCATGTGCGTATGTACAGAGGATATATCCTAGCCCCTAATTTGAAAACTATACGCCTATGATTGGGAGTATCCCAAACAATTTTGGTATCCTTTTGCAAATCCCCACCCTAAATATACAGATATATTTTATAAAAAGCAAGCATTTATTTTAATAAATGTTATTGTATTTTTGATATAATATTTATTCGTTACGGATATTTCATAACAATTACACAAAAAAATAAAGGTTTAAAAGTAAAACTTGCCGAACAAACGTTTCATCTTTTCATTTCTTCCAGCAAATATTGTTTTTTGTTATCCTTGAAGTATCATTGCGAATAATTTCATCATATTTGATTTTTTATTAGTTAGCAAGTTTTTATTTAAGTTTATTAATTCCAGTGCTTCGTGTTGGGATTTTTACAAATTTATTTAGAAGTTTTATATTCAGAAACTTTCGTTACTTTATTTAAAGTAATGACGATATGTTTTTGTCCATATTATTTGTTTTCTCCATTTTTGGTAAAATGCCGTTATTGAGGATGGGAATTTTACAGAAATACTGTTTTATTAGGTTCTTAAATGTAATCCCGACCGCTTTTTAATTAGACATCTTCGCATAATGCATATTTTGTATAGATTAAAACAATCTATCAGATATTTCTAGTACATTTTCTTCCTCAGTGATCGAAACTTGATTAAATATCGGAAAGTAGCTTAAACTTGACTAAAAATCAGAAAGTAGTTTATTAAATCTTCAAGCAGTAGGATATATTACATTTCAAGATTTTTATTGTCTTGTTTTGTTAGATTCGGATTATCAAAGGTAAATGGGATTTTTTCTTTGAAAAGTTTAAACCGTAAAAAGTATTTTGTTTCAAAATAAAATAAATTACCAATGCGTATGCTCTCCAAACACTATTTTTGCCCATCTCTTTACGTATAAATACTTCGTCGAAATAAAATTGGATTTCGACAGCTTTAAAGTAAGACTACGATTTCCTTCAAATTTGCTTTCCGTTAGAATCTTCTTCTTGGAGGACTTTGAAGGTGGCCTGGAATAAGATAGAGTAGACCGCGTTTTTTTAGCTGCACTTTCTTCGTTCCAGAAAACGGATTTATTGCCTTGAGGTACTTTAGGCGAGGTATTTGTAGTACCTATACTATTCGCATTTTTTATAAAAATTAAAGATATTTTGCTTTTATCAATTTTAAAGCTTTGCTAGATATTAACGCATTCCTCGAATTTGATGCAATCACTGGCGTACGCAGCAGTGGCGCACCCACGTAGGGTACCGAGGGGCCTGGGCCCCTCTCTTGGGCTAACAAAACGAAAAATTATTACGCCAACAGACACTGGTAAATTATTTTATTAAAAGATGTAAGATGAAGGTGTGAAGGTCCCAACATTTCCCTCAACTCCAGTGACATTCATGAAACTGCTGTTGAGGCAAGCAATATCAGCAGAAGCCTGGGACTGTCTTCAAACGCTTTCCGGGAGGTAAAGGTAGACCAAAACACAATATCAAACACAGTTGAAATAGAAATTCTGATTGCAAATATTTCTAATTATGTCAAGAAATCTAACCTCACCGATGGAGATAAGATAAAAGTTCCGGCCATTGTAAAATTGTACAAAAATAATCTACTTTTAATTATTTAAGTATCTTGCATTGTAGAATTATTAGTAATTCAATAATGATAAAAGTACACAAAAAGACAACCGTAATTGATATGGAGACTGGCCCTTTATTTCCACCAAAAATTCCTTGCACCACTGGGCCCCTCCCTTGGGAATATTCTGAGTGCACCACTGGCACGCAGAGGGTGTTGATGGGGGTTAATTTTAATATATTTATAGCCCATATTAAAATTTATTGATGTTGAATTCGACCTAGGGTAGAAAATTGAATCAACATAGAATTTACGCTGTGTTCAAGATAGAAATTATTATTTTACCTGGCATTAACTCAAAATGCTAGGTAAGAACGCGAATGCCCACAACTGGCGAAATACTAAATCAATTCTTGAATTTTATACAATATTTTACTGCAGTCATTGAAGAAACAATAAACTTAAATGTATAAAATAAATACCACCACACAAAGGTGAGTATTATTTCACCTTTTATAACTTTAAATAAAAAAAATCTTGTATCCTTTTCCACTATGATGTACCAATTAATAATATACAAATAATACTACTTGCAAGTTTGCAAGGATATATATGAAACTTCAATTTTAGATATGTTCTTGAATACAGAACAAATAAGAGCCGAAAAGGTTTATAAAAATTTAAGAATTTTTCTTCCCCTTTAGCTCTATCGAGAAGAACGACGACCTGGTAGGAAGAGTTCCAAGTAGAAGTTAAGAATCGGGAAAAATCCACATGGGGAGCAATAAGCATACACGAACGTTTAAAACTGCTGAGAAAACGAAAACCGAAACTTTTATCTAATGCCCACGCATGCGCAGAATAAACCAGGACATGCCTTGTTGATTATTGTGGTTTTTTATTTTGTTGCGCATGCGTAGAGTGTAAATTAATCTTTGTAAGCAGGAGGTATTTAAACCAAAGTACGAATGCGGGCTTCCAAGAAGATATGTAGCTGCGCTCTTTTTAAACGTTTTCAATTTGTCTTTACAGAAACATACGTTAGCGGAGCAGCGGCGGATTTAGAAAATTGGCGTCCTTATGCCAAGTTTGGATCCAAGGAAACAGGGCCCCCTGAGAATAACAAATGTATAGTTATTATTATTATTTGTCTAAACTCGGCAACAAGTTTCACAGAATAGGTCTACATCGATTTTCAAGCTTTGAGCCCTTTTCGAAAATATTTTGCGGATCCGCCCTTATTCAAGGCTCAGGCTGTATTGTCAGTCTCTTCCTCCCTTAAAAAAAAAAAATGCTTGGAAGTATTTTTTTTATAAATATAGTTTCCTTTCATATATGTGACGTTTATTTTTCACATAGCCATTCAAACATATTTTAACTAATAATTTTACATAATAACTGATAATTTATTAGTTATTATGCTATCGCCTCCCTAATCAGTGCCGGATTAAGGTTTTTATGGGCCCTAGAAAGAAAGTAAAAAAAAAAAAGAAGCCTCCTAAATCAGGTGGCCAGTCTAACTATAGTGATTTCAGCAAAAGAAAAAATACAGTAGGCTTGCGAATATGGCTGCAGTAGAAAGGACGCGAAATTATGCTTCCTCATGACGTCACGAGTGAGGGATTTAATAAAGAATTAAACCGCGTTTTTTTATATTTCAATAATCCCGTACTCCTTTACGCAAGGAATTGCCGGCTTAATGAGAGGCTACTGCATATATACAAATTTTGACCTTTCTAGTGAAGTTCCCATGCAAGTCTCTTCCGTTAGTGTAGCAAACGAGGCAGTTGCTT
>QLNU02015360.1:119202482-119230368 GCA_006491805.2 Dysdera silvatica | reverse complement strand
GATTCTGAATTATGACTATGGGCGCCGTCATGGTGGCCGGGTCGCAGGACTTGTATTTCCATTTACCATGGAAAAAATTTAATAGGGAAGTTCAAGTATTATGTAAGCACTTAGGAGGAGGGGGTTGTTGTTGTGTTTATTTTTCTGTATTATTTTATTTTCAATGTTTTTACTTACCTGGGGGGGGGAATAAAATGGCCAAAAAGTCAATTCTTCGATTCCCACATTCCAGAGATCCACGGCGAATACGATGCCGGTTTTTTGACAATACAGCCCAGGTGCAATCTATTGGACAAATACGTGCATTATAGGCTTAACTTTCCTTTTTTGTCCAATCACGCTTTGTTATTTGCTTATAATCATAACTCCGTGGATATTGATTTCCGAACCCCTATGTAAGGGGCCATTATAGTCCATTTTGCACAAGTATTAAAACTATATACTTTTGATCCGGTGTTTTCGGAACACCCTGTATAATCATTTAGGCATATTCTGCTGTTTTTTCCAACCTTCCTGAGAAAAGAAGTTGAAAAATTTTAGGAAGAAATCAACTAGCATTACGCCTAAGGAAAGTAGCATATTAGTGTAAGCACGGGGAATTTTTTTGTTAAACTTTTAATTTCCAACACTCCAATTTCCAACTATCAAACTTCCAAATCTCAAATTCTCAATGCTCCAGTTCCCAACTCTATAATTCTTAGACGTTTAATTTTTAACTATCCAACTCTCTAATTCTTAAACGTTTAATTTCTAACTATCCAACTCTTTAATTTTCAACTCCTTAACTCTTAATTTCCAACTCTTCAATTCCCAACCCGCCAAATCTCAACTCTACAATAATTAACCCTTCAATTTCCAACTTTTCAATTCCCAATACTCAAATTGCTACTCTTCAATTTCCAAGTATCCAATTTCCAACTCCCCAACTCTTCTATTTCCAACTCTCCAACAGAGAGGCAGGGAGGGAGGCCGGCAAACAAAACAAAAAGAATAGAGTGTTGAATATCTATTGAAACCCGTTAATCAAAATTTGTTTAAAATAATACAGTATTTGAATAAATGTAGAGGGAAACGAAGAAAAATTAAAGACCAAACAATTAAATATCAAAATTTAAACTCATTTTTTATACACAGTTAACAGACAGAAAAAGTGATGATTGATATTTTTGATATAATTAACAATAAATTAAAAAAAGGCAAGTTTCTAAAACACAATGATATTCATAGTGTATTTTTGCTTCTGAAGCAAAACTTCAGGAATTGGAAGAAGAACTTGACAAGATCAAATGGGACATTGTAGGACTCAGTGAAGTTAGAAGAAAAGGTGAAGAGTTGGTGGAACTTAAAAGTGGACATTTGTTTTATTATAGAGGAACGGAAACTGGAAGAACAAGTGGTGTTGGCTTCTTAATCAACAAAAGAATTAAAGACTGTCTTCTGGAAGTTGAAAGTACATCAGATCGAGCAGCGAGGCTCGTTGTTCAACTAACCCAGCGATACCAACTTCAAATAGTACAGGTATATGCACCAACATCAAGCCATACCGACGAAGAGGTTGAAGAATTTTATGAAGAAATCAAAGAGTTACACACCAAAGGGAAACAACATATCAAGCTCATCATGGGGGATTTCAATGCAAGAATTGGACAACAGGAACAAGGAGAGACATCGGTTGGTAAATACGGATATGGGGAAAGGAATGAACGTGGCGATCAACTCATCGAATTTGCAGAAGCTGAAAACCTTAGCATCATGAATTCATTTTTTAAGAAGAAACCGCAAAGAAAATGGACATGGAAACACCCAAATGGGGGAACTAGTGAAATTGACTATATCCTGGCAAACAAGAAATCAATTATTGAAGATTGCAGTGTACTGAACAGATTTAATACTGGAAGTGATCATCGAATGGTGAGATGTAAAGTGCACTTAAATACTAAATTAGAACGACAGAAGCTCATTAGGAAACAAGTAAGTAAGAGGGTGGATCTAATGAAACTGAAAGTAAATACCGAGGCATTCAAGTTGGAATTAAAAAATCGCTTTTCTGCACTGGAAGGACTTATTGATGAAAGTGATATCTCAGAAGCAAATGAAAACATTGTTAAGACAATAGTTGAAACTGCTGGGGAAATTGGTGGTGTAACCTGTAAAAAGCACAATAGCAAATTATCTGAGAAGACGAAACAGCTCATGAAAAGGCGAAGAGATATGAAGGTGGACAATCGAAATACCAGTTCCAGGATTGAGTACATAGAACTTTGTAAAACTCTGCGCAAAAGCATGAAAGAAGACATAAGAAAATTCAACTGTGAGCTAGTAAGGAAAGCCATTGAAAATAACAAGAGCCTTAGGGTTGTTAAAGGAAGTTTATCTGTTGGGAAGAAACACATCATTGCATTAAAAGGAGAGGATGGCACCGTAACAAGAAATAGGGAAGAAATACTTAGAAGAGTTGAAGAATTCTACAAAAAACTATATGAAAGTAACAGTGGATTAAACGAAGACACTGAAATAGTCGAAGGAACAGCTCCTAAAATCTTAAAAGAAGAAGTTTCATTTGCAATAAAAAATATGAAGAAAGGAAGAGCCCCTGGTGATGATGGTATTACATTAGATATCCTAAAAGAAGCTGGAGAATATGTAGAAGACATACCAAACCAATGGGATTCTGCAACAGTAATTCTTTTGCATAAAAAAGGTGATAAAGAGGATTTGAAAAATTACCGACCAATTAGCTTGTTACCTGCTATTTATAAAATCTTCACAAAAGTGCTAACACATCGCCTGCAGAAAAAATTAGATGCAGCTCAACCAAGAGAACAAGCTGGATTTCGAAGTGGATTCAGTACAGTGGACCATATTCAAGTATTAAGAGAATTAATTGAAAGAACACATGAATATGAACTTCCATTGTGTGTTGCATTTATTGACTATGAGAAGGCCTTTGACTCTATTAAAACATCAGCAGTCATCAACTCTTTAAGATCAACAGACATTGAGGATGTGTACATTGACATGGTGAAACGTGTGTATAAAAATGCAAGTGCAAAATTTCGGTTACATAAAGATACCGAAGCTATCAAAATTGGTAAAGGTGTGAGGCAGGGAGATACCATTTCTCCAAAACTTTTTACTTCAGCTTTACAGATGATTTTTCAGCAGATAAATTGGAATAACAAGGGAATAAAAATAAATGGTGAATATTTAAATCATTTGCGGTTTGCTGATGACATTGTTATTTTTTCAACGAACCCATCAGAACTCCAAGACATGGTACAGGAGCTCTCAACTAGAAGTAAAGAAGTTGGACTCAAGATGAACCTACAAAAAACTAAGATCATGTTCAATAATTTTGTAGAGGAAACAAAAATACAAGTTGACAACATTGAGCTAGAAATTGCTGATTCATATATTTACCTTGGCCAGCTGATTTCAATGGATGGCAACATTATGAAAGAACTCAACAGACGTATTAAACTTGGCTGGAGTGCATTTGGAAGAAACAGTTTTATCCTGAAGGGGAAATTGCCTTTGTGTCTAAAAAGAAAGGTCTTCAACCAGTGTGTATTGCCAGTCCTCTCTTATGGATCAGAGACATGGAGTCTAACAGTTGGAGCAATACGAAAGTTACAGACAACGCAAAGGAGCATGGAGAGGTGCATGCTTGGAATAACTAGGAGAGATCGAAAAAGAAACACTTGGGTGAGAGAGCAAACTAGAGTAGAGGACATCATTGTTAAAGTAAAAGGGCTGAAATGGCGATGGGCTGGGCATATTGCAAGAAGAACTGATCAACGATGGACAACAGAAATTCTGAACTGGATTCCAAGAGACCACCGAAGACCTAGAAAACGTCCTCAAACTAGATGGGTGGATGAAATAAGAAAACAGGTTGGGGTGACGTGGAAGCGAATTGCTCAGGATAGACTTGTGTGGAAAGCATTTGGAGAGACCTTCATCCAGCAGTGGATAGATAATGGTTGAATATGATGATGATGATATATATATAAGACCACGTACTTAATCGACATAGCAGTACCCAACACCAATAACATACAGACAACCTACACAACGAAAATCACCAAGTACCAAGATCTCAGACATGAAGTACGAGATATATGGGGTATGGAAAAGATCTTCATCATCCCGTTAGTCATCTCAGCAACAGGGATAGTACCAAAAACGCTTGCGACGAATTTGGGAATACTCAACATTGACCCAAACACCTACATTGAAATACAAAAAGCCACAATCCTAAACACGTGTCACATTGTCAGGAAGTTTCTAGACATGGCACATTAAGAAGTGATGTAAAAAGAGGCTTGGGAACATGGCGCTCTGCCCGTCCCAAAGCCTGTTTCCGCCAAGAATGGGCGAGGAAAACTTTTATATATATATATATTAAAACACCTGGCGACAACACGTAAAATTTGAATTGTTTTCATGATAATTTATTTGCTTGACTACAAATATAATATATTCTAATTACACTCAGATTCCATATAACGCTACTCCACATATCACGAAGTTTGTAACCTAAATATTTTTTTAAATTACAAAATGTTATTCTAAATAGTGTTTGAAGCTTCTTAAGGTGACGGTCAGTATGATAACCATACAATCAGTGACAAAGAGCTCTTTATGCTCATTTTGTTAATGTTATACTGACCCCACATAGCGCTCCATTTCTGGAGAACGTATTCTTCTCATTAAAAACCAGGCGTGGGGGGTTCTGAATGTAAATTGTAAATTTATTTTAAACTCGACTGAACGAAGACACTTACATTGAGAGTTGAAACACGGAGATAAAAAATCATAGACAAGGTAAAATACAAACTACGTAAACATCAATAAAAGCGACAATAGAATCCCAATGTCACTAAGAAAAATACAATTAAAAAAGAAAACATTTAGAAAAACCAGAGAGATCACAAGCGAATGTCCGAAAAGTCCCATGGGACACCAGCACCACGGTCTCGGGCAATGAATTCCAAACTCCTCCAATTCTCTGAGTGTAAAAATGAAATCTAGAATTTCAATGAGTTGTTTGAAGACGAACTCTCCATGGATGAGCTCTAGTTGTAGATTGTCCAATGAGATGGATCGTAAATATACAGAACATAGATATACAGTAAAACCTCTCTTAACAACCACCTCTATTCAACGACCACCTGCCTTATCAACTATTTTTTCTGAAAACGGATTTCTTCCCCAAGACCGAATGCTAAATTTACCTTCATTCAGAGACCACCTCTCTGAGCGACTGCTTTTTCATGGAACCGACAGTGGTCGCCTTAGGGAGATTTTAGTTTACATAAATCATTCACTTTCATCAACCAGTCAGTTTAATAATTTAACGTGGTGCATTATTACATATTAAATTTTAATTAAAGAATGAGAGAGTTTTATTGAGAAAGGAGTTTTACACTCCCATTAGTCAAGCCGTAATTGCCATTTTTAAAATAAACGGAAAATCCTATAATTCCGTATCAACAACATAATAGAAATATTAAATTGACTATTCCTTTAGCAATCGTTTTAAATTGAAGTTTTTATAAACGTTTTCCTTATTTTCCTTCCCTGTTTCTCTCCATTTCGTTACAAAGTTAATTTTCGTTTTAGCTTGCATAAGCGAGTTCTTGCCATGTTCCGCCAGAATAATATCAGGAACTACCCAATTTAGCTCGAAATGGCGCAACTTCTTCTTTAGTTTATGGTATCACCAGAGGTCCTATCTAATTGAAGTGGTAAAGCTATGCGCGCACAGCAAAGTGATTTGTTCAGCAGTAAAAATAGCTATTTATCAGCAGGAGTAATGTCACGAACCAGTCGTAAAATTTATAGACACTATTAAAAGCAGACAATAACTAGCTTGCGACCAGTTTATTTGCATTAAGATGGCATAATTTAGTGACGGGGGAGAAAGGAAGTCGTTTGCTATATTTTTCTTTTGTTTCTTTTTGCTTTCCAGTAAAGAAATGTTATTCCATGGGAATCCCATTTACATGAAAAAGTACTTTTGGAGAAAGTAAACCTTTCCTGAAAATAAGCGGTTTAAAAATATTTATGAGAATAAAATATTTGCGAAATAAAAACAATGTGGCATGCAAATGTGAGACGTCCATTAATAAAATGATATTATAATGATAATAAAATACAGTTCTGATTATTAGTAAAGACCCTTTATCAACTATAAATTCTAAGGTTCGTTAAACATATAAACATTTTAAGTTTAAAGTTATATGTTAAAATTAATCCATAGTGTTAGATTAGTTTGAAAAACATCGGCATTGAATGTGAAGGCTGTAACCAGGATTTAATTTCAGGGGGACCGGTCTCTAAGATCCCCCCTCTACATACGGGCATGCTGAATGTATCGGAAATTTTTCTATAAATAAAGCGCCCAACTTCATTTGGAAATTTATTACTTAAAAAATCCTTTTAATATAAAAACGATCTTAGCATAGGCCGATAAATTTGAAGAGGCATTGAAAGATAAAATATGTAATGTTTATGCATAGTTTCAATGACGTCTGTCATGAGAAGGGCTTTCTTCCCTACCCCCCCCCTCCACCCACACTTTTCAAAAGTAGTCGCAGACTGATGGTAGCCTAAACTCTAATGTAAATTTTATATTATTAAACGTTAAATGGGAAATGTATATACCTAAATGGAAATTTTCGTAATAAATAGTCGAATTAAAAGGGTGGTCGTGCCAGGGCATGCCAGTCGTGAGAAGGTGGCCGGGATAGAAAGTTTCTTTGCATTTGCACTATTGATTACTAAACTTCAAAATAAATGAAGAAATTAAATATAAACAGTAATAATTATTATTGTCCTAATATAATAACATTTCCATTTGTATTTCTTTATTTCGTCACATTTTAATCGCACAGAAACCTCTTTCCATGCTTTTAAGTAATTTTCTTTCCGTTGTAATGTTTTTCTCTCTATTCTTGGCTGCTTCATAATTTTCTGCAAAGTTTTTCAACAAACAAGTTTAAACATTTAAATCGCCTCAGCAATGTGACTTAGCTGTAAGAAATCATGATTCCATACTTCTTGTAATTTCAATCACAATATAAACTAACAAAAAATGTCTTTTATAATTTTATACACTGTAAGGAAATGGTTTTCTAAGTGGCTATAAAAATAACTTCATTTTCCCCTCAATTCTACAAAATGTGAGATCTAAACAGCTATTGCCAATCGACGATGAAGTGAACACACAGGAAAACATGGCGACATCCCATCTTCTTGCAAAGACCATAATGTATAGTGTATTGACACTGTTCTGAGGTCTATTTGTGCAAGCTTTCTCGATGATAGCACAAAAAAAAATTGTTTTTCTGTCAAAGAGCAGAAAAGTTCCAACATCGATGCCCAATAGTAGTTAGTTCGTTGTTCCACAAATAGACGGAGATATAATTATATCACCTTCTCATGGCCTCCGAGAGGTGGGGCAGCGGGGCCATTTGGCTCGAGCCTAGCTTTATCGGAGGGCCTCAAATTTTGCCTTTTAAAAATGAATATTCCCCAATATAAATCTTGCATTGCGGATTTTGCTGACCCTTCCAGTTTCAGTGACTTCAGGTGAAAGAACATTTAATGTGCTCAAACAAGTTAAAAAATTTCACCGCTAAATGATGGGTCAAGAGAGATTGAATGGACTGGCTATGCTCAACATAAATTATGATGTAGCACGAAAGTTCAACTTTTCTTCAATTATCAATGCATGCGCTGAAAAAAAAAAAAGCTAGAAAAGTTTTTACTTCATCAAAAAATTGAGAACAGTCAATAGCGGGGTCTGTGTTACAAATTACATTTTCTTCATTTATTATATTTTCATCATATACATTTTCAGCAATTACCCTATATGTTCAAATTACAGTACTTGTATATTGTTGAAATTTGTCTTTAGTAATTTTTTCTCAATTTTGGCTCAAAGGACAGACCTATGGAAGGGGGTGGGGGGGCAAATGCCCAGGAGACCCTGTATCATAAGGGGCCCAGCTCAAAACTTTTTAGTTTTTCCTTTTTTAAAATTATTATTATATTAAATACACCTAAACGCAACACGAAAAATTATCCCGAGGGACAATGGACAAGGTTTGGGAAGGGGGCAGGGTCTGACCTACTAAACCGTTCAGGGGTCTATAACTCTTGTCCCCGGCCCTGCTAAAGATAGGTGGCCTCGCAAAAGAAAGTGGCCCGGGCCTCTCTCATCCTCCCGAAGGACCTGCAGCTTCTCCATTAGAAGATTTCGTGAATAAAACAATTTCTATATCCTTTTAGCGAATTATTAATTTCTCAATCCCGGTCACCATCTTTGGCTCTTTTTATTTGAGGAAAAGACTCGTTCACTTTGATTGAAAGATATATTGGCATTGGCTAAGCAATTTTCTTTTTCAATAATGGCCCAATATAGCTCGTAATCTGAAAGCGGGAAAACAATCTGAAGGAGGATATCTTATCAAAGTCAATAAAAGATAGTTGTACCATTTCATCGTGCCATCTATATTCAGAGAGACTTTTTTACGAGGTCATTGGCATCCTGAGAAGTTCTGAATATCAATATTTTTATCAACATTTATAAAAAAAATTTGTCAGTTTCAAATCCAATAAAAGGGGTGATCGTTTACTGGAATATATACTTAGTCCAATTCCATCGATTTTGTCGGTTTCTAAATATCTTTCAAAATAATATAGAAGGACGTAGTTTTGCTTGACTGTACAAGTAAGAAACTTTTACGATGGCGCACGTTGTTCAAAGTAAAAAAACTAAACAAATTTGAAATGTTTCTTGTTAAAATTTTGCATATTGACACACATTCTGCAATTAATGATACACATGTATACAATAAAAATAAAATTATTATCATTATATTTGTAAAATAAAGGGAGAATTATAAAAATCAATGCTACCCAACCATATTTTGGTTTAAATTGCTATTCTGAACAGCAAATACAGGCATAGTTTTGTACTTAAAATAACATTGAACAAATTGTTGATTGCACGCAAATGTCTATATTATTAGCCTATATAATAATCCAATTTCTATTACTAGAATTTCAGTATTTGATAAAACATCTTACATTTTCAAAAATATTTAGATCTAACTATTAGGTGAAACGGTGTCTACACTTTTTAATCTTTTAACGTTTCTAAAACTACTTCTAGTCTTTCAATTCTGCAATTGTAAATGCAAACGATGATGTAAAGGGGTGATGATTCAGCACATATTTTAACTAAGATGTCACTATCCCTTGTTAGCAATGAAAAACGAATGAGAGTAGAGCTAGTTCTGTGAATTGAAATATGTTGCACCATTAGTCAACGTGGGAAAAGATCACTCTGCAACGATGTAGAGACGATAAAGAAAATTTATAAATAAAATTCGAAAATTAGTAGTGAATGAACTAGATTTCGAAAAACTGAGATTGTGTGAATAAATGCAGATGATTTTGACCTTTGGAAATTCAGATTTCCAATAGATTGTGTTTTGATGTAATTTCAGATGGATTTTTGCCAAGATGCGAATTATTTTACTAAGGATACCAGGTTTTAGAAGTTTATCGTTGTATATATAGGTGGCACTATTTACTTCAAAAGCATGTGACGCTGACATGGTTCAACAGTAAAATTTAAGAAAGTTAATTAAAGCAATGAAGACATTCACGTCGGGGGTTGAGGACGGTTTGCATATTTGTCATTCTACACATGGAATTCTTTCGTATAAAAAAAATCAGTAATCGTCAGTTTAAAAATTTTCCACATTTCCGGTTGTAAGCGGAAGTTTGAAGTTGCATCGAAATACTACAGTTGTCATAGGAGAGCGAAATCCTCTCTCGTTCTAAAAACCGACACTAATCACAATGCTCTTTCACGTTAACTCTTAACTAAGCTTTTTAAATTAACTTGCAAACTTTCAGGCGAAACCTCACTGATCGAAACATCTGGCTAAGGCTATGGGTTTTGAACAGACTAAGCTGAATTTTATTCCCACTAAACTAGGATGCGTGCAAACGTACCCTGATCAGCACCGTAGATAGATGATCTTCAGCCCCTGGCAGAACCATCCGGATTGAGCCCCCTAGCCACGGAGATATTCTCCACTGTGAATTATTTCAGACAATTTTACACCTTTCCTCGTCTGCGTCCCTGGCGTAGGCCTTCAGCTACGGCCTGATGGCGCCCAGTACGAACTCAAAATTTGCCTACAGAGTATTATACAAAATACTGGTTTATATTTACAAAGTATTTCATATTCTGAAGATTTATGAAGCACAATATTTATACTGTCAACGTACTATTTCAATGTGTATAAGAAGACAACTAATACTTAAAGTATAAGAATTGATAACATAACTTCCGCCATCTATATTTTTCTGTTTAGGGGAAAGTAGGGCAAAGTGGATATAGGGGACAAAGCGGATCAGCTTAATGTTTAATAATCCAAACATAGGAGGCAACAGTGGTCAGTGCAAAAGTGTTGAAGGTGTGCGTAGGAATAAATTGCACTTATTTCAGCGCTAATGAAATACATGCGCAGCGAATAAAGTAAAAAAAAACCATTTTTTTCGATTGTTCACTAAAATTTTTCTAAGTTTGTTAAATGTCAATATAATAAAAACTATTTTGCATTAAATTTTGTGAACTACATGCCTGAAACAGGTATTAAGTCTGTTAGTTTAAATAATATTTTTGTGTCATTATTGTTAAGGATTCAGCACATGCAGTACTTTGTGTGTCAAAATGGCGTTGGGGGCAAAGCGGGTCATTTTTTATAGGGCAAAGTGAATAGGCAAACCTACGGGGCCTTGGTCCCGGAACCCACAAGTTAGGGACCTAAAAATTGTTTCATTGGTGATAAAATCATGCAATTTGCTTTGAAATATTTTTTGTTGATTTTATTTTGTAATATTTCAGCGCAATTTTGAATATAATTTAAATTCACTCTGATTTGATTTTGACAAACTAGCATGAAATTGATGGCATGCACCTCCAGCCACATGGGTCACACAGTTATCACTAGAGAACGGTTTTCTTTTATAGTTGATGATCTAGCAACCATGATTGCAAAGTACTTCACACAGTTGAGGATGTTTAATTACATGTGTTTGTTGCGCTGGTTGATTACAGTCAATATGTGCAGAAATTTTAACAAACAGCCCTGCTAGGAACATTGCTTGAGTACAACGCGAAAAGAAAACCCGGTGTCCACGAAGTACAGGCAAGCCTAAGAATACCATCGAGCATCTTGGCACAGAGACAGAATCTACGTCGCAGTCTTAATTTACTTAATATGTAATAAACCATATGCTGATCCACCAATAGGGAACTGGATAAAGTGTTCCTTCTCTAACGGATGGACTCACGAGAACTGTACCCCTTACGAAGGCATACGAGAATATATGTGTCTTAAATGCACTATGTGAAAACGTTTCTGGTAATTTTTTTTTCTGCCGAATGCATTTTATGTGCACGTTACAATTTTTTTACGACAGAGTTTTCTATTTCAAAAACAACCCATCCGCTTTTCCCCAGGGTTGGGGTAAAGTGGATAATTTGACCTTTCTCCTTCAAACATTTTTGTTTTAAATTCAGTAATAAATAATGTCGTTAATGATACGTACTATGTTTCTTTGATGTCCACAGCAGTAAACAATGAAGTTTCAACCTTCATATATTTATTTATCACACTTTATTATTAAGATGAAATTAAGTGATCCGCTTTGCACTACTTTCCTCTACCCCTTCTCGTTTAGCCATTTAACTGCGGAAAAATTATCAGCCTAGTGGTCAGTGCAGTGCAGGCTGAGACCTTAGTAGCGCATAGAAGGAAACTTTGAGAGAGATCTGATATATAGAAGCGTTAATGGAAAGCAACTCTTCCCGTCTTTCCAAAACGTCATTAGCAATGAAAGGTTTAGGCGACCGGACAGATCAGGATAAAACACGCATGCCATAAGCTGGACTCTAACGATCTTCAATTTACTACTCTATGGCTTTTCACAGCTTTCTCCCACTTTTTGCCTGTATCTAAGGTTTAACCAAATATTTCCAATGTTTTAATGGTGGTTAAGCGAAAACTGCGGTAATTTTACGACCCACAAAATACTTAGGTAGTGGAAAATATATTACTATTTAGTTTTTTCCCCCTACCAGCTTCGTCTATTAAAAAACAGGATTTTTAACATTAAAGTATTGTAAAGTTATTCACGAATTTTCTTCAACTTACAGAAAAAGAATTATATGAAGCTCAGACATTCATATATAAGAAGTTTTCGTGTCTAAACGTGTGTAGCATTTTATCTGAGATATTTCAAAATAAAAATTTATAGCATCATAGTAAAATGAAAGAGAATTTTCTCCTGTATCTTTGAACTGTCACGATCTATGAAAGCTATTTTGCTTCGTGTTTATTTTCTTTGGCTCTTCCAATCTTCAAAACTTTATGGCCCTCTGGAAGATCCATAAACCAACTGATGGCCTTTGTTTCAACACTCAACAACTAAAAAAACACTTTATAGTTAAAGACAGATAACTTTTAAGAATCTAGTGAATGTTTTTAAGCTGACATGACTTCAATACTACGCACAAAGGAAATTGTATGTTTATTCTAAAAGCCTTGTAAGGCATATAATTTTTTACAATGCCCCACTTAGGGCCTGCTTTAGATATTTGGCGGCCGTAGGAGACTATTTCAACTCTACTCTTATGTGAAGACAAACACAAAAGGCGTAATTGGTGGGGGAGCATAGACGTATCCAGGAGGGCTTTTGGAGTTTAAATCCACGGACAAAATTAATACTGAAAGGTACAAGGTAAAGTTCAAACGACGTATCAAATCCCATGCTTATCCCCCGAAATTAAATCCTGGCTACACTAATGGGAAAGAGGAGGGGGAACAAATGCCCCCAAGTTTTTAAGATTAGTAGAAGAATGAAAAGAAGAAATGCCTGATCGATATCTGCTGATAAGGCAATCTCGTTTTATCGAAATCCAATCAGAATATCAACTAGATTTGGGTTAATGTTCTGGCATGATCACAAACAGTCGTTCAAAGGTAGTTGTCCATTATAGTGAGAGCTGTGAATACGATTAGGATTTTCGTAGTAAGTCTATCTTGCCTGCATACAGCTTGATGTGGTCTATAGTACACTGGTTTGTTTGAAGTTCCTTGTTCGGGTGTTACTTCAACCTTTTCAATGATCCCTTGTTGTAAATAGTCCTTAATTGCTCCAGCATACTGAAGATGTAATTCAGGTTTATTGTGAAATCTTCCTTGCAAGCTTTGTGAATGTTGTTTTGCAACGGTCAGATTGTTGTCCAATTCTTTCCAATCCCTTTTCCAGGGTAGTTGTACTTCGCAATATCCATTGTAGTTGACTGTGTGGAGAATTCAATGGCGTTATTATATGCTGCAAAATTGGGTTCGTCTTTTATTCCAATAGACTCCAATTCCCAGAATTTCTTTACAATATTTATATAAATCGAACACTACGCAGATTAAATTAAACAACAATATTAATCAACGTTTATTGGCGTAGTGATACCAGCGCCGATGTTATGGCGTGATTAGATGGTGAAACGTTGATTAATATCGTTGTTTAATTTCTTTACAGTGTTATCTAAGTTATCTGTTTGAAGAAGAGAACCACAATGATTTGAGCACCCTCAATGGCTCCACTGATCACGCATCCGAAGACCGTGTCTTGCAATGTCAAAGAGTGTGCTGTACGAATTCGATTACTTTTCAAAAGATTGGAAAATATTTTCGCCCCGATTAACAAATCATACCTTTCCAGGTTTGAAAAAACAAGGATCCGTTAAGGTTATGTTAAACGGAATTTTTATCGTTGTAATGTCTGTATACGAAGCAGGCATCATGCCAGTAATTTTTGGGACGATTAGCAAATCAATTGTAGTGGAAAATGATCCATTTGCATTTGACATAATAGCGTTTGTTTTTCTTTTTATAGTAATTAAGCATCCCGTTATTCCAGTAACTGGGACATTTAACTTTTTGTTTTCGTAAACCACGCGTCTTACCGAAATCGGTTGTTATACCATGAGACATGCTTCCGGAATGTAAACATGCTCGAGCTTTTTGATATGAACCATTTTGATCTAAAATGTAAACTATTGAAGTTGCCAGAATTATTTTCTTCTTTTCCGCCACAAAACGAGAATGAGAAGAAGAGTGTTTGGGATTTGCTGCTTTCCGGCATCCGCACAGTGGGCGAAATACGCATTCTAGGGGGAAAAAGTTTAAATTTTGATAGTCTTATATTTTAAAATTTTTAGCGTATTTCCGTTACCAAATATCCACAGACAGCCTACAAGTAATATCAAAGGATATGATGCAATAAATTAGCAGTGGCGTCATCGACGCTTGGGGTGTGCTCAACTCTGTGGTTACATTGCTAAAAGATTTTTGCAGCGTCTCTGTAAAAGTATCACTCTGAATTTTTTAATTTGCCAATTGTTTTGAAATTTCGTACGATGTTTATTTGAAGTTTTGTACATATTTTGGCATAATTTATTCAAGTTGAAGACGTTAACCAGTTTTAATAGAACGTTTTAAATTTATGTAATCTTCATCACCGCTATCTTATGTCAATTTCTAAATTTAAATGTCCAGGAAACACACAGGTTCGCACTGGTTCGCTTTGATTTATCTTTTTTTTTTATGTAAGTAGTTCATATAGTTTAAAATTATGTCGAATTTAACTGCAGCCATCTGCAGCCGCTCCGCCACTAAAATTATTGCAATATTTCACACACATTATGTCATTCGCTCGACAATAAACAAATAATTATATTTAGAATAAAAATAAGCAAATTTTATTTTTAAATCATTCTCTTTTTAAGTGAACTGCAGTTTCTTATTGCCTGTTACTTTTTATTAACAGAAGAAGGAAAAAAAATATTTTATACATCAATTGCTGTTTTCTTCCATTTCATTTCCGGCAAGTTTCGTAACTTCTTTTATAGGGACTCCAGTTTTAATTAGCTTTTAAACATTAGAAGCGTACTTTCCGTTATTCTTTTTAAATATTAATAACTCACGGACCTCAATAAGTGTTTTGTTTTTAGCATAACCATGTTGGTGCAGTGCATTGCGGTCCACAAGGGGAGAGGGGGGATCCTTCCCAAAACAAATATGAGTAAAATGGAAATTTTTTAATTATATTTAAGGTCAAATTTTTATTAGGAACGTATTCTAAAGAAGTGCTATAATTTGCAGTAAGTAGTAACTTACATACATCTGGCATGAGAGACGCTGCTCACATTGTAAAAACCGTCTGAAAGTTCTCCCAGAAGAGCAACCAAAATAAGAAGAATTATAAATTCTCCACCACAACCATTCTTTGTTCTTTTCCTCAGATCCTATTATTTCATCGTTATTAAAATCATCTTCAGACACTCATTCAAATAAGTGGCCGCTTGAAAAAACCGTAATCGATTTATTGTCTGACCCATCACTACCAGAATCATTAAAGTTTGTTGAAGCTGATGATGACTGCCAAAGGTATCTAAAAGTTACGAGTGATACAAAGGAACATAGAGCGGCAGATGCTTGGTATCATGCGACGAGATTTATATATAGATGTATATATTTTATTTTATTTTTTATTTTATATTATATATATTTTATTTTATATGTATTTTATTTTACATGTATTTTATTTTATATGTATTTTTATTTTATATGTTATATGTTATTAAATTAACTTTTTTAATATTACTTGAACTAAATCATTTTTGTATTTATCTGGCACTCACGTGTACATACAGAATGTAAATACATAATAACATTGGCGACATACACACACAGGAAGCAGTAGATGAGCAGCCCCATCTGCCTGAAGAGGGTTTACATATAATTCTTTGCATACATATTTCTTGATTATTTTGCTATTCATTATATGTATCTAATGTTTGTTATGCTATTTGATTTGTATATCCACTGTTTTATATAATAATACTCTGAATCTATGCTTATTACAAATTTTACATTTAGAGAGGGTGATTTGCCTTCTATCATAGCCCGGTGTGGTTGTCTTATTAGGAGTGAGGCCACACCGTCAGCATGTTATCCCCATTAGCTATAGATTTAGTTTTGGCAAAAATAGATGAGGTTGCTTCGTGTCAGATAACTAAACATTTTAAAATTAGTAAAGATGTTTTAAAAAAACTTAAATTGTGTAATCATTTTAAATTTAACAAATACAAAGACAAGAAATATGGCATCTGTTCTCTTGCTAATGATAAACAATTGCATCAAAAGCATGATAAATATGCTACTAACTTTTGTAAAGCTTTCAACGTTATCCAATAACATGTAAGATCTGTGGATTGAGATATGTTGAACAGACTTCTAATAAACTAAATTTGAGAATTAATAATCACAGATCTCTGGTCAAAAGAGTAGGTGAGATATCTGAAAACCAATATGAATTACACCATTTCTATATTCATGATTTTAAAAATGTTCAAATTTCTATATTGAACCTAGCTAAAGACTTGAGAAAAAGATTGTGTTTGCAGAGTTATTACATTCAGATTTTAAATTCGCAGTTTCATTTTGCTCTCAACTCCCGGTGTTTTGGAAGAGAGGAAATCTACGAAAAAATTGTTTTCAAACATAGAAACATTTTAAAATATTTTGACAAAACAACAGTTTTCACTACGAAAAGGCATGCACTTTTATTTAAGAAATCTCAACAATTGTCTACAGAGGAACTAAGCAGTAGAATTATTCAAATATCTTCTGATTTTAAAACTACCTTCAATTTGTTAAGTCTTAAAAAATTTATTTTTACATTTAACAAACCCACTTGTAAAAAATTATATTATTTGCTTTTAATGATAATCCAGATATTGATTTGTTTACATATTATCTTTTGATTAATTATTTAAACCATAGAATTTCTAAATCAAATTGGAATCCATATATTGTGGCCAAGGCTATGAATTCTTCAAACAAAACAGAAAATTTGTGTTTTTGGCTTTCCAAATATTGAATTTAACAATATTAGTTTCAAAAAATCTCTCAATAACTCTAGAAAGTTTTCCCTCTAAAAAACACCAAGATTGAAGTGAGCTATAAATACAATGCTACTATAAGTCGACAACTTTTAAGCTATAACTCATGAGACTAAAATCTCATGAGGCATAAAAACTAATGAGGCTGTTGACACACCATGCATATGTGAAATGTACACTGAATTTGTTGACAGTAATCATCAACATGTCATTACAGGTGACATAAATTTTTTCAGTAATAGTGATTTAAAAAACTTTCGTCAAAAAGAACTAAGTTTAGATTATAAAAATATATGCAAAAAAACACAGAAGAATATCATCAGAGAAATTGATGGTTTTATTTACAATGTGTCTATTACAATGCAATACCAATCAAATCATTTGACATTTGAAGCAATAAATGCATTTGTGAAATTTTCTTACACGCTGTCTGGTATAAAAAATGGGATAGAACACATAAAAATTTCAAGAGCGTTGCAGAATACAAAAGAGATTTGAAGGATTTTTATAAACGCTTTATGTTATTGAACATAGATAAATATTTTTCGACATTTACCATCATATGCAAGAGGTTCTATGCTTCAAACATACAGAAATTTCTTGATAATACAGAGCAATACAGAAATCTGGGTACAAACTCTACTCCTGTCTTCAAACACATACAGGGTGCTTTTGAGAATCTCAAAGCCATCCAATCTCCAATCAACTTCCCATACATGACGCTTACTGTTAAATTTCATAAAGATCCAATTGGTTTTCGCACTGTTAGATGTGCTACTAGCTCTTATAGTGTTAGAGCTGTTAAACTGCTTCTTCGAACATTTAAAGAGATTTATGTTAAAATTTCCTTAAATACCTTTATTTTAAAAAATAGTTTTCAACTTTTGAAGACTTCGAACTCCAGCGATGGGAATCCCACTTTCATTAAGTGCTTTGATTTTGAGGATCTATTTAACCAAATCAATTTAAGAGACTTATATCGTGTATTATTAGAATTATTTACAGAGTATGATATAAAATCAATTGACAAAATCTCGTTTGTAAAACTACTAAACTTCTGTCTTAACTATAATATGGTATATAATGGCACTGGTTATTATAAACTATCTACATATCTATTCATATGACCACTGAGCAAATAGCATGGTAGTACAAATACCCATAACGTAACCATAAAAATAAGCGTCTGCAATTACATTATTCTGAATCAATGCCGTATTCTGGGCATAGAAAGTTTCGGAGGGCTTAATGCCTGCATTTACTGTATAAAAGGCTTTCATTCGTCTGACTTGAATGAGTTTATTGACAAAATAGATGTATTATCCTGTCACGAAATGTGTTTGATCACAATAGTAATACAAATATATATTAGAGAATGTAAGTACTTTTTTTTTTTACCGAAGAACAAAATAATTTATTGGTCTCCCGTTTCGACCTCAATGACGGCAAGTCATTTTTCTGGAAAGCTTTCGATCATGTCTCTATAGTAAGAAAAGAGTTAAATTTTTTACATCATGCCTCATTTAATATAATCGTTGACGCAGTAGTGAATTTTCTACATAAATTCGGTCTTTCCACATAAACATTATCTTGTGCAACTGATTGATTTTATGCTCGACTTCCTTCCACTGTTGAATTATAATAAAATAGCTGTCACACTAATGACATATGATGGTGCATTTGTGTGGTTTTTGATTTGCAACTGTTCCGTAAAAAATGTGCTATGGTTTATTATATTATTCATTATATTATATTATTATTCATATTCGCACACATCGTATATGCTTGCGGGGAATTTTCATAACATCTGAGATACAATCTACAGCTTTTTAAGTACATCTACAAGATCCACGACTACACAAACTAAAATAAAAAATATTTGTAAAAAATAATTTTTAATATTTACAAAAAGGGGGCAAACCCGATTCTAAGTAAACAACATTTCGGTTAATCCGAAAATTTTCTTTTCAGTAAAAAAGGTACAAAGAAGCTACAACAAACATGTTTAATTACATATTATTAAACTAACATATTAACAATAAAAAGTCATAAAATGTATGTGCTAATTAAGATATTAACTGTTTTGGAAATAATCCGTTATCTTCGTATATATCCAATGTATGTAAAAATCACTTTTTATGTCCGATATATACTACTTGTGTCGATTTCTTTCTTAAGACCAGAGTGAACTAGAAAACAAGTATGAGCAATTTTGCCAAAAAAACAAAAAAACAAAAAAAAACATTGAACGAGTATACACTTAAAAAATAATAATTAAAAGAAACTTAGTGTAACGGGTCATTTCGGCTAAGCGAGGTTCGGATAACTGGGCTTCTACTGTATCCATAAGCGCCCATACAAGTACTTCTAAGGGGAAGCTGAGAAAAATTAACGAGTATAGTCCGTTCGCGGAAAATTAATCACTGGTCCCGTTAGAATTCAAGGGAGCTTACGTCACAAACGGATTACATTACCTAAATCGACGAACTTGCCCGTGGGTTTAAAGCCTTTTGATGGTCAACTGGGGGAAAAATCATCCCGACCCCGAAGGGGGTCCTGGGGCCACCCAGGTGTCCAGACAGCATATATTTAGGTAACCAGGATGACAATACAATTTGATATACAATAAAAATCCGAGCATTCGGATAAGGGAATCATAAATGTCAGTCCAATAGTGAATGAAAGCAGTGACCTCACTGGTTAAATCAAGAAGTTGGTGCAGAATATACATATTTGAAGAAGTGTGCATAGGTACAAAATATGATGGTAGGTGAACAAACTGGATGCTAAGATGGGAAAGTACAAAGGGTATCGGGAAAAGCAAAATGAACCAAGCGAGGCAGTTTGAACAAAGGCACACAAAGAGGAACATAGGTTCGTACAGCGTAACATATACATTATACATACAGTCGGAATGCACAATGGACATGAATGGGTGTAGGTGGTCGGATATGATGCTTAAGTACCTGTCACTTGCCAGAGTTGTCCCTAGACGTATCAGGGGTCCCATATCACGCCAAATGCACACGCCCCATATCATCGCAGAAGCTCCACCAGCTTGAACAGTGCACTGTTGACATGTAGGGTCCATGGATTTATGAGGTTGTCTCCATACTCATACACGTCCATCCGCCTAATGCAATTGGAAACGAGACTCGTCAGACAAGGCAACGTGTTTCCAGTCATCAACAGTCCAATGGCCGTGTTGGCATGCCCAGACGAGGCGTAAAGCTTTGGGCCGTGTAGTCAACGATGGTACACGAGTAGAGTTGTAAAAAACTCGGGAATTTTGGGCACATTGGAAACTTTGAACATAGAAACGAAAATAGCTAGAATAAAGGAGGTAGTCCCGTCCGCGCCTTTCTTCCTATTGGTCGATTCGACACGATCGACCAATAGGGAGAAAGGTGAGGATGGCAATACCATCTTTATTCTAGCTATCTTGGTTTCTTCCCATCAAAGTTTCCAATGTGTCCAAAATTCCCGGGTTTTTTACAACTCTATATACGAGTGTGCCTTCAGCTCCGAAAGCCCATATCAATGATGGTTTGTTGAACAGTTCGCACGCCGACACATGGTGATGCTCCAGCATTGAAATCCGCTGTAATTTGAGGAAGTGTTTCAACTCTATCTCGTTTAATAATTCTCGTCAGTCGAAGGTCCCGTTTTTTCAATGTCTTTTTTGGAAATTTGATGTTTTACCGGATTCCTGATATTCACGGTATATCCGTGAAATAGTCGTACGCGAAAATCCAAATTTTGTCGCTATCTCGGAGATGCTATGTCCCATCTCTCTTGTGCCGACTATAACGCTACGTTCAAAATCACTTAAATCTTGATAACGTGCCATTGTAGCGGCAAGAACCGATCTAACACCTTTGCCAGACATCTCTTGTCTTATATAGGCGTTGCAGATTGCATCACGTTACACTGATTGGTTGTAAAGCTCCGTTATTTGCATACGCACGCCTGTACTAATTTTTCTGGCACTTCAGTATACAACGTAGTGTGATAAAGTATACATATTACATACGTGATGTTTTAATATATACAAACGGGTTGTTACAGTGGCTGTACGGCTAGGTGTAGGTATGGGCGACAGAAGATATTTTACAGAAAAAACAGTAACGTGTAAATTGAAATATGAAGCCGTGAAAATCTGTGAACGAAGTCTAAGTCACAAACGAGTTGGTTCATTGCAGTAGAGGGAAGGGCGTCATTTCATAACTGTTTTTTTGCGCACACTTATCTGCGCGAAAAACCAGTTGTAAACGCCTTCAATCAACTCAACTCGTTAATCTGGTTATTTCAACGGGAACGTTAGTGATGATGCCTGTGAACGAACTATGCTTATGAGTGGGGGGGGGGGGGGGCTGAGAAAAATTATTACCTCCTTCTCAAAGCTGTCAAGAATTTTAGTGAATGTACAAGATACCAAAACGCTACAAAAATAATTGATACTGCTTGACAATTAGTAATGAGCTAAAAAGTACCTTATTTTAAAATGTGACTGTAAAACTTTTGAAAGTAAATGCATAGCAGGTTCGGGCAAATAAAATTTTTAAACGGCTAGGGGTTCGTGACCCCTGCTTCCATATGGATGCCCATAGCTGTATCTACAAGCAAAGAAACCATTGTGTTACATTTCTGTGTATTTCGTCATATTAATAAGCTACACATTGTTTTCAGTTGCTTGATAATATCACACGATTTACTTTATAGACGTCTCATTTTCAAAATAAGTATTATATCTAGGCATTGTTTATTTTTGCACGGTGGTTTGTACATCAGCATTGTGGGGAAAATTTAACAATTCCCCTCTTTCTCCCGATAACGTACAATCTCTACAGTCTTTTATACTTAAGGAAACATGAAAGGGTCCAGATGTTCGCTTACAATTCAGTGATTGCTTTTGATCGAGTATTTTTGTGCATACGGGTGTTTCCCTTGCTTATATCTTTCGTTAGTTTTAGTTCTTTCCTCTCATGAACTGTTTGTTATTAAGTTTATTAACGGCAGTTATGCAGCCGTAAATAATTGTGTTTTGTAGAATGCTCTGGCGGCGTTCCGGATTACATAATGTGGACTTGTTTAATTATCGAGTTATGCACTAGCCATTAATTACGGTATTATTAAATTAAACCTTGAGGCTACTGTAGTCCGTGACGTCAAATACCGTCATCAAACAATTTAATTATTAATTCAGTCATTAAATAATTTTTTGAAATTATGGTGCATTCAGGGCCAGACTGGTTACAAGAGGGCGTGGTGGGGAAAATGTTGCGCGGGGCGCCGACTAGCTTAAAATGTACTTGGGTGGATGCATGTAGGAGTGTTTGCACCCTATATTCATTTTCAAGTATTTTCAGTCTGGTAACTAAGGTTTAGACACTGGCATACGCAGGAGGATGTTTATGGGATTTGTAACACCCCAATTTGCAATGGAATTTTGTATATTTAACATAGGAATATATGAGGTATAGCTCTGTAACACCCCTCCCCGCCCCACCCATTGAGCCTATAACTCCATTATGAATTTTCTGTGTAAGCCTATGATTTTGGATATCATTGCTCTTCAAAATTTCCATTTTTTTATTAATAATAATCTACTAAACAGTCTAATTTCAGAAATCATAAATGGAAAGCGCCTGATAACTTCATTCTTTCTTTTCTTTCTTTCTTTTTGGTTTTACGGCTCAAAGACTACAGTGGTCATGCTGCGCCGGGACCTACTGTTTTCCGAGGAATCCGAACCTCTTAAGGCCTAGGGAACCAAACCCCGGACTACAGTGAGCAGTGCGATCTTTATGAGATCTCTGAGTAAGCGTTCTTTTTGCACTGCTGGGAGTCGAACCCGGATTAGCCGCGCAATAGGAGAACGCGTTACCACACTGCGCCACCGCAGGGCCAAATTTCAGTTTGATTGAGATTAGCTTTGGCAGCAAATCATGACATGAGATGAATTGAAACATTTTGAACCTAAGTCAAGTTTTCTCTCTTGCTTATTTAGCTAATATCTAAGACAAACATATATAACATATATACACAACACTACAATTTAAGTTGCTTTGATAACTCTGAAGAACTCTCTGCCAATAAATCAATAACTTTGCTGTATGTAAGATAATCTAAAGTAGCATTACGCAGATTAGATTTATAAGTAAAGACAACGTTATAAACGCATGTAAGGTTACCTTACTTACGAGTATAACTTTGTCTTTACTATAGAAATAAAATACAGGGTACCAGGGAGGAAATTACATAAAAAGGTTAAACACTGGTAAAATAGCAATGAAAAAGATCACTCAAGCTTTCGGACGCATCAGCAGCAGTCCTTCATCAGGAGTAATGACGATGTTATGTTTCTGTCTCTTTTTTATACTTGAAATTTCTGGAAAACCCTTCATCAGAGTAGTCCCGCAGAATGGGAAAACCCAATGAGAACCAATGGGAGGCCTCCAATAGAATCATGGAAGAACCCCAATAGGGACCAATGAGAAACCCACACTGCGGGTTACCTAATTTGGGGATGTCTCATACATTTCAGAGTAAGAGTTGTTTATAAGTTTCTGGAAGTGGTTGTGATGTATTAATGGCTTTCCCGTGTAGTTTGTAAGTTTCCCAAGATTCTAAGAAGAGTCTACTATTCTTGTTTGTGATGTGACGGTGTAGTATTTTTGTTGAGTCCCAGTCGGGTTCGTGTCCGTGTTGTAAAGCGTGTTCTGCCAGACGTGAGGCTATGTCTCCTTTCGCGAGTGCTTGTTTGTGTTCTTTTTTTCTTGTTTTGATCATTCTTTTTGTTTGTCCTATGTAATGTTTGTTGCAGTCTTTGCATGGTATTTGGTATATGGCGCCTGTGAGATCTTCTGGTGGAACTGGGTCTTTAACTTTTGTAAGTTGTTTGCGAAGTGTTGTGACAGGGGAATAGAATGTTTTGATATTTGCCTCTTTAAGGATGCGAGAGATTGTTTCGGAAATGCCGTGAATATATGGAATAGATATGCGGGTGTGAGATGTATTGTTTAAAGATGTACTATTGGGTCTACAGTTTCTGAGAATGAATCGTTTAGGGTATCCATTATTTTTAAGTGCCGTGTGTATGTGTTTTGTTTCTGTGTTTGAAAGTGTTTCATTACTGCAGTGAGAATTCGCTCTAAGACTTAATGTTTTAACAACGGAAGCTTTGTGGCATGTTGGATGATGCGATTTAAAATCGAGATATCTGTCTGTATGTGTGGGTTTACGGTAAACTGAGGTGAAGATTGAGTTATCGTGAGATCTGTGTACAAGAACGTCTAGGAAAGGGAGTTTATTGTTCTGTTCTGTTTCGTATGTGAATTTTATATGTGAGTTTAAGTTATTAAGGTAATGGAAGAAGCTTTGGAGTGTATTAGTTTTAAGTACAACAAACGTGTCGTCGACGTATCTTTTCCAGAATTTAATGTTAAAATTCAGTGAAGACAAAGCAGTTTCCTCAAATGACTCCATAACCAAGTTAGCTACAACACTTGAGACCGGAGATCCCATGGCAGTGCCAAAAACTTGTCTATAGATAGAACCATTTGAGGAGAACACAGCAGAGTCCAGACAAAATTTCAACAATGTGCAGATGTCGTGAGGTGTTAGTGAAGTGCGTTCATGTAGTGTTGTGTCATTTTGGAGGCGTGTAAGTGCGGTGTCGATTGCAAGTGATGTGGGAATGCAAGTGAAGAGAGAAATTACATCGAATGAGACCATGAGGTCGTCGTCGTCAAGTTGTAGGTTATTTAAAGAGGTGCAGAAGGATTGGCTAGTAGAAACAGTGTAGTCGTTATTACCGATTATAGGAGAGAGTAGACGTGAGAGGTGTTGTGATAGGTTATATGTAGGAGAGCTGCAAAAACTAACTATAGTTTTAAGAGGAATATTTTGTTTATGAATTTTAGGTAATCCGTAGAAGGATGGTAAGCGGCCGGAAGTGCATTTTAAAGAGTCGTAGAGATTAAATGTAAGTTTTTTAGATTTATAGAGTTTTAGAAGGAGAGAGTTCATTTTGGATTGAATTGTTTGTGTAGGGTCTTTTATGATGCGGGTGTATGTATTTGTATCAGATAAGAGTGTAGTAATTTTATTTAAGTAGTCTTGACGATTTAAGACGACTGTAGTACGGCCTTTATCAGCTGGCAGTATGACAAGGTCCTTGTCGTTCCGTAGCTCCCGGAGGGCAACCCTTTGCATAGGCGTTAGGTTGTCCTCAGGAAGTTTTGGACGCCGAAGGAGTCCTGCCACTCTGCAGCGGATATCAGCTGCAACACGTTCGTCAGTGTGATTATTTTGTAGAGCATTTTCTATGGAAGCGAGAATCTGTGGTGTAGGAATTTTAAGTGGAGCAGGTGAGAAATTTGTCTTTACTTATAAAACTTCGTTGTGGTCAAACTCCAAGTCTCTGTTGGCATAGCACAGCATGAAACCTTCAAGGAGTTTTTGTCCAAGTGATGATCGTTGGCGATTTTTAACTTTTAACAATCTTGAGTACAGGGAATACTCTCTCACAAAAAACTTGGGTGCAAGATAGAATACTTATATACGTATTATTATATACCAGTCGTACACTGAAGTGCCAGAAAAACTGGTACAGGCGTGCGTATGCAAATAACGGAGCTTTGCAACCAATCAGCGTAACGCGATGCGGTCGGCAGCGCCTATATAAGACAAGAGATGTCTGGCAAAGCTGTTAGATCGGTTCTTGCCGCTACAATGGCAGGTTATCAAGATTTAAGTGATTTTGAACGTGGCGTTATAGTCGGCACAAGAGAGATGGGACATAGCATCTCCGAGATAGCGACAAAATTTGGATTTTCGCGTACGACCATTTCACGGGTATACCGTGAATATCAGGAATCCGGTAAAACATCAAATCTCCGACAGCGGTGCGGCCGGAAAAAGACCTTGAAAGAACGGGACATTCGACGACTGACGAGAATCGTTAAACGAGATAGACGTGCAACACTTCCTCAAATTGCCGCGGATTTCAATGCTGGGGCATCAACAAGTGTCAGCGTGCGAACTGTTCAACGAACCATCATTGATATGGACTTTCAGAGCCAAAGGTCCACTCGTGTACCATTGTTGACTGCACGGCACAAAGCTTTACGCCTCGTCTGGGCCCCACCAACACCGCCATTGGACTGTTGATGACTGGAAACACGTTGCCTGGTCTGACGAGTCTCGTTTCCAATTGCATCAGGCGGATGGACGTGTACGGGTATGGAGACAACCTCATGAATCCATGGACCCTACATGTCAACAGGGGACTGTTCAAGCTGGTGGAGCTTCTGTGATGGTATGGGGCGTGTGCAGTTGGCGTGATATGGGACCCCTGATACGTCTAGAGACAACTCTGACAGGTGACAGGTACGTAAGCATCATGTCCGATCACCTACACCCATTCATGTCCATTGTGCATTCCGACGGACTTGGACAATTTCAGCATGATAATGCGACACCCCACACATCGAGAGTTGCTACCGAGTGGCTCCAGGAACACTCTTCTGACTTTAGACACTTCCATTGGCCACCTAAATCGCCAGACATGAACATTATCGAGCATATCTGGGATGCCTTGCAACGTGCTGTTCAGAAGAGATCTCCAACACCTCGCACTCCTATGGATTTGTGGACTGCCCTGCAGGATTCCTGGTGTGAATTGTCTCCAGGATACCTTCAGACATTAGTCGAGTCCATGCCACGTCGTGTTGCAGCATGTCTGAGAGCGCAGGGGGGCTAAACGATATTATGGAGGTGATATATGTTTTATATATATTATGTGTACATATATATATGTTTATGCGTGTGAACTTATATGCCACATGTAACGGATCATGCATCAGACATTCTGCTTTTAGTTCATACAGCAATTCAAGTATACAGACTAAACACTTTTAGCATTTTTTTTTGTTTTTGTTTTTATTTTCTTTGTCGTCAGGTGTCTGGATAGTTTCGATCATCTCGTCATAGTTGTTATAAAAGACTGTTTTCATAGATTCTTCTAAGATGGTTTGTTCACCGTTGTTGCTGTTGGTTGAGTTCAGGAATATGATCATCAAGATCACCTTCACTCTACGGTGAGTCATTTGGATGACAATCCACTGAATCCTGTCGAACAGAAGCGGAATTGGCATCAGATGCTGAAGACATTGAGACTAAATCAGGGCAGTAATCATCAAAGTACATTACAAGCTGACACTGGTCTCGCTGCAGCTTGAATTTAGTTTTACCAATTAGTGATGACAACTCTTCAAGAGCACCTCCAGGTAACTTAACGTTCCTGCCTTTAATTTGATTAAAATTCCTTGGATCCATCCAAGCTATAGCAGCCAATAATACTTCATTATGATATAACCTCTCAGATATTTGCTTCTGTGCTGTATCAAAGATTATATTGAAAACACCAATTTCAAACTCTTTTACAGGTGATGCCAATATTTGTCGTGCTTCATCATGAGCAAACTCTCCGGCTTGTCGTTTGACAATTGGAGCCTGCCTGGCCAGAAGGTCTACTTCAATTATGATGTCAAGCCTCTTACCTACGAATTTCTCCTGCATGAATTCGGAGAATCGTCTGTCACTTATGTAAATTTGTTCAAATTCTGTAACTTTTTGAAAGGGCTTCTTTGTACATAGCTTTTACAGGGTTCGAAGCTGCAAGGTAGTCAATGCCCTGAATTTGCAGATAGAACGAAGAAGGTGATGTGATATTAAACAACTCACTGTACACAAATGCCAAAAGTATTTTCTTAAATTTGCACCAGTTCAAGAAGGGTACTTGATTTGAACGAAACTTTGGAA
>QLNU02015360.1:119179531-119202382 GCA_006491805.2 Dysdera silvatica | reverse complement strand
AGGATGTGTACATTGACATGATGAAACGTGTGTATAAAAATGCAAGTGCAAAATTTCGGTTACATAAAGATACCAAAACTATCAAACTTGGCAAAGGGGTGAGGCAGGGAGATACCATTTCTCCAAAACTTTTTACTTCTGCTTTACAGATGATTTTTCAGCTGATAAATTGGAATAACAAGGGAATAAAAATAAATGGTGAATATTTAAATCATCTGCGGTTTGCTGATGACATTGTTATTTTTTCAACGGACCCATTGGAACTCCAAGACATGGTACAAGAGCTCTCAACTAGAAGTGAAGAAGTTGGACTCAAGATGAACCTACAAAAAACTAAGATCATGTTCAATAATTTTGTAGAGGAAACAAAAATACAAGTTGACAACATTGAGCTAGAAATTGATTCAAATGAGTTTACCTTGGCCAGCTGCTTAACAGATGGCAACATTATGAAAGAACCAAACAGACGTATTAAACTCCCTGAGTGTATTTGAAGAAACAGTTTTATCCTGAAGGGGAAATTGCCTTTATGTCTAAAAAGAAAAGTCTTCAACCAGTGTGTATTGCCAGTCCTCTCTTATGGATCAGAGACATGGAGTCTAACAGTTGGAGCAATACGAAAGTTACAGACAACGCAAAGGAGCATGGAGAGGTGCATGCTTGGAATAACTAGGAGAGATCGAAAAAGAAACACTTGGGTGAGAGAGCAAACTAGAGTAGAGGACATCATTGTTAAAGTAAAAGGGCTGAAATGGCGATGGGCTGGGCATATTGCAAGAAGAACTGATCAACGATGGACAACAGAAATTCTGAACTGGATTCCAAGAGACCACCGAAGACCTAGAAAACGTCCTCAAACTAGATGGGTGGATGAAATAAGAAAAGAGGTTGGGGTGACGTGGAAACGAATGGCCCAGGATAGACTTGTGTGGAAAGCATTTGGAGAGACCTTCATCCAGCAGTGGATAGATAATGGTTGAATATGATGATGATATATATATATATGAAAAATTCAAATAGAAAAATAAAAAGTTAAGAAAATATTCCATGGTACTTGCAAATAAATTGAAATTACTCATTATGACAAAGGATTAGACAATGTGCAATATACATTTAATATTTAACACTAAAAATAATTCCTAAAGTGTTAACACAGAGCATTAAAATATATTGGAACAAACCTTTTTACAAAACTGCGGAACAAGTTTTATATTTCATATGAATCATGTTTGTTCAGAAACCAAAGATAAATTAGCTAATTATCTACATATAGCACTTGAATATAAAAATCAGAACTTTGATTAATTTTACAAATTTAATTAAAGTAATAGTTAAACATTTATATAAACTTTTCATTTTATAATATTATCACTTTCGACAAAAATCGAAGAATTTCAAACAAGTGGAAAAACTGTTTTAAGTGTCTTGTGCTTTCATGGATTTTCCATTAATAATTTCAAATTCTCCTGACAACAACAATCAAACTTTAGAAACCTGCTTCGATTATGGTGTGACTGACTTTTTTTTTATTGGTCTTATTACAAATACAGAAATTATGATAACTATCAAGCTAATTGGCAAAAATACGGGACTCAGGTTTGACAGATTTAAACCAGCAGTGATATTCAAGGTGGTGCAGATTCTTTCATACCCACTTGCACATACCTTTAACCTGGCCTTTCTCACTGGAAATATTCCATCCCAAATCAATAATCACACCAATTTTCAAAAAGGGAGACAGGATGGCAATCTCTAACTATGATCCAATCTCGATTCTCTCTATTTTCTCAAAGACCTTGGAAAGAATAATATTTACACTTTTGATTTCCTTTCTACAGTCGCACAATATTATTCATAAACATCAATTTGGATTTTTAAAGGGTTGATCTACGGAACTGGCTCTATTAACTGCAACTGACTTCACTTATTTTTCTATTAACAATTCTGAATCTGTAATCAGCTTATTTTTTGACCTAAGGCTTTCTACACTATTATGATTCACAAATTAATTCTTACTGGTTTCTGGAGGATTAGTATTGGCTTTGCTGAAAAACTATCTATCCCACAAAGATCAAATGGTTAAACTCAATGACCAAGTATCACACCACCAGACAGCAGAGATACGAAATTCCACAAGAATCAATTTTGGGTCCATTGCTTTTCATTTTTTATATTAACGATACCTTTTACCTTGACATTAATGCCAAGACTATCTGCTATGCTGACGATACTTCGATCTTCTTCCGTCTTGCTGACATTGAATCTTTGATTAGAAATGTAACATGCAGTATTCCTATCATCACACAATTCTTTGCTAGAAACTTTTTAACATTAAATACTGGCAAAACCAAAATTGTTCTTTTTACAAAGTAAAAGGTAATTCTTTGTAAAATAACATTCACGATAAACAACAAACAAACATCACTCTCTGACGAGATAGATTTTCTAGGTGTTAAACTTCAATCTAACTTAAGCTGGGATGGGCATCTCAAAAACATTTGTCTAAAAATTAGTAGAAATATTGGAGCGATTAATAAAATTAAATACATTTTACCACCAAAAATACTAGTCCATTTATACTATACCTTAATCGAATCTCGCTTGAATTATTATACTCCTATATGGGTATCAGATTTTTTTTTCCCAACACAGTCGCCTTGCAAAACTGCAAGGCAAATACCTGAATTTCATTTACAATTCTATGCCACTCTCCAACAATTTTGATATTCGACAAAATTATAAACTACTGAAGATTGGTGAAATACACACCTCGAGAGTCATCCTAATTAGGTTTCCTAGAATAAATCCCAACCTACATTATCACAACTCATCCCTTTAAGAACGCCTATATATAGATTTCCCATCTCTAAAGGCTCCAACCTAATTCCGATTAAGGCCCACATTGAACTTTCTAAATGATGACTAGGAGGATACTAGGGATATCCAAAAAAATATAAGTACCAAAAACTTGTTCCTACTGGATGATTTTCCATTCTACTATTATTACTGAATTCAAAAACACCTTTTATTTGAAAATTGGATGCTATTCTGAGGTTGCTCAGATCCTTCGAACTTACATTCCCCAAAAACCAGGCAAAACAACATAACTTTTGGTCCAAAACTCCATAACTTCCACAAGCATACAGATGCAGAACTCAGAGTAAACTTTTTATGCAGGTTTTAACCATATCTACAACTCTTGTATGCAACGCAACTTGATTTAAATACATTGTGTGGTGTTTAAAGCCAGAAAGCTAAAAAAAAAAAGACTGTTCCAATGCTTATTTATGCTCCCGGTACAGCATTTATTTAGTTGAAATGCAGCATACTCACCTATCATTGCTACAGTCCCCATCTATTAGTTTATCAGTTATTCAGTGTTGTTTTCTTGAAATATGGATACTTCCAACGATGATTTTCAATACCCTGTAACACAGCCTGCTGCTGAGCAGGATCAGTAGTGATAATTGTCGCAAAGTCAGATATCAGTTTCACTCCATGTTCTGCCGTATCATTCACGACCTTCACAGAATACACATAATTATCCACAGTATGAAATTCCGGATATGATGACCAATCTTCAACTGGCGTAGAAAGCCATTCTATGCCGATATTCAAGCTCTGAAATAGCGTATGCAATTCCATGCCAATCAAGTCTACAAGACTTATATCACTATGGATTTTCCTAGAAACGGGCCTGCCTAAAGACATTCTGGTACTGGAGTAGCTAGTATCTTTGAGATACAAATGGTGCGTCTCCATTTTATGGAGAACCACCTCTGTAACTTCGCAATCTACATCGCGATACACAATCATATCCTTGAAAAGCTGGAGGTCGTTTATAGGAGCGTCAGCCCCAATGCTGGCTTTCACCCATATTGATGTGTAGAACAAGTTTAAAAACATATTCATTCTCTTCAGTTTTTAACCATCTGGACATCACATGCCATGTGATCTTGAAACATGAACAATTTGCCTGAATAAATATTGCATGCCACCCATCGAGCCATGAAGTGTATCCCATGAGGAGGGGTTTTACCCAGAATAGTAAGAGCATTCCCCACACATTCACGATAGTCATCATGAGGGATTGTGTTAGCATCAGTGCATGTAAGTATATTTGTCAGATCTTGAACTATGCGCATCTTAATTTCTGACAGCCAAAAGTGATCTGTTGTGATAGTATTGATAGGTATCTGTTTATCCAAACTATTCCATCCTGATTTGAATTCAGGGAACAACTTTTTGTTTGGTCCAAGTGTTTTGCAGAATAGGATCTTCCACACGGCTTTAATTACTATATCAAGGACGTGATGCCGACAAGCGAGATAAAAGAGTTTTCCCAGTCGCTGTTCAAGCAAAATAGCTGCACCTTTACGTATACCACTATTACTAGCAGTTGTATTGAAAACCAGTGCAACGATATTGTCAGTCATTTCTCATACTTCTAGAAGGTCATAGGAGGCATTGGCTTGTGACTTTCCTGTAGAGTCTAGCAAACTTGGCTCACCTAAAAGTTTTCCTTCTGTATACTCAGGCTCACCGAAGATTAGAACTGCAAGCCGCTCTTGAGATTCGCTCAGAAAATTACTGAGAAGTTTGCCGTCCCAATACAACGCACCAAACTGAGGAGGATTTTGTCGTACAGCATCGATGATGTCTTCCGCTATATTTTGTCTGTTAACCATTCGGCTCCTACAACTAGTAGATCGAGATATATCAAAATTATCCAGATTACCATGGCCTACTTTTACTATGGCTGAAATTATCATAATGATTTGTGGGTCAGATAATTTGAGGTGGTCAGCAGTGGCAGTTTTCTCTTCACACTGCATTATCTTCTATGGAAGATTGAGAGTAACAAAATCAGATTGTGTGTAGCTTTCACGAGGCTGAAAATCAACATCACCAGCATTAACATCTGATTCGTACTCCATTGTATCCGTATATGGTATACGTATTTACCTAAATAAAAAGTCTACTCTGAGTTCTGTATCTGATGCTTGTGAAAGTTATAGAGTTTTCAGATTAGAAATTACGTTGTTTTGCTGGGTGTTTTGGAGAGGGCTTTGAGCGACCTCAGGATGCCATCCGATTTTCAAATGAAAGGTGTTTCTGAATTCAGTAATAATAGTAGAATAGGAAAGCATCCAGTAGGTACAAGTTTTTGGTACTTATATGTTTTTGGACAACCCTTCTAGCATACCCTGCTCAAACTATGTGGAATGCTCTCCCAGCAGAGATTATAAGAATCCACTCCTTGGCCATTTTCAAAAGAACTGTGCATACTTTTCTACTTGCATGGCAGTGATGTATTGGGTCCAAAATGCTCCCACCATCATCCAACTTTCTGGTTTTAATATTGTATCCTTCTTAACACACCATAGCCTTCCAATAAATTTTATATATGGATAATGGGACGATTGGGCTGAAACTATGCATTTTTCTAATTATTATCAAGGGTCTTTGCATCTGTGCAACTTCATTCTGCTGGTTGGGTTGCTTAGTATATCGTTTTTATGTTGTTATTTGGAAGTCTAAAGTAACTAACCTAATCGATTTAGTTGTGTCTTCTGAGTTTTTGTTACCATGGTGAGCATTTGTATAGTGGATTGATGATTGGCTATACCTTCGATTAATTATGTTATTGTCACAGTGTCCTATCTAAATACTTTTTTCCTTCAAGAGTATAACAATGGCGACTCATAGGGGCAGCACCGGCCTTGTCAAACTCATGTTTTTCTGGTGCTGCCCTGATGAGATATCATCAAATACTGTATATTAGCTCTGATTTGCATGTGATATTGAGCCAAATTTGTTGAAATAAATAAATAAAAACGTGCCGCTCACATCCTAAATCGAAACCTATATGACTAGAAAGGCCTTTACAAGTAGTAATGCGAACCGAAAGAATTTTTGTGTAGAAATGAATCCCTGAATTTTTACAATTAACACTGCAATGCAGCTTTCCTGTTACACACACAATAATTATACTATGAAATTTTCAATGAGATGAAGTTGTTAATTCATATCATTTGGCATGAATGTCAAATTTTGACTTTGCTTTGGCATTCATGAAAGAAAAAAAAAAGTATGATAATTTCTTATATAAAAGCAGGTCAGTAATTTCTCACATTTTTAGTTACTTCTTAACTGAATGCACAATTTCTTGATAAAATAATGCAAAATATAAATATTTTAGTCAGTTTTAACTTCAGCTATTGAAAAATGTAATGTATTTCTTAATGCAATATCAAATGAACAATTATGTGATGAAAACTGCAGATTCCTGCAGGTACAGTAGATATCATATAGCCTTCAGAGATTTACCTTTTTTGCCAGTATAAAATTTTTGTTAAAAAAAATCATAAACTATATTACTATAAATGAAATTTCAATCAATCTAACTGAATGCAATGAAATACCAAACATGTATTGACTAGTTTATAATCAACTTCAATCAGTAAAATATAAACCTGTGCTGTGAGTCACTCAGCTTGCAACTACACTAACGTTTCTTTGTAACTTTAAGAACTGTACAGATTTTTCATTTCTCATGTGCATCCTTTGTAATAAAAATTTGTGTTTCCAACATTTTTAGATAAATTATCATTTTCATGAGTACAACATTTCTTCCTATTTTACTTCATTTGTATTTTTATGAGTAGGGAACTCATTTATAGTTTAATGAATTTTTTATGAGTAGGGAACTCATTTATATTTTAAGGGATTGTTTTATGAGTAGGGCACTCATTTAAATTTTAATGAATTTTTATTTTTATGAGAAAAATACTCATTCATATTTACTAATGACAATAAAATTTTCCAATTCAGTTTTATTTTGTTTGTTCCGTGGCTTTAAGGCTCAAGGACTACAGTGGTCATGCTGTGCAGCGACCTACAGTTTTCCAAGGAATCTGAACCTCTGGACTTACAATTTTCTGAGGAATCCAAACCGCTTGGACCTACAGTTTTCCGAGGAATCCGAACCTCTAAAAGGCTAGGGAACCAAACCCCGGACTACAGTGAGCAGTGCAATATTTAGTTTTAAACTATTGGTTATTTTATTTTAGTTTATGTGCACATCTAATATTTATTTTTAATTATCTGTATTTATTTATTAAAGCACCAAAAGTGTTCATTAAATCGTATGATTTGATACTTAATTATATTTCGATTTTCTAAAATGAGAAATAGAGTTACAAATGCCAACAACTGACATACAATTTACTTGATTAAATTTTTTCTAATAAATTTTTAATTTATATAGAACAAGTCTACATAAGCCACATTTAGAAAAACATGCCGAAAGAAAGAAGCATGATCAATTTCCTTTATGTTTGATTTCACTGCATAATTTACATGTTCTTAGAAATGCTGCATTTTAGTGTTAATTTTAAAAATGCACATAAATTGAGAAATTTATTTTTGCAGAAAAATTCTTCTGATTCTCATTACTACACATAAAGATCTTTCCATTGATATAGGTTTCGATTCAGGGTGCGAGTGGCACATAAAGTTCCCTTGTAAGTAAAGCACTAATGAATAACAATAATGCATAGTGTTTGCCATACTAACCTGTTATAATGAAACGTTATAGTAAATTTTGTCATTCAAAGATATTAATAGTCAAACTGAATGATAACAATATAAGTCAAAGCAAAGCTTGATTTATTTTTGTTAAGGTTTACTATTCACTTTCAAGTAATATACATACCACTTTTTGTATTTCCCATGGCTTTGTAATGGCACCAATGTCACATGCTGTCATTAGCATACCTCTAAGGTAAATAAAGGGAAAGTACAATATAAAATTCCAGCATATTTATTATAATACAATCATTTGCATTATGAGATAAAAAAATTATATATTATGCCTCTATAATATAAAGCTTGATTTTCAGAAATATATGCTTTTTATATATCCGTATATGTGGCACAGCATAATCTCTCTTTGCTGTCCTTGGACCATAAAAAGATCAACCAACCAATATTCATATACAGTCAAAACTTCATATATGCAAATGGACACAGCAACAAAATTCTATGCATATAAATGGGTTTTGTATATAAGCAGGTTTTACATGCACGTGGTATTCTCTGAAATGTTGCATGCAAATAATTTGCCCATTAAATTTTTATAGTATTTTGCTATTAAATTAGATATACCTATTTTTAATTTTAAAAACTATATACATTATTTATTTCAATATTTGTAATGTGCAGTATTATTACTCCATTAATAAAAATAAGTAATGTAGTGCTTAAATAAACACATGTACTGTATTAGTGGAAAAACAGTTAACTTACTTTGCACACAGGAATATTCTGATGACTGATTAAAGATTTGCTTCGTTAAAACATTGACGTTTTTCATATTAAAATTGTTTGACCTTAAATAATCTTGCAAAAGCATTAGAGCAGAAACAGAATCTTTACAAGTAGGCACGTTTTTAACTTCATTTGATACTATTTCGTCTAGAGCAGAGATTCCAAGCATTGAAAATAAAAGGACACTTTCAGAAAATTATTTCACTTGTTTAGTAAAAAATAAATGGATGGCTCTAATTTTTAGAAAATTATTTTTTATCACATTACGATTACTATATTAAGGCCCATAACTAGACGCTTGTAACAGGGTGGCTCAGAAAACTACAGGGGGACTTAAAATTAGTTAAGGTTTTGATGTATTATTTTATTAATTTAATAATACTAAATATCTAAATAGACTAATATATTTAACATCAATGAATAAATTTTTTAATGTAAATTTTGCATTAAAAACTTACAGAGGTAAACTAAAATTTATAATTTTTCTTATCCATATTATAGAGTAGAAGAAGACTCAAATCTTAATAACAAAACATAATGCATACAAGATTTATAGCAGCGATCTATTTTGAATATATTTTTAACGTCAAAGAACAATTTCCATTGTCATGTACACTTTTATACAAAAAAAATATAAAATATAATTATAAAATAATTAATTTTAGAAGAAACTATTTTCCACAGGGCTCAACTCTTAGCCTGGCTATGATTCTAATTACATTATTATCTTAATATCACATGCGTGGTATAGTAACTAACATATATATAGGTCCTACATAAAGAAAGCACATTAAAAGTGAAACAGAGTTAGGGGTTCTGCGATCTAATTTTTTCTTAAAGAGGGCTCCATGAGTCAAAAAGTTTGGGAACCACTGATCTACAGGATCGTTCGTTGACAGCCATTTCCGGTGGGGAAAGCCACTCCTTAAAAATAAGGGTTGCCAGCTATTTATTGTGGTTGAAAATTTATTTGCATATATACGGTTTAAATTCTATAATAAAGCATTCGTTTGGCTTCAAAAATACTTACATGCATGTGGTTTGTGCATGTATAAAATCGCAACTAAGCAGGTTTAGATAACATAAAAAAAATAGAAAATTTGAGGTTCGATATTTTAAGCATGTAAGCAATCTTTGCATATATGTAAGATGCATATACATGGGTTCGACTATATACTATTTTAAAAAAAAAAGACACTTCAATATCCATAAAATTTTTCACCTTCAGTGCAAATAAATGGAAGAAAATTAAAGTGGTGCACATCTACTTTTGGTATGGGGGTGAATAAGTTTTTCTAAATATGTTATAATACATTCCCCTTATATTCCAATAAAACAATGTTTTTATATAGCCAGGAGTTGAATTATGACTTGCATGAGCTATATACACTTATATATTTAGGTTGTATTCCTGAACTTAATTCTTTTTTGGAAAAAACGGGGGGGGGGGGGGGGGAGGTAATACCCTTTCTTACTTAACCCTCTCAAATGTGTAAATATGGATTTGAAAGTGGGGGGGTATTCAGGCCCAGCCATACACCGATTTAACCAATTTGGTTGAATTGGGTCCCATGCTTGGAAAGTTATTTTTTTAAAACTGCAAATTAAGACTATTCTTGCAGCGAATACGAACAACATCAAAAAATATATGAATTAGGAATAGAGTGATGAGCTACTTGTATTACAACAAAATTGATCAATCAATAAATAACGGAATTTTAAGTGTCACAAAGTAAAATAAAATCATATTGCTTCGCTTTATGGTCAGTTTTCTGGTGCCCAAATTCTTCGGGGCAGAATAAAATGTTTTATCCCCCCCCCCCTTTTGAAATCACTACTCATAAAAGGTGTGCTTTTAACCGCAAGGAAGACTCCGAGTGTAAAGCTTGTCAATAGAGTATCAAATACCTGTTCTTTTTTTCTCTCTGGGGTCGAAGTTCTGGCTGTATATTTATAGAATCACAAAGTACTATACAGAATAATGTATTGTTTTTCAAAATTTTTCAAATGTTTTTCAAATGCCTTGAATTGTTAATGAAGAACGATGATAACACTGTGATACACTATGAGGTTTGTCTAAAAAATATCCGACCTTGAATTTTCCCATGCAGAGTGGAATTTCCGTGGATTTTGCATCATAAGCACCGGAAGGACAAACAATGACTAAAGAGTACTATCAAGAAGTTCTCAGACTCCGTGATACAGTTCGGCGCAAAAGACGAGATCTCTCGACGGCGAAAAACTAGCAGTTGCATCATGACAATGCTCCATCTCATTCATCACACCCGATTCAGACTTTCTTGGCGAAACATGGAATTCCAATCATTTGCCAACCTCCATACTCTCCAAACATAGCTCTTTGCGACTTCTGACTGTTTCCAAAATTGAAGAGGCCATTGAAAGGATCCCGTTTTGAGAGTAGAGAAGAGATAATGCAGAACATGATGGCGGAGTTGAACACCATTACAAAAGAAATCTTCCAGAAGTGTTTTCAGCAGTGGAAGGAATGATGGGCTAAGTATGTGGCGATGCAAGGGGTCTACTTTGAAGGGGATTAGGGTCCCAATCCTGCCATATAAGTAATATATTTTTCACGGCCACAGGTTGGATACTTTTTAGACAAACCTCGTATATAGAAATTCTTAAATTGTATTTACTGTAGAGATATTTAAGAGAAATGGGCTTAAGAATTCATACGTTAAACCATCAAACTGAAAAAATAAGCATATTGAATCTACCAAACTACTGCACCAATGAGTACATGCAAAAATACAAAACGCTAAATAAAAGAGAAAAAATACCAATTAAAATCCCAAAGCTTAAAAATCGAATACAGTGAAACCTCTCATTAGCAGACACTCGCTGGACAGAAAAAAAGTCCATAAAGGAAGAGGTCATTCTAAATTTGAGTTTCTTGTTGGGAAATTTTTATCTGACTGTAAAAAAAAAGTGGGGACTATGTCTGCAAGATGTCCATTAAAAGTGTTACTGTGCAAAAAAAAATTTAAGAATTAATAAATAAACAAAAAGCAAACTTACACAAATTTTTAAAATAGTACTATTTGATATTGCTGTTGAGCAGCCATTTTTACAGTTAAATGAAAATTTTCAATAGCATTTGGGGTTTCTCACAGTGTGATCATAAAATAAAGGCGTTGCAATTTAAAACTTGATAACTCTAATCAGAACTGTGGTAGCTAAATTTTTTTATGTACGTAACTCTCGAGCATACACCTTGAAATATCTACATCTCATGTTTCATTCTGATACCTTGAAAATTCTGATTCCTAGGGTCGCTTACATAGGGGAAATTACTCTTAAAGCCTCATTTCCTGTATATAATAATAGAAATCATTTATATTGCCTACAAAAAATTATATGAATTTCTAATATAAATATGAAATGTGTCTCACAGGGTAGTCATATAAGGACAGTTTTTCATAACTTTATTTTTGGTAACTGAAATGTCAGGATATTCCTTTTTACTGTAATCAACATGTAAAAAGTAATGCCAAATTCCTCATTTTAAATTGCCCTTTTAAGATTGTCTACATTGTGTTCCCTATTTATCTTCGTTCTTTCTCATAAAAACCAACTTCTTCATTTTCATACTAACATTTTTAATCAAATATTCACCTTATTTTATACTGAATAGCTTCGTTTACTTTGGTTCATCGCAGACTGCATTTATTCAGCATCAATAACCTTTATTAATCTTCCATTTCCCCTTACAGAATTTTACATTTCATTTCTGAATATCCCTTTTTCGATTCATCATTTTTCAACCACTCTCTATTTCAAACTCTCTTCTCTGGCTACAACCGTTTTCTTTTCAATAACTTCCCCTTTCCTACAATTCTAACCCAGTGTATGCTACAATATTTTCTATATACTTCCAGGTTAATTTATAAACTTCCTCCTTTTTCCATTATTAGCTTCCTTCACCATTTATTATTAACATGCTTGTTTACACTACTAGTGACTTATCTCTTCTTTTTATCTTATTTCTCTCAATACTAGCAATTCTCCATATGCTATTATACTTCTACACAACCCCCTAACCTATACCATTGTTTTTTCTTCAATGTTATATTCATTTCTACTTTCCTATGTCTACTTATCAGACGTTTCTTTCATAAATTCAAAATTTACCCTTTTTTTATCTAACTTCTCAAATTTATTTCCTTTACAATTACTAAGCTTACCCATACCTTTGTGACTTATATGCTCTTATACAGTGGACACTTTTCTCTTACCCTATCTCTAAGGATTTCAGGACCTCACTGCCTAATTTTAAATTTTCTTTACATTGCTTGCTTTTCATTTGAAATTGATCAACAAATAATCAGTGATTATTCAGACCTCCTTCCAAGTTTTTCTAGCTTCTAACATTCTATTTCTATTCTATTCTATTCATCTTTATTCATATCAATGTACAACATATTACAATACGTGATTCATGAAACTTTGAAGTTGGTTAACATATTACATTTAACTTAATACAAAATTATCTAAAAATAAAAATTAGGAAGCAATTGTACAAAGATATTGGAGACACCGGAAAAAGACCAGTTTAACTGATCTGACTAGTCCAGTGCCCCCCCATAAACATAAAATACCTGCTAACATCAGCACCATGCTATTTATTAATTAAGTAAATGTGTAATTTCAATAAATAAAAAACAGCAAAAAGAGAAATGGCTGAACATCGGTAAGGGGCAGAAAAATTCGAGGAAAAAATAATTTCTCGAACCATGCGCTTAAATTCTGAAAGGGAATGAATGTAAGGGAGGTTATGACCGATATAATTCCAAATTTTTGGACCAATATTGTTCAAAGAGGTTCCACCAATATTGGTACGAGTGTGTGGTATTCTAAACATAGGTATTGATCCAAGATCATATTGTGGAGTAAATGGAACAAAATATATCGAGTCCCCAAGAAAATTAAAAATAATTCGTTTGAACATTAAGATCTGCATTAAATAGCAATATAGTGAAGTTACTGGAATGATATTAAAAGATGAGTAAAATGTCAAAGGATCAGATCGATTAAATCGATTTGGAAAGAAAATTGTAAAAAATCTATTTTGAAGTCGTGATAATCTAACTGTGTTTGTACTCGTAGAAAGACCAAAGATCAAAAACCCAAAATTGAATAATGAGGCCACTAACGAATGATAGAGCGTCAGAACAATCCTAGGTGGAAGAGAAGTCCTAAATCGCGTCATCATTCCAATGGTCCTTGAGACCTTTAGGCAAACATTATCGTATTGGCGGTTCCAAAGCAGTTCTGCTGTGAAAGTTATACCCAAGAATTTTACCTCATCACAAAATTTTATACTAAGTATTCTATAAATATATTATATTCTCTAAGTATTTTCATATTAAGTATTCTTTCTGTTACTCTTCAGTTGATGTGTACCAACAAAATCACCCCTCTTATTTGTTAGACATAGTCAATGGTCAAATGCTGAAAGCTCTAATGTCTCTACATTCTAAACATTTTACCATCACTAGAGAGCTGGGATCACAACAGTTGTGCTTTCGCTTGTCGTGAGATTTTTCATTTTCGTGTTAAGACAAAATGCCCTGTTCAAAAAATTCGAATCATAAAAGGTTTTTAAAAACAGTAACTAATACTTTTTCATCCTTGGAAATTACTTAGAATCTGAATTTCAAAATTCTTTTCTCTTGATATTCAAAGCCAAAAGGTTGTTAGTCACTGTTTTTTGGGGGCCCTATGCCTACAATTGGTAGTTATTTTAATCATATTAGCAATTTTATTCACTTTCTATTTATTTATGATTCCTTTGCAAGGGCAAAGCCCCCCATAGGAACCCAGGGGAAAAGGTAGATAACTACTTGACGAGCCCCAGGCTTCCCTTAAAATATAATTCAAAATATAAACAAATTTTGACAGCATATTTACACTAAATATCTTAACAATAAAAAGCAAGAATTAAAAACTGGAGGAACAATCCAAAATTAACAATATAAAATAAAATAAATAATATAGAAAACACAAATAGAGGCAGTTGCCCAAACCCATTTCGAATACTGCAACAAATGTATCAATCATAAAAAGAATTATTAATTTAAAATCAATAAAATACCATACTAAAATATTATACCACCAATATAACACTATACTAAACAAAAACTATACAAAACACCAAATATATAGAGACAGTTGACCAAAACCATTTTGAACATTGCAACAAGTGAATCAAACGCAAAACAAATTAAAAATTTACCTAAAAATTAATACAGATACTAAGAAATTTAAAATAGATCAAGTACAAATAGGTAAAAACCACAATAGAGAATTAAAAATACAATCATATAAAATTAGACAAATGCACAAATTCTAAACAAACAGTTATAGTATCGTATACCAAGTATCGGACATTACATATGCTAGTAGTAATTTGAGCAAAAAACAGGTTAATAGATAAAGCTTAGATTAAAACTAAATGGCTATGTTATCCAAATAGTATTGTCCTCTGCATTAAATAGGGAGCGCTTTACCGCAGTCCTAAACGCTTCATGGCTTCCGATGGTTGTCAGGTGCGTAGATAACGTATTCCACACCCTAGGACTACTAGAATTTATGTGATTGTACATGTAGTTGTTTCTGGTCTGAATTGGTACGAATGTCAATCCTCTCTGTAGGAAATATCGGGCGTTTCTCTCATTCAGGTTAATTAGTTCAGAATTTAAGCCTAACACAATCCTTCTATACAAGCAGTTCTATAGTAAATCAGTCTATCGAAAGGCAGTATACAGAACTGTCCACAGATTCCACTCCCAAGTTCCTGATCGAAAGGAAGGAACACAAAGGGCACGATTTTGATGCTACAGTATTCTTCCCATGCTTGTCAAGCCATCACGACCCCAGATAATTGAATAGTAATCAATATGTGGCATCATTAGATAGGTGTAGATGAGTCGCAATGCTTTCACTGGAAGGTATCGTCTCACACTTCTTATCAATCTCACAATTTTGGAGAGCTTCATGGCAATTATATCAATACGGTTGCTCTAAGACAAAAAGGAAGAAAAACAACTGCAAGAAATTTTATAGAATCAGAGTAAGGCAAAGGAATTCCATTAATAATTAATAATCAGCAATGGCAGTGGATCCAAAAGTCTTCTGTTGTGAAATACCATACAATTTGTTTTAGCTTCATTAACTTTTAGGCAATTAGCTTTAAACCAACTGTATGTGCAAATGATCTGAGCACGTATTTCGATGAGAAGAGCAGAAAAATCACTATGCAAAGACACAAATGCAGTATCGTCAGCATACAAAATCAGAAGAGCCTGATTGAAAGCCAAGAAGATGTCGTTGATAAAAACCAGAAACAACAGTGGACCCAACACTGAGCCCTGTAGAACATCGTGTCGCACAATTCTTAATTCCAAGCTTCTAATTCCATTCTGAACATATTGTCTTCTTCCAGCTAAATAATCACGAAGTAAGTCCAGACACTGGCCATGATTACCTGCATTTTCAAGCTTATGAAAAAGAATCTTCTGATCAAGAAAGTCGAACGCTTTTCTAACGTCAAAAAATACACCCATGGTATATTGCCACTTATCCAATGCTCCTCTAGTCCTATCGATAAATGAAAGAAGCACCATCTCAGTAGATCTTCTCTTTAAAAAGCCATATTGCTGATGGTGAAAAAAGTCACCCTCTCCAAGAAATCTAACCATCCGTTCATGTAGCAATATCTCAAAAAGTTTTGGAATTGCTGATAGAACAGAGATTGAGCGATAGTTTCCTTGGTCAAGGGAATTACCCTTTTTAAAAACAGGGACCACCCAAGCAACTTTAAATGCATTAGGTACCCTGGCCTCTATCAGAATAAGGTTAAATAATCTAGTCAAGACTGGAGCAAGTTTTGGTGACATATATTTTAACACACAAGGATTTAATTCATCAGGATCAGGAGCACAACCAGTCATGAGACTTCGGAAGCCACGAAGTATATCATAATCCTCAAATGGAGCACAGAACATAGAAAAAACACTTGGAGGACCCATAAGATTGTAATAATCATCAAGATGTGAATCAAAACCGGAGTTTATTTCATTAGCTGTCTCAATAAAAGAATTATTTAATGTGTTGGAAACCTCATCAGGATCCGTTATATTTTCACCATTGAAGCACAATGCTGAAATCATCTACGGACGACTTTCCCACCCCATTAGGCTATTAAGACATTTCCATTTGTGAGCGGTGCCACCAGTGCCAAATGTTGTAGAGTAAACATCGCTCTTAGCCCTGGCAATGTCTCTATTTAATATATTTCAATAAGAACGGAACACTTGGAGATCTATCTGGCTACGGAAGTGAATAAATTTTTAAAATAATCTATTTTCGGCTCCAATTCTACGCCGGATGAAATTTGCCATCCATATTTTACGGATCTTTCTGTTTCCACCACATCTTCTTTTAGGAAAAAGTCTATTATAATTTACCAGAATAGGCTCCAATAATGAATCATACACTTGGTTGACACCCCCATTAAAAGTTAGAGCTCCCCAATCCGTGTCGACCAGCACTGCATATAATTCATTGTGGAAATGATCTTCTCATTCTGAATGAAGGTTTAGACTTTTTAATCATGGCTGAGCCCACTGGGATTCCAATAAAAAATGGAAAGTGGTCACTAATGGAACACTCGATAACACCAGTGTAACCTAGGTGTGTGACATCTATGTGTGTAAAACGTAAGTCCAAGACAGTCTGAGAGTGGCAAGTGATTCTCGTAGGCAAACTAACAATAATTTCAAGAGTTTCAGTAGCCATTTTTGCCAAATTCGTCAGGTCATGGGAAGCTCTGGAAGTCGAGGACATATCAATGTTGAAATCTCCAAAACAGATAAAAGGCAAACCAGTGGTGGTGGTAGTATAGCTAAGCAAATCATCCAGAACACCATAAAATTCATTCAAGTTTCCGGATGGGGGGTGATAAATAACACTAATAATAAAGCCTTTGGTTCTCAATGTAATGATCTCTATACTATATTCAATCCTACAGTGCTCCAGGATCAAACTATCAACCAAACCATTTTTAATGAATATGGCAACATCACCACCCCATCTAGGGTGCTCTTGTCCCCTAGCAAAAAAAACCCCGATAGTTTAAACCCAAGTCAATAACCTCGCCATTAAACAGCCATGTCTCAGTAAAGCAAACTATATCAGGCTCTCTATCCAAACCCAATAGCAACTCTCCAAACTCATCGATTTTACCCAAAATTCTGTGAATATTGAAATACAACAAGGAACAAAAGTTGGGATGAGTCAACATAAAATTATTAAATTCCACAAATGAGGAATAACCAGGCGCAGACATGACATAGTAGAACAAAAGGGACTATGACACCCGACAGCATTAACCAGAAGATGTTTCATCAGGCACATGTCCATCCAATCTCTGCAGAAACATCCGCAAACCAGAAAAAGTCGCAAATATTTCTTTCTTAAATTAATAGGTTCCACAACGATAATGTCTCCTCCTCTAGTCCACCAGGTCAGACCAGCCTGCCTTAGACGATCTGTCATTGTACGTCTCTTGGGCATAAGATCCTCGGTAATTGAGACACCAGTCCCCTTTAGTACTTATTTTTTCTCTATATATGTGGTCCCTAACAGAAAGTCTAACAAACCTGATGACAGTAAGTCCAGATACCTGCTTGTCATGATAATTCTCACATAGTCACTTAATTCCATTCAGTCTATAAACATCGGATATATCTGTTCTTATTAGAGCTAGACCAAACCTGGAGTTCAGGAAATGTATCGCTGTGTTTACGATAACCTCATCCTTTGTTCCAAGAAGACCATGGATCAACAGGTTTGATCTCCTGAAATTCTGATCACTCTGATCCACAGTATCATCAATATCAGTCTGGGTCTGCTCAATATCCATTATTCTGTTCCCCAACAAACCAAGGCTTGCCTCAAGTCTACTCAACAGCTGCCAATCTGGAGTTAATCATATCAGTTATCGTCCCATAGACAGAGTCACAGTCAGTTACCACAGTCTGTGAAGGATCCCGGGAACCAACCCCACTTAAACCTTCCCTAATCACCGATCTTAGTTCATTGGCAACATCCGATAATTCCATCTTAAATAAACTTCTAGCATCAGATATTTCTTTTTTGAGTAATACAATTGGTGTCAAGTTGGAAGCCATGTTCTGACTCGAGGACCTGGCAGCGATAACCCTACTCATAATCACTGCCGGGCAACAAGTTTACAGGCTAGTTATACATAAAATCAAACAATAAACCTAAATTAATGCAAAACATGTAGCAAAGGAACTTGAAATAACCGTTTCTCAATAATATAACCAAATATCAGAAAAATGACAGATCCAACACCAGAATCCCCAGATCGGCATTATTAGCCTGGCAACACACACAGCAGTAACCAATAAAGGTTTTTGGCAGAAAAAACACTGATCTGGCAATATTACCGGTAACAAGTCACCAAGATGGAAGCCCAAAACATCAACACAGATCAATTTAAATTTGTAATATGGCACAGGGCAATAAAGTCAAGGATAAAAGCACACCAAAAGAGTCACCATTCAGCACAGTAGAGATTCATGAACAAAGTCCTATCAATAAGCCAGATGTCAACACATCAGAACAACACAAAAACATAAATAAATAATAGATCGAATAAAATTAGTGTCTGCCTGCTTTAAAATCTAACGCTCTCCTTTTACTGTTTTTTTTTTTACTAAATTTTACACTGTCAGTTGGAGAAATACTGTCAGTAATTTCTCCAGAGGGGCATCATACATGAAACTGGCATCACCCCACACAAACATATACATGATCATTCTTACATGAGTGTCGAACCCGAACCAAAAAAGTCGAAAGGCTATGATTATATCTATCGGACCACTGTGATGCCTTGTAGCAGAAATGTACCTTTATTATTTTTCTTATGATTACTAACTACAATTGTTGATCACATTTAAGGTTAATAATCAAAATTTATTGGAATTAGGGCCTTGTAATGCAAGAATATCACTATATTGCATCAGTTTATATTACTTATTGTAACAAAACAAAATCATTTAAATCATTACAGCCATTTAAAGTGAAACTGTCAGCTTATTTTAATAATCAGAGAATGACAATAGACATTTCAGAAAATGCAAATAATAGAATGCACTGAAATATAATAGAAATGGGAAGCAAAAAAAAAAATTACACATACCTACATATAATTTTTTATATGATATAATCAAGCACACATGCTTATAAAAGGCTCTAAACAAGAGACAGAATACTGCATAAATAACTTAATATACAAGCAGGCTTTTCTTTTATATGGTTGTGTTTCATATTGATAGCAAACAAATTCATTTTTAAGAATACAGTTGCTTTCCATGAACATTTTATTTAAATTTTCCAATTTAATATTAACACTAACCCTCATCCCAAGAAACAAAATTGAAGCATATATTTAGCTAAATTCATTAAAGGTTCCAAATACCTTCTTTTCCATGTTAAAACAAATTTAGTCAACGAAACATTTTAAAAGCTGTAGAATAAGTAGTGAAACTTGTGTAACAGCAAATATTTCCTGCTCCATAATTAAAACCACTGGCATATGCAAGGTGAGGGAGAGGGGGGGTGTTATGAAGGTTATTCAAAAAACCCCATGATTGTGATGCAATTTTGGATTTATACATACATATGACATTGTACATATGAATATATGGAGTTATAGCTGTGCTATTCCCACCATTAAAAGCTTACAACCCCCATCCCCTTATGAACTTTTTTTATACACTAATGAATAAAACGAAACCTTGTTTGTACTCTTATTCATAATTTGAAAAAAAATCAAGGCATTGAATTTAGTATTTCTGTGTATTAAAAGAAATATAAATTGAATAAGCCAAATTGAAAATTTGTTAGTTTATTAATTTTTAAGAAAATGAGATAGGCAGCCAAAGAACGCAGATGGAAACAGAAATAACGATACTTTATGCAACAATTTTCTACTTTTGAAATCAATAAAATTTCCCTTCAATTAAAAAAAAAAAGCTTTCAGGCACACTTTTTACATTTATATTGGTTAAATTTTAGAATATGGTACCGGTTTCTTAGCAAATTGGTGAGCTTTAAGTTTTTAGTGATTCATCATTATACTGATTCAGGAGAACTCGAAGAATATGCAAAAGGGCAGCCAGAATGTAGCCGGAAGCAGGAGGTCTTCCTCACTTACCCTTCACAGATTCATGAAAATTACAGTGTCAGAAAAATCTCAGAGAATTGCCAATCTAACGTGGATGGTTATTTGGTATCGGTAACCAGCCATTTGGATGGTAATCAGCCTCACCTTTTGCTGTACGGGAGTATATCATTACAACTGTCTGATACATGTGTACATGAGTGACGTGATACATGAGTGACGAATGAAAAAAAAATTGTGTAATGTTTGCTTCTGCAATGTATACCTGCGTGCACATGGTAAATCGGTTGTATGAAATAAGGAAACTTGTTCGTACAGGGTAAAAAGGTTGTACGTGGTAACTCTGTCATTAATCAACTGCAGTTGCCAAAAACTAGCTAAATCACCTTATTGGTGGTGGTATAGTGTTCTAACATTTTACATTTTTATTTCCTGATTTAACATGTTTAAGTACTTTTCAGAAAAAATTGAAGAAACCCACCCCTCAAAAAAGCATAAATGTATACATCGATGTCATAATTATAATTGTCACTTTCATAATAAACAAAAGCAGCTTAAGAATTTAATTTTAAGTGATATGAAAAATTATAAAAGACGTAAAAAAAATATATTTTTGACCTCAAAATATCACGGTGATCATTTCTGTTCCAATTGTAGTCCCTTAATTCCATAAGTTTTAAAAACAGGCCTCTTCTTCTATAGAAAGAACAAATTATTAATATTTTATCAATACACATTCAAATTCAATAATATTCATAATCATTCAAATGGAATTCAAACCAAACAGAGTTACAAATGAAAAGCTGTTGAACGCTAATATAAATGTTGGGCCGAGTTTGAATTGGTTCAATCACACCTATACCTAAACCACAACACACTCTATACCCATCACACAAAGATGTCTGTCCGTGACTGTAGTTGATTGTATACAAACCTTTAAAACCAGTATGAACGATAAAATTAACCTATTTTATTAAAAAACATCAACTATTAAAAAGAAAATAGCACAGTAAGTTATAAATGCAATCACTAATAAGACTCGAATTATTACTTGCACCATCTGAAAACAAATATCAGAGAACGTGTTGTAAAAAACTACCACATTGGAATATTGCCAGACATTCGCAAACATTATCAAAATCGAATACATCTCATCTTCAACATGGTTGTCACTGTATGGAGTTTAAAATGCATTCATTTCAGAGGATATTATTCTGTTCAAATATGAGAAATTCCAGAAATTCACTGATGAAGTCCTGATAGCCCAGATAGTGATTCAAGCAAGCAGTAACAGCAGGTGAAATGTCACGAAGTACTGCATACTAGCAAGGCAGATGAAATCATTACACCATTTTAGTGTATATGCAGCAGCAAAGTGCAACTCCAGTTCTCCAGCAAATACTTTAACGTAAGGTTGAACTCCAGTTAAGCTAATGTTAATTTAAACTTGCCGATACCGTACGGTCAAAGACTACACTGCTAGAAACGAAGAGACGTGGTTACTAGGGTACTTCACATTCCTATTTAAAAAACAAAAACAAAAAAGGATTCGTGAACCGCTATGCAACTAGCCAGCGCTTATAAAATGGAAAAAGAAGCCCTGGCTATCAACACCTTCAAGTATTGAACTGACAGAGGGAAGCACTGCTTCGTAGTTAGTGGGTAAATGTGGTTAGATGGGATGTAAAACTAGCGGGAGGTAGGGAAGGGAGAGGTTTCTGCGGTTTACCATTACCAAGATGGCTGTCAAGCTGTTCCACTGCTTTTACTCCACCTTCTCTTCCCCACTTGATTCCCGCGTTCTCCGGACGACAGCACCCAGCTTGTTTTTAAAAAATTGATTACTTTTTAACATAACCAGTAGCGTGGCTAAGGGGGACAAGGGGGCCGGTGCCCCAATTTGTGTGGCAGCAATTAGCCTTTAAAAAACAAAATTTGTTTTATTTTATTACCCCATTGGGGGGGGGGGCTACAATGACAGTCACTCGCCCCAGGCGGCAACATATCTAGCTATGCCACTGAACATAGCAAAAAGTATTAACACATACACACACAAAAAAAAAGCATAATTATATTTAACAATATACAGTCAAATTCCGTTTTAGTGAACCCAGTTTATAACGAACCCTTGTATATAACGAATTTTTTGATCCCATTCATTCCTCTACCTACCTAAATGCTCTTTTATACAGATATAGCAAACCTACAGATGTATAAAAATAGAATATAAAGAACTTTATCAGTCTGCAACTAAAAAAAACTTTTGGAAGGGGAAGAGGGGCATA